>CM061531.1:297721062-297887851 GCA_030545055.2 Neoaliturus tenellus
ACAATGTTTTTTTTTTTTTTTTTTTTTTTTAATTATCTCTAAATAATTCAAATCGATTGGTCGACAATCTGGCAATACTTTGTAACTGACAAGCAGGACTAGCCCTAGGTACCCGCAGAACACATATATCTTTTGTTCATTATAATATCGTCAGTCCTCGGAATAGTAATACCACAGAAAAGTGGCCAAACAAGACAGAATCTTATCTGAAAAGCATAATTTCCTAATAGCTGATTCAGAGCCAGATGTGGTTAAAGTTGTTTGAGCTTACACATCTGAATTTTCAGAAAGGGCATTTTCTGATATCATGTGCGAATTTGAGGCACTCGCCAGTGGTCCAGTGTATTTCCAAGTGCTGCTGCAGAGTGGGTCTCACAATGCCAATTTTAAGCAACACTAATGTACTTGTTGATGGAAATAATCGAGCGATTTGGTCTGGATATTGATAGGGAAATCCAAATTATATACTCCCGCATATGTAACTGACTCATCGGGGTATCAGAAATTATTGGTTCTCATATCGACGACAAGATGCGCCACATGGTGTTGGTAATGTAGTACACAGTGGTGGTCACGTAGTTCACTCACCAAGTTTAGATCTCGTACCTTTATTATTGAAAAAATTTAACTACACTCTGGTAAGTTTTTTCTTGTACCGTAACCGGCTAATACCGGACAATTTTTAAATATTTTTAGCGAATTTCCCTATAGGGAATACGCTATTACCGTAGTAGCCATGGTAAGACCTAAGCCCGGAACCACTTGACTTTTCATTTTGAGGTCCCCAGAAGCCAAAAACACCATTCGTTCGTTTTCATATATATGTATGTATATATATATATATATATATATATATATATGTATATGTATGTATATATATATATATATATGTATAAATATGTATATATATATATGTGTGTGTGTGTGTGTCCGTGGTACTGATAACTTTTGAAGGGGACCTCCGATTTTGATGAAATTTGGTATGAAGGTGTAAGACCAGGTCTATTTTCATGAGTTCGCGAACCAGCATTGTCGGGTTATGGGAACGGGGTTTTATGGGGTTTTTAATAGGTTTTTGGCATTTTTGGACCTAAATTTTCAAAATTCATCAACTTTAACGAAAACCATTTAAAAGAGCTTAAAAAAACAAACAATTTAGTATTTTGAATCTTTAAAATAGCTTAACTGGTTATAGAGAAAATTCAAATCAAGTTTCCCATGTTATTCTTATGGGTAAATCTTTAAAAAGTTATATTTCGCTTATTTATCAACATATCTTAATAAAAATTTGTATGAACCTTCACTAGGTGGTGAGTAATTAAGATTTGATCAAAAACCCACATGGCAGCAAACCTACATGCTAAATCCCACGGTATTCTCATGGAAAATAAGTGTAAAATGGGAGCAAGAGAGATGAAGATAATAAGGTATCTGTACCTAATCAGCTGATCAGCTGTCTTCTGCATATTTGTCAAATAATTTGAAATGTTTATGATTTGTTATTTGTAAACAAATCATTCATTTTGCATTGAAGCTTTGGATGTCCACTTTTATTACTGTTAAAAAACCATTTTATTGCAATATAAATATTAATATATAAATTATTGAATAAAAATAATTTACTCAGAAATATAATGCTATTAAATATATTATATTTCCTTGTAAAGATTATTAATTATATATATAGCCAAAAAGTTCTTTGATGTTGAAACAATAATTCTTTGGAAATTCGCTGAGTATGCAGGTCTGCTGCGACGGGGGTATTAGGTTATAGCTTCTTCCCTACGTGAATATCACCACTAAAGACATTACCATGGTGAATAGTGTGTATCATTTATTATATCCCTACACCTCTTATTTAATTATGTTTCAAAATAAATAAATTTGTCCGGGATTATCACCCAGAGTGTTGTAATGTCGGACACCCATTGAAATAGCATTAAAACTCAAGAGACATATAACCTCACCTGTATGGACAGTGTTTTACATCTCAAAATGTTTTTGCAGCACTCAGAGTAAAAAAAGGGGTTTCTAAGAAGTGTGATGGAAGGGGGAGGGGGCAATGAATACTCATACATTACATGTCATGTGGTTGAGAAAGGGCGGATTAATTTATTGAAAGATATTGGAAACTATTGAAAAAATGTGGAAAGTCGATTTGTTTGAAATTTACTAGTCTGGTTCAAAATTGCAATGTTCGAAGGACCAGGTACTATGTACCAGAGAATAATAAGTGCCTACAACACTGTTTAAATATAGTCAAAAGAAAGGTTTAAACTCACTCACAAGAAAATCCGTATGGCGGAGCTGGAAGGGCGCCAAAATGGCCGAAGGGACGCCAACACAGCCAGGGCACGAGGGAACTGCTGGGCCAGGAAAGTCTCTCCGAGGTCCAGGGAATCTTCTCTCTTGCTGCGAATTCGCACGTACGCACAATTGAATAATGAATTGAGCTCTCGTACAGTCCAATGTTCATATACGCGGGAGACCGAGTGTTGCCCGACACGCACTTTCACACACTAGGTTCACTGCAATCTATGTTAGTGAACAGAGAAAATAGTTACGGAACAAAATAATACAATAACAACGGTTAACGTAGTAACCGTTGCCTCGAGCTTGGCGAAACGAGTTTTGATTAAGTCCGTAGACTTGCGATAAGTCTCATATTTAAATTCCTTTGGAGCCATTGCGCTCAATTTGAGTGAAACAGTACACTAAAATGACTTAAAGTACAGAAAACAAAGTACAGAAAATTGTGAAGCACAATATAATGAACAATCAGAGAAATTGAATTTAATGCTCGGCACTTGAACGCCAGTGGTGAAATTGACAAGTTAGGCCTTACTTAAAATAGCTTAAAAATAAGTTTCAGCCTTAATTAACCAAACTGCAGAACGCACATAAATTCAATGTGAATATGTAGGCTTAGGCTTATTTGAATGAAAAACTGTATTGAATAACAGTAATAAGCCTCAGAGTGAGAGAAAATATTCAACAATTGTCAAAGACAGACTGTCAGAGTTCGTTATTTACAATACCAATGTTCAAGAAATTCGAAAATAATTATTATTTCAACACAAGAAATATTATTTTCTTAATTGAAAATAAAATCCATTTAAATACATCAGCATAAATCACCAGTCAATGAAAAACACAATATATATTGCATATAAATGGCCAACAATAATTCAATTGGCAGTGTCAAGTGTAGTAGACAACATCAGCAGAGCAGAGATATTATGAGAATGGCTATACACACCCATTCATGGCGAGAGACGAGAGAGAGCTCAACAAGGGACAATGTTCCCAGTTGCGGGAAGATTGTTTTTTAATAATGTTCCCAGCTGCGGGAAGATTGGTTTTAATAATGTTCCCAGTTGCGGGAGGATTGGTCTTAATAATGTTCCCAGCTGCGGGAAGATTGTGTTTAATAATGTTCCCAGCTGCGGGAAGATTGAATTTTGATAATGTTCCCAGCTGCGGGAAGATTGTGTTTTTAATGAAAGTTTTGCACTGGACAATATTCCAAAGGACTGAATCACTTATAGATCCGGCTCGAAGGACCAAAAAATGGTTGAGAAAGGGCGGATTAATTTATTGAAAGATATTGGAAACTATTGAAAAAATGTGGAAAGTCGATTTGTTTGAAATTTACTAGTCTGGTTCAAAATTGCAATGTTCGAAGGACCAGGTACTATGTACCAGAGAATAATAAATGCCTACAACACTGTTTAAATATAGTCAAAAGAAAGGTTTAAACTCACTCACAAGAAAATCCGTATGGCGGAGCTGGAAGGGCGCCAAAATGGCCGAAGGGACGCCAACACAGCCAGGGCACGAGGGAACTGCTGGGCCAGGAAAGTCTCTCCGAGGTCCAGGGAATCTTCTCTCTTGCTGCGAATTCGCACGTACGCACAATTGAATAATGAATTGAGCTCTTGTACAGTCCAATGTTCATATATGCGGGAGACCGAGTGTTGCCCGACACGCACTTACACACACTAGGTTCACTGCAATCTATGTTAGTGAACAGAGAAAATAGTTACGGAACAAAATAATACAATAACAACGGTTAACGTAGTAACCGTTGCCTCGAGCTTGGCGAAACGAGTTTTGATTAAGTCCGTAGACTTGCGATAAGTCTCATATTTAAATTCCTTTGGAGCCATTGCGCTCAATTTGAGTGAAACAGTACACTAAAATGACTTAAAGTACAGAAAACAAAGTACAGAAAATTGTGAAGCACAATATAATGAACAATCAGAGAAATTGAATTTAATGCTCGGCACTTGAACGCCAGTGGTGAAATTGACAAGTTAGGCCTTACTTAAAATAGCTTAAAAATAAGTTTCAGCCTTAATTAACCAAACTGCAGAACGCACATAAATTCAATGTGAATATGTAGGCTTAGGCTTATTTGAATGAAAAACTGTATTGAATAACAGTAATAAGCCTCAGAGTGAGAGAAAATATTCAACAATTGTCAAAGACAGACTGTCAGAGTTCGTTATTTACAATACCAATGTTCAAGAAATTCGAAAATAATTATTATTTCAACACAAGAAATATTATTTTCTTAATTGAAAATAAAATCCATTTAAATACATCAGCATAAATCACCAGTCAATGAAAAACACAATATATATTGCATATAAATGGCCAACAATAATTCAATTGGCAGTGTCAAGTGTAGTAGACAACATCAGCAGAGCAGAGATATTATGAGAATGGCTATACACGCCCATTCATGGCGAGAGACGAGAGAGAGCTCAACAAGGGACAATGTTCCCAGTTGCGGGAAGATTGTTTTTTAATAATGTTCCCAGCTGCGGGAAGATTGGTTTTAATAATGTTCCCAGTTGCGGGAGGATTGGTCTTAATAATGTTCCCAGCTGCGGGAAGATTGTGTTTAATAATGTTCCCAGCTGCGGGAAGATTGAATTTTGATAATGTTCCCAGCTGCGGGAAGATTGTGTTTTTAATGAAAGTTTTGCACTGGACAATATTCCAAAGGACTGAATCACTTATAGATCCGGCTCGAAGGACCAAAAAATGGTTGAGAAAGGGCGGATTAATTTATTGAAAGATATTGGAAACTATTGAAAAAATGTGGAAAGTCGATTTGTTTGAAATTTACTAGTCTGGTTCAAAATTGCAATGTTCGAAGGACCAGGTACTATGTACCAGAGAATAATAAATGCCTACAACACTGTTTAAATATAGTCAAAAGAAAGGTTTAAACTCACTCACAAGAAAATCCGTATGGCGGAGCTGGAAGGGCGCCAAGATGGCCGAAGGGACGCCAACACAGCCAGGGCACGATGGAACTGCTGGGCCAGGAAACGGAACAGAAGTGGTTTATGAGTCATCGGCCAATCAGCAGCCAGCGAGATTCGGAGCGACAGACGGGCAAGGGTCATCGGCCAATCAGAGGCCATGGATCGGTAAATTTCCGTTTTGAACGTGTTCACCAGCTCTCGGCGATTACGCCCTATCGCTATCTCTCTCTCTCGCTCTGCCTACCGCCAATATTTGAAATGACAATTCTGCTTGTTTGTTATAACTTAAAATCAGTACTTAACATCATGTGTATAGCACTATAATTAATTAATTGTAAAAAAATGCCCTGTACATCAAAGACATTTATAAACGTTAGGTAATTAAATGTAGATAGAAAAACTACACTAATACATTACATATTGTGTATATATAACACTACGGTATAAATAATTAATTGTAAAAAATGCCCTGTACATCAAAACAATTAAACGTTAGGTAATGAAATGTATAGAAAAGCTACATTTGCAATAGAGAAATTAATACACATTGTACCCATCAAATTTATTTTTAAAAACAAATGGTAAAATACGATCATTATTAAAATTTAAGTTTGGGGTTTTTAAAGCATTTTAAGCTTTTCTTCCGACATTTCCCGAAAGAAATCACAGTAAGGCTACGGCCACATATGGCGACTTAATCGCCACGATACAAACGCCGCGACAAAGAAAAAAAAGTGTGATACATTGAATGTCGCGGGTCGCCTTGTGTGGCCACCTTCAATTGATTCAATGTATCACACTTTTTTTCTTTGTCGCGGTGTTTGTGTCGCGGCGACTAAGTCGCCATGTGTGGCCGTAGCCTAAAAGATAGGTAGCAAAGACAGCAGTCACAACGTACGAAGTCACAATGACAACTGGCTACTCAATTTAGGCCCGAATCTTCATTTGATGTCAGCCGGCGCCAGCTAGCTGTTCAGAGAGGTAGCGAGCATTCGCGGCAGTCATGGCCAGCCGGATCAGAGTGTCCAACGTTGAACTGTACTACATAAAATGTAACTTTCTTTTTATGTGGAAGTCATATAGAACTGAAAGTTACGTTGTTGTAAGCACAATTAAATTCTGAACAAAAACATACCAACCGAAAAAAATCTGTATAACTTTACAAAAATTACATGTTCTAGTTAGACACAGATTTATTTTTTGCAAAGAGTGCAAGGTAAACTCTCTCCTATGTACGTCTAACCAAAACAGGTGTTTTCTTTGTTTTCTTCTCTGCGTAACCATACAAAGAACATCTGAATAGTCCTGCAGGTTATTTTTTTGAAAGTGTACGTAGTGTCCGAGGTTACCACCCCTGTCCGATTTCATGGTACCGATACACATGACTTTAACAACATTTATAAAGAATGATCATCATAGTAATTGTCAACCGAAACGATGGGGAGTGATGTTGTTCGCGTCCGCAGCATTCCATTAAAGCTGCATGTACTCCCTGGGTGGTGCTAAACGAACAACAATTTTTGGCAGCTGAACTATCATGCGAGTGATCTCTCAGCTATGCCAGCTGCCAGACCAAATTCAAACGGCCCTTTCCAGGGCCATTTTAGAAATGTAGGCTCCGTTTTAAATATATGTCATCTGAACATAGAGGGTCTGAGCAAATCAAAAAGTGACTGCCTCAGCAAGGTGCTGCGAGAAAATAATGTCGATGTCCTCGCACTACAAGAAATACATGTAGAAGACCTAGAGAAAAGTGCGAGGGGAAACATCACAGGATATAGGCTTGACATCACAGGATATAGGCTTGTGGAGGAAATAGGACACAGGGTCTATGGTGTGGCGACTTACGTGAGGCAAGACATAGACGACGTATCAGTCTCCCACAAAAGTTGTGTGAACAGCATATTTACTATTGCTGTTAAGGTATCTGAGACTACCATTGTCAATGTCTACAAACCACCGAACATCCAGTGGCCAGATACAGCTCTCCCATCTTCTGAACATCCTGTAGTATATGTAGGTGACTTTAACAGTCATCACACACAGTGGGGATACTCGTCCGATGATGAAAATGGCACTCGTCTTACAAGCTGGGCTGAAAATAACAACCTTTTCTTGGTATTTAATGCCAAGGACCCACACACTTTCCATTCTGCTCGATGGCGTCGTGGGTACTCCCCAGACTTGTGCTTTTGTTCTCGTGACCGGTCAGCAACACCCATACCAACTTGCAGGTTAGATGCTTTTCCTCACTCTCAGCATAGGCCTGTTCTGATATCAGTAGGAATCCAAATTCCTCTCGTAAGATCTTTTCCTCGGCCTAGGTGGAATTTCAACAAAGCTGAGTGGGAGGCCTTCTCTTCCAGGCTTGACAAAGGCATCAGGTTCATCGCCCCTAAAATAAAAAACTATGATCGGTTCACACGACTTGTTCTGTCTTGCGCTAAAGCGTCTATCCCAAGAGGTTTTAGGAAAGAGTACATACCAGGATGGAGTCAAGAGTGCGAAGACCTTTACAGTGAGTTCACTGACACTGCCGACAGAGATGTAGCGGACCAACTCCTTAACTCTCTCGACAACTCCAGGAGAGAGAAATGGGTGAAAACTGTTGAAAATCTGAACTTCACCCGCAGTAGTCGGAAAGCTTGGTCTCTACTCAGGAAGCTCTCCACTGGTAAGCCAAATGAAAAACCCGCATCCTCGCAACCTCACCCCTGTGTTATTGCAAAACGCCTCTCCTGTCTATCTAAACCGGTGCGTACGTCCGCAGATAGGAAAATAAATTTTAAGCTTAATGAAATTAAGGAAAGTCGGCAAGCGCCATTGGAAGTCTCCAGACCTTTCACAGTAGATGAGCTGGATGTGGCGATTGATGCTATGCCAATTGGCAAAGCAGCAGGTATGGATGAAATCTTCCCGGAGTTCATAAAACACTTGGGTAAAAAGGCTAGACAGTGGCTTCTTGCAGTTTTTAATTCCATAAGGGAAACTGGCGACTTGCCTGGTATATTTAGAAGCTCGAAAATAATAGCTGTCTTGAAGCCAAATAAAGATCCACAACTGCCAGAAAGTTACCGACCCATAGCTCTTCTTAGTGTCTGTTATAAGCTGCTCGAGAGGTTGATATACAACAGAATCCTCCCTGTTCTGGATTCCAGCATCGCCGTCGAACAAGCTGGGTTTAGGCCTGGGCGCAACTGTTGTGACCAGGTTCTAGCTCTTACTTCCTTCATCGAGAATGGGTTTGAGCGAAAACTGAAAACCTCTGTTGCTTTCTTAGATCTTACTGCAGCTTATGACACTGTCTGGAGAAAAGGCCTTCTCATTAAATTTTATAACCTGATTCCTTGCCCTTTCCTGTTGCGTCTCCTCAACTCGATGCTCTCCAATAGGATGATTAAAGTATATTAAAGTATAAGGAATTCCGACACGCTGAGGAAGTACTAACAAATGACCTCAAGACCCTCGGTGAATACTTTAAGGCCTGGAAGCTAAATCCAAACCCAACTAAAACCGAGGTATCTTGCTTTCACTTGAACAATAGACTAGCCCACCAAAAGCTTAAAATCGTATTTGACGGTGTTGAGCTAAAGCACAATGATCACCCACAGTACCTGGGAGTCACTTTAGATCGGTCTCTCACATTCAAAAGCCACCTACAAAAGACAGCAGCCAAGGTGAGAGCTAGGACTAACATTGTCCATCACCTTGCTGGCTCCACATGGGGAGCTAATGCACAAGCTCTGCGAACCACTGCTTTGTCCCTGGTTTACTCAACCGCAGAGTACTGTGCTCCCGTGTGGCTGAACAGTGTGCATGTCAGAAAGATCGACGTCCAACTGAACAGGACTATGAGAGCCATAAGTGGTACACTCATGGCAACACCTGTACCCTGGCTCCCAGTGCTGTGTAATATCGCTCCACCTGAAATAAGAAGAAGGGAGGCACTTACTAGGGAATATAATAAGATCGTATCCAATCCACAGCTACCCATCCATGATTACCTACCCCAGGAGACGGGCAGATTGAGGTCGCGAAGACCACCACTGCGGACAGCATTCCAGTTGACGGAGACAAACTTTTCCATCCATACCGACTGGACTTCCTCCTGGGACTCTTTCCAAGGCCGGAATCAATTTTTAATTGCTGACCCAACCTTAGCAGTAAGTGGTATGGATCTTCCTCGGAAGCAGTGGACCGTTCTCAATCGATTCCGCACTGGTGTGGGAAGATGTAATTATTGGAAATACAAAAGGGGAATGACAGAAGACCAGTCATGCCGCTGTGGAGCGGAGTTGCAGACTATGACTCACATAGTCAATGAGTGCCCTTTGAGTGCTTTCCCCGAAGGATTGATTGGGCTGCATTGTGCAAGTGAAGCTGGGCTGCAAAGGCTTGGCGCCCTGGATTTAGCTTTGTAAAGAGAGATTATAACTTTATGTTTTTAGTTTAGTTTTTAAATTTTTTGACGCAGATGCTAAGCACCTCAGAGAATGTATTATATTTTTCTGAAATTGGTGGCTGGCTATTAATGCCATACGATATACATATATATATACCGAAACGTTTGTCTCTTGACTGAGAAAAACTATATGTCAGGGTTCATAATAAATGTTTGCTTGTTGAGAAAGCCTTGCACAGATAAATGTGCCAAAGTACAATTTTACAGCATAGCCCAGGGTACGTACAATGCAGCTTGATCCTTAGCATGGAATTATGTGTAGGATCTGCCAATGGTTAATTTTCTTCCGTTTGGCTAGCAATATTGTAATTTTTAGCGAATTTCCCTATAGGGAATACGCTATTACAGTAGAAGCCATGGTACGACCTAAGCCCGGGACCACTTTACTTTTTCATTTTGAGGTCCCCAGAAGCCAAAAACACCATTCGTTCATTTTCATATGTGTCCGTGGTACTGATAACTTTTGAATGGGACCTCAGATTTTGATTAAATTTGGTATGAAGGTGTAAGACCAGGTCTATTTTCATGAGTTTGCAAATCAGCATGGTTGGGTTATGAGAATGCGGTTTTGTGGGGCTTCAAAGGGGTCACAATGAGTATTGGGCATTTTTGGATGTCAATTTTCAAAATTCAACAATTTTAAATAAACCATTTAAAAGAGCTTAAAAAAATAATTAAGTATTTTCAAGATTTAACATGGTTTAACAGATTACGGAAAACCAAAAAAATAGGTTTCCCATATTAATCTTATAGGAAATTAACAAAACCCTGTAACTCGCTCATTTATTTGCATAACTTGGTAAAATTTTCTACATACATTCACTAAGTATGGTTTATCTGATATTTGCTTACAACACTCATATGGCAGCTGCTTTCAGTAGTAGTTGAACCTGGCTGTGATCACAACTGAGTTAAATAATTTTATTAAGTGGAAATAATATACCGGTACTCACTTTTATACCTGCCTTTCACAACATAACCGTAGCTCCCTCTCCCTAGAATCACACTTTTAGTGTTGTTAAAAATTTCTTTCTCAGAAAAATGTTTGCGAAGAGGAGTATCGAACGAGGGCAGCGTGCCATTGGGTCTCCTTTCATCAGCCACAGAAAATAAACATCGAGCAGCTTTATACTTAAGTGGGGATCTGGAAACAGATTTGGTTATTAAGTTTAAGTCACAGAAAGGTGTTAAATTTTGTAACAAGGATTGAAAACAATATAGAAAGCCTACATTTTTGTATTAGAAAATTTCCATAGAAAATCACAAGTAAACGTAACACTACAAATAGCGTCACCTTGTCCATAGTAACACTGGATCTGTGAACCCCCAATAAAAGTCATACACAGTACTGGTTTTCAAACGCCAGAAGATAATTTCAGACAAAAAAGTTTCAGAAGAGCGTTTATTAGCTTTTTTGCAAGGTAATTTCCTAAAAACGCATTACGGTGAGGGCCCCTTTAAACCTTGATGGGTATTTCACGCAAAATTGATGTTTAACCGGTTGTTTTTGGAACCCCACTCATTCCCCCCTCCACCGAGGCTCCCTCTCCTTCCAGCAATGCTCTCGGCAGTCAGTTGCTGTGGGACGGCCGTGGTTGAGATCGAAGTGTGTTTCTTTGTATTCTTGCTGGTCAGTTTCTTGGAATTGCATGTCAAACTTAAAAGTCAATACCTTAATCAGGTATGCAAGTGTTTTAATATCTGTTAACAATGTTTAAATCACAGTGTAATTTATGTAAATTTTTAGTTAATTAAACAATGGCGGATTATTTACAAACAAAAAGAAGAAGAAGAAGAGCAACAAAACTACAAACATGTAGGAAAAGATGAAGTTAAATTTGTTTTTGACGTTATTCAATGATTCAAGTTCCAATAATCATTTTATTGTTTTAAGCTGTAAAATATATGATATAAAAACTTTTTCCACAATTTTGAAAGATTGATTAGCCTCCGGATTACTGTTCAATACTTAAAGTGGTGTAAATACCTGCATTTAAGTAATCCAAAAGTTGCAAAAATGGCAACTAGTTTCGACCCTTCATTACGGGGTCATCTTCAGGCCGTACAAGGATTAAAACTGCTCTTCATATGAAGGTTGTCGAATAATTTAAAACTTCACACATACACACACGAACACGACACGAACAACGGACATTAAAAACACTGAAAAACATTGAGGACGGAAGCGGCGACGTAACCCGGCGGAAGCGTAGTCTAGACTGCCGGTGAAGAGTTCGTTGTCAATGGCATCGCTCCTTATCTCTGTTCACCTGGGGTCGCATTCCTTCCACCCTCCCCCTCCAGTATCTTAATCGCAGTGTCATAAATAAAATTAGACCTGAATGAAAGTTTATCGTTTAGTAAGTTTTGTTTATCGGACTTCACTGATCTATATATTTCGAATTCTTCTAGCGTGGTTCTGTGAGAATATTCTCGTGAAAAATGAAGGATATCCATATTATTTTCTATACTAGTGTAATTATGATTGCTTGTAACTAAATGTTCAGCGAAGTTTGAGGACTGGGGCAAAGTTGTTTTTCTTGGCAGATGTTCTTTAAAGCGTTTTTTAAATGATCTGGATGTCTGGCCAATATAATATTTCTGACAATCGTCACAGCTGAGTTTATAAACACCATTTTTATTGTAGACATGTGGACTCTGTTGGGGACGTTCCTTCAATAAAGAATTGAGTTTGTTGTTGGTTTTAAATGAAACATTGACGTTATTTTTTGCCATTAAATTATTAAATTTATTACTTAGGGCCTTGCCGTAAATTGTGGAAATATAGGTTTTTGGTTCTTTTTCATTGTCTTGTACTTTATTTTTATGCTTAAAAATTAATTTATCGATGAGGCAGCTAATGTAGCCATTGGATATCGGCTACAGACATCCAGATCATTTAAAAAACGCTTTAAAGAACATCTGCCAAGAAAAACAACTTTGCCCCAGTCCTCAAACTTCGCTGAACATTTAGTTACAAGCAATCATAATTACACTAGTATAGAAAATAATATGGATATCCTTCATTTTTCACGAGAATATTCTCACAGAACCACGCTAGAAGAATTCGAAATATATAGATCAGTGAAGTCCGATAAACAAAACTTACTAAACGATAAACTTTCATTCAGGTCTAATTTTATTTATGACACTGCGATTAAGATACTGGAGGGGGAGGGTGGAAGGAATGCGACCCCAGGTGAACAGAGATAAGGAGCGATGCCATTGACAACGAACTCTTCACCGGCAGTCTAGACTACGCTTCCGCCGGGTTACGTCGCCGCTTCCGTCCTCAATGTTTTTCAGTGTTTTTAATGTCCGTTGTTCGTGTCGTGTTCGTGTGTGTATGTGTGAAGTTTTAAATTATTCGACAACCTTCATATGAAGAGCAGTTTTAATCCTTGTACGGCCTGAAGATGACCCCGTAATGAAGGGTCGAAACTAGTTGCCATTTTTGCAACTTTTGGATTACTTAAATGCAGGTATTTACACCACTTTAAGTTTTTCCACAAATTATAATTTTTTTTTTTAATGTGGTCTGGCGACATATCATTGTAAAGCTTATCTTTTTTCAAATAAGTATTTTCAATCAGAAGTAATTTATGACAAAAAATAAAAGAAATGCAGGGTATTACGTAAATTTTTATTTTGACTAAAAAATTGACATCATTTTGAAACGAATAAAGATTATAAAATTCGGCATACATTGACTATGTACTAACTAGACCTTTCTAATGATACAGTACACTCTCGTTCATCGGAACTAATGTGGCGGACAGCCGGTTCGGATGTCAAAAAATTCCGATGAAGCGGGGTCCATCGTGAGTCATCATTTCCGCCTGAACGGTGAACTATCGTGATTGTATTCACTCTTGTTTTTAAGATAACACAAGAGGTTTTATGAAAATAGGGCACTCAAACTTTGAACATGGTAACAATGAACAGATATCAATAAAAACAATGCAGGAAATAAAGATCCAAAATCTTTATTCTCATATTCCACTCATATTCCAGCAGTCAACTGACTTCCACGTAACACAGGTGCAGTCGCGACGCGAGACAGACTGAATGACAGTTTGTTTGGGAAGCGGTCGAACCGGATGTTTACTTCCTGCTCCCTTCCTCTTGTGCGAATACTCCACGGCCTCGTAAATCACATCGATGAGTACAGATTATGGAAAACGCCTGATGACGTTTGATGCAAAATGTGATACTTCACTGTTGTGCCGATAGAATGAATGGAAATTGAAGGCGCTAAAACGTAAAAATTATTTATTTCGTAAAAAAAAAATTAATAATATCCAGATTTACAGTTCCGATGAAGCGGAGTTCCGATGTCGCCGAGTCCGATGAACGAGAATGTACTGTATATAATATAACATACGTTTGTATTTGAAATTACGGAGATTCGAACCTGTGACCCCAGTTTTTGGGACATCCTGTATTTATACAACGTTAAAAATATTTAAAAATTATTCCTTGGGGTCAATTTAGTGGGAAATGATTTTATTTCAAGATTGTAGGACAAACTGTTCATCTATGATCGATTTGAGACACCTTACGTGAGACACCTGGGATATATATATTTATATATATATTTATATTTACTCAAAAGAATATATACTTCCTATAACATTATCTGACATACTTACGGACCTTTGACCTATATGTATATTGGCAAACTAAAACCTAAGACATTTGAAATACAATTACATTGAGCAAACTTAATTCCTAGAACATTTTATTTAGTAATTTTATAGCTAAAAAAATAAAACTATATAAATATGTCAAATGTATACGTATTGATACCTTTAGCTTCATACTGAAACACGATACCTTTCCTAGGGTTAATTGTGTGTGGATATATATATTTATATTTACTCAAAAGAATATATATGTATATTAGCAAACTAAATCTCAAGACATTTGAAATACAATTACAATGAGCAAACTTTATTTCTAGAACATTTTATTTCGTAATTTTATAGCTAAAAAAACTATAAAAACATCAAATAAACGTATTGAAACTATTAGCGTCATACTGACACACGATACCTTTCCTAGGGTTAACAGTGTGTGGGGCATTATACCCAAAATTTCTGCCCACCTCAGCTCTCAGTCCTTATCTGACATACTTACGGACCTTTGACCTAATGCAACTGAATGCACCTTATTCTTAGATGTCCGACAACAACTCCAAGACTCAAAATCAGAACTTGGAAGTAGAGTCTTCTTAGATATTACAGATGATGATTTTGGTCCTAGACTGAGCGGGGATAGCACCATTCTGGAAAAAAAATTAATATTTGTTATAATTTTGTCATACTATATTTAAAAAGTGTCTTCAGTGCGTTTTAACAACGGATACTCATAGATATAGAGTGTCACATATTGAGTTATCATTAGAACACAACATTATAGCTAGGTCTAATCTTCAGCAAGAATGAAAGTGAGGTAGAATTAATTTTTACCCCTATGTTTATATTTTGAAATAGTCTACAAGTAGGGTTACCATATTCTCTGGGATGAAAAAGAGGAACCCAAGTTTCCGTCGCTACTTGGATTGCAAAAATCTGAATTCCTGACCAAACATTTAATAATTTCAGGGAAATTTGTAATACCGGCTGAACGTCCCCGCGGTAATAACGGTTTGTAATAACGTCTAAAATCAGTGACTTTAATACTATATTCTTCTTGAGTACTTAACTAATAAAATTCTGTCAAAAAACTAATGGCCTCTTTAATAATCTAAGCTAAGAAAAATAGGAAGCCGATCATATGTCTGCTAAAACATAACCTCTCTTGCTCATTCAATAGACTGACATGGCTGACAGCAATAAAATACTTGCGCTGATGTCTAATTATATTTCTATGGAGTAAAAAGTAAATTTGGGATTACTTTTTACTCTACATTAACAATTTTAAACAAAACTAATTACGAATTAGTAACAACCTCAACAATGTGACAATATAAACTTTTTTGGTATTTTTAAAAACATAAATAAAAAAATTAAGTTTGCTGGAAGCAGCTGCTTCAAATCCAAAAAGCTGTCCAAATGGAGTGTTTCTAGAAAATCTTCCCGGACAGCTTTTAATGCTCTAAAAAGAAGACATGTCTGGGGAAAAGAGGGCGTATGGTAACCCTATCTACAAGAATTTATTTCAGATGAATACCTAATTATTGAATCTTCAATCTTATCACATACTCATAAATTAGTTTCTTGGGAACTGTTAATTAATTGTAAAATTGGTTTATCATTGCCTCAAAACCAAAAATTGTGTAGGTACTTGATGTATAGAAAATTCACCATCTGACTGTAATGGTAGGCATATAAGAATTAAGATTTGAATTTAGGGGTTGATAAACCTAGAAAAAGGCGGCTAGAAAGATTGGTGCTGACTCCGTCATTCAAGATGACAAGCTAATCATCTTACATCATCTTAGCCGTTTTTAATTAGCTGCTTCAGAGGATTACTGAGCGCCGAGGGATGGAAGACTTTACTGGAGGTTCCCCATATAAAAATAGGCCTCAAATTAGTAGGCCTACTTTTTGGGGAGGAGAGTTTGGCTTATTAATCACACTTTGGTACCATCATTGACATGAAACATAATTTTTTATAAGAACATTTACAAAAATTGTTTGGTAACCTAGTTGGATTAGAAGGAAGTAAGTTAGAACCCAGTCAATTATTTGTATGCTGGTTCAAAACATAACTTATTTGCTGCCTGTATAACAAACTATGTTTGATTAATTACAGGCCTAATACATTTTCATTAGTGTTTTACAGGATGTAGAACCCCTAGAATATTCATATCAAATTTGGTTGTAAGCTTAACCCATTTATGCCCAAATTGTTTCTTGCGAATTGGGTCCAGTGGTTTAGTGCTGCGCTCTTGTAGCGAACTCGCATACCAATGGCGTACAGTCTTTCCCGCTAGGGGCGCGCACCATTCAAAACCCAAATCCTCATGTTTAGGCTGCCGGTCGTGATAGCTCAGATGGCTAAGGCGTAGGCATCCTTGGCCAGGATGTCTGCATCAGCGCGGGTTCGAATCCGCTCACGACCAAACCCTGACCTGGTGGTGCAACTCTTAAAGGGTTAGCTGATCTGTGGCAAAGTTGATGGGAGGGCCCACGTAAAATAAACGGTGGCAGGCTTGCGTTGAAGTTGACGGTATCGGTTAATAATTCTTTGAGAGTTGCACCTTGGTCATCACTGATTTTGCTACTTTTTACTTCTGTTTACTGTATGTGTGCCACTACGGCTTTTCAATAAGAAAGATAGACCTAATTATATTTTCACTCCAAAATGCCAATTTTAATCATAAAAAACCTAAAATTCCATGGACTTTCATAAATTAAAATACAGCGTCGACAAATGTCGACAGTGGGCACAAATGGGTTTATCTGGCAAAAGTAGCCTAGGTAAGTTACTTAGGTCAACAAGTTTTAGGCAAGTTTACCACCACAGTTTACACAAACTCTAGGCCCATTTTAAATTCTACATTTTAGGTAGACATTGCCATAAACTTAAAGCAAAGTAGTCGGAACAATTTTTGGAATATTATGCCTTGCCCAAAAATAAACATGTAAGTTAGCCTATTAGGTTATTTTTACTCACTCAAATTTAGAAGTTTTGACTGGTGTAAGTAAATTAGTTAGTCCTTTGATGATTGAAGAGGTCATACTGGAAAACTGATAAAATTTTCAAACTATTAATTTAGTCTAAATATGGGATAAACTTTATTAAGGTATAAATCTTCATCTGAGACACTCTTTGGGCTTAAGCTTATAACCTAGATTCTGCAGAATGAATGAAATTAAACTTAATGATAATGAATACTATGCAGAATTAATTGAGGCTGGGTAAAGCAACCTACAACTCCACAACTCTCTCCCATGATATTAATAATAATCGGGTATTTAAAATTATTTTAAGTTTTCTTCCAGTTTCTATGTCATCGAACGATTATAACCATCATGTTATCACTGTTAAGTTAACCAAATTCAACAAACAACGCAAAAAAACAAAAACCTCCATTTATTTGATAACAGGATTCAGGAACAGGATAACAGGATGATGCAGCAGCATTGCCATCCCAAGGCTTTAAGCCCCACACACACGGTCGAGCATGTTGGACGAGCCGTTGGGTTGGAAGTCAGGTTGGGTGTCTGGTTGGAGTTGGGAGGCGTCCACACACGGTCGAGCCTACGGCCAAGCATTCTGGTACTTTGTCAAAATGTGTAAAGTGTACATATTATACATTTATTTTTACATCCATAAAAGTTATTGCATCGATTGCAAATAGATATGACGTGGATGGCTATATGTATTTGCGTTTATATTTATTTTTTTAAATTTTACTCTTAGTAGGCCTAAGTAAATTCTTTTGTTCATTTATTTTTTACCATCCTGTCTTATGAGATATGAACATAAATCTCATATTATAACCTTAGGCATACTTAAATGTACAAAACCTGATTTCTTAACAAAACAAACGGTTGATGTAGATTTTCGTCCAAAATGGCGACACGAGGCAAGTTGTCACAAACAGTAAGAGGTTTGTCACGTGTGACATCTGACATCTAACCCCGTTGAAGCATTTACACATTTTGTGTTATTTTCAGGTTTGGAAACAAGGTTTGTAATGTTAAGGATAAAGTACAGAATGTTCCCGGAATGCCGCAATTCATTTGCAAAAACTGTGAAAGTGGTATTTCAAGTAACGATGACTTTTGAACTTTGAAAACCTTTCTAAGATAGCCCAATAGGCTTATACTTACACGATTTTCATTAAATTTTTGCTTGTTATGTTAAATTTACTCAAACATAATAATATAAAACATTTCCAAGGACTACATACGTTATTTCAAAATATTTGATTAAACCTGTAAATATAAGTTGTTTATTTATATAGACCTAAAGTGTGTAAATATTGTTAATTGAACAACTAATAAAATAGGGCCTAACTTAGTTGATTTGAAACTTATTTCTCCGTTTTCAAATTCACTTGAATTTATTGTAGTTTAATTTAAGTAGGCCTATCATTTTTTGTCCTAGACTATTGTCGCATTTGAATTTTTGTTTGATTTTACTCACCTCAATAAGTTATACATATTTGTTATTTTTCCATAAGAAATACTAGGGACAACCTACCCCAGCCGTTGTGACAAGCCCCGCCGTAGGGGGGCCACACTTGATGGCCAAACTAATGATGGCCACACTTGTAATGTTTTTTAAAACATTTTTATTAATGTTTACTTACAGATTTTTATTTGGGAAAATATATAATATAGAGGAAAGTTTGTTTCATATTATAAGCTCGTTTTTAATAAACTTTATGACTACGAATAGTAAAAATTAACAATCTAAAAAGTGTGCCAACCATCCCCGGTCACCTCTAAACTACTACACAATTTAAAAAACCCGTCTATAGTAGTAGAAAATCAAGGAACACTACAATCACAACAAAAAATACGCCTGTAGTAGTAACAAATTCAGTCAGACAAAGGTAATGTCAGGCGAGCCGCTCGACGGTTTACCACACATGTCCCAACATGTCAGGCGAGCGGCTCGAGTTGGACCGTCCTGTCGAGCCGAGCTTCCAACCCAACAAATCCGCCGAGCATGTTCGGACGGAGCCCACAAACGGTCGAGCATGTTGGGTGAGCCGCTCGCCATCGAGCGGCTCGGCTTTAGTTGCCAGTTGCCTACAGGTCTTCATACAGAGTGATCAACTCAAGTCCGCCACCATTGGTATCACGCAAACTAGAATAGTTACAGAAAACTTTAAAGGGGGACTTTTTGGAGATCATTAAAAAATATGAGTTCAGATTTTGAAAATTTGACCACCACAATAATGGCGACCAAGTTTGAAATTTCATATGGAACACCACGTTTTTATAACAGATTCCGATTAAGCTGTCAAATTTAAGACTTTTTATTATTTGCCATTTTTTCTCTAACCAGTTATATGAAGCTATTATAATCTTGAAGTTCACCTATAACCCTCGCCACGTAACTTGACGAATGAATTTTCACTACTATTCAGTTAAAATGATTGGATAATCAGCTGTTCTATTGTTGTGTTCTATGTAAAACTGCATGTAACGTAAGCTCGATGTTTTTGGAAAAGTATCCCCTCTCCTCCCATCACCGTCCCAGCTGGTTTTGGCCATTCGTCAACTTATGTGGCGTGACTTATAGTTCCATACGATTAACACAGGCCAAACTTTATGTGCCCACATCTCGGAAAAAATTCAGTAAGATGAAAAATATTCAAGAATAAAAATGTCTTAAAATAATGTTATGTTTTCAAAACTTCACTCATAAAAATGATCATTTATTTAAATAACTTCTTGATTAGCATTATACGTGCTGGTACTGATATTCAGGTTGAAATAATATAAAACGTCTTCCAACACTACTCGATATATTTACACTTATACTGTAATTGTTTACAAGATGGTAAATATATATAAAAGATCTTATAATGGCCTTATAGAAGATCTTATATGCCATTATAAGATCTTTTATATATATTTACCGTCTTGTAAACAATTACAGTATAAGTGTAAATATATCGAGTAGTGTTGGAAGACGTTTTATTATTTCAACCTGAACATTTATTTAAGTTTACGCATGTATTTCCAAGATGGCTGACAAATATAAGATTTCTAAAAAGTTGATGTTAACATGAAAAATAACCTTGAAACATATATTTAAGACATTTTTATTCTTGAGTAAATTTGCTCTGGAAAATAAGTACTGTACTTAAGTAGAGATTCGATGAATATATGTTTAATTATTAAACTATTTCTATCATGGGAAAACCCAGGATTCAATTTCGGGGGGGGGGGATATTTTTTGTGGAGGGTAACACCGCGGGGGGGGGGTTTGGGGGTATGGAATACCCCCCAAGAAAACGGCGGGTCCGGGGGGCCTACCCCGGAAAATTTTGGAATTTTTGAAGCCAAATGGTTAGTTTTAGTGAATTTCAGGAGTTAAAATTTAACGTTAAGCTGACTTTACTCCGTCAGAGTTTGGAGAGAAACTCAGGGGTTTTGAATATTAAATAAAGGGATCAGACCATTATTTAAACTTGGAAAAAATGTAATGACTTTATACAGTATTATAATGGGAAATAAATAACATTCAGGCTCAGCACAGTAAAAAGTTTATTAAAACACTAAAATACATTATTCATCAAGAGTTAAATACACGATTTATCTATAAGACACGGAATACAGTACCAGAATTATTTATATTATAGATATAATATATAATTAATACACGCATAAATAATGTATTTCATTTCCAAAACTAAAATGCGCTTTTTTGGATGCAATAATACTGTTTTATTTTTTTGCATTGTGCAATTAAAACCCCTATTATTATTTATATAAGTTGGCGTTTATCTGTTTCCATTTGTCATTGAATATTTTTTGACATTTTTTTACCCTCCAACATTTAGGGGGGGGGGGGGGTGATATATCCCCTTTATC
Source organism: Neoaliturus tenellus (assembly GCA_030545055.2). Lineage (NCBI taxonomy): Eukaryota > Metazoa > Arthropoda > Insecta > Hemiptera > Cicadellidae > Neoaliturus > Neoaliturus tenellus. Next base: position 297,742,311 of record CM061531.1, read on the forward strand.
CCCCCAGGGCTCTCCCCTGATTTTGTTCGGAGGTCTGTAGATTACTGCACACTACTGCTGAGTATGCAGGTTGTTGATGTTGATGTTCAACCTAATGTAATAGTACAAATAAGTATAGCCTATAGTAAAGTTCGATTGTTTCATTTGTTCAATAGGCCTAGCCTATTCATAATTTAGTTTTATCTAATTATTATTATTATTTAACTAAAAAACAATATCACAATAGGCCTAGCCAACATTTTATTTGAAACAAATTTTATATTGTTATTGAACAGCATTAAAAATAGGACAGGCCTAGCCTAGATTTGATTTTACCTACATCATATCATTTGATTCCAGTAATATAGTTACCTAATTAATATAGTAGAATCATGAATAAGCATAGCCTATGTCTAAATTTAATAATGTTTTCTTATTTATTATTAATATTTGTCAGTTATTGTAAAATGTAAATTGTTACCTAAACCTAGTGGTATAGCCTAAGCTATGTTTAGCCTTAATCATGATATTTATAGTTTAGGATTATGGACTTTGTTTCTTTTGTTAATAAACGTTATAAATGGTCTAGGAATTACAAATATATGATAAAATAATAATAATATTAATAGATAACAAAGAGTTACACTTGTAAAATACTCACGACAAATGAAGCTGATAGGTGTTTGTTGTAAGTTGTCGTTGTTAGGGTTTATTGTACCATTTTAAATGTAATCTTATGGATACTATAATATATAAATACCTATATAATAGTTAAGAATAATTATAACATAAGAAAACAAACATTGTATTTGTCAAATTTGTTTATTTAATGAAAATGCTTGTAACGGGGCCACTGGACTCGATTAGACGCTTGTGACCGGGCCGGTGTCGCTATCCCAGTCACGTGACACCCCGGCCAGCAATTCGGGTATATATAGGGGGCAGTGTAGCAGCAGCTCATTGGCATTGTTTCCATCGCTGCGTGCACGCCGAGAGGTTGTGCTGTGGCGATAAATATAATTAGAAAATTTTATTGTAATAAATTAGTATCCCTTTGTATTTTGTCCTGTATCCCTTTGTATTTTATCCTACGTAAAGTTAAATAAAAGGTCAGTAACATTTATTCTGTCTTTCTCTTTCATTTCTTTCATTAAGTTAATACAGTAAAATAATAAAAGGTTACATTGTCCAAATCATTTTCTAGGCTTTCCTAAATTTTCAATTATACATATTCACTTCACACGAACATTACACTTTACACGGCTGCGTGTCACGTCTTCGGACTGTGCTGTGGACCGAACTCTAACACCTACACTTTACACGGCTGCGTGTCACGTCTTCGGACTGTGCTGTAGTCCGAACTCTAACACCTACACTTTACACGGCTGCGTGTCACGTCTTCGGACTGTGCTGTGGACCGACCACTAACATCTACACTTTATACGGCTGCGTGTCACGTCTTCGGACTGTGCTGTGGACCGAATACTAACACCTACACTCTACACGACTGCGTGTCACGTCTTCGGACTGTGCTGTGGTCTATCACTTGCATAAAAAACACGAATAACAAAATTTTCTCTAGAATTGGATCAGCCTTGGCAAAGAACCGCCCTTGAGCCAGGGTTCCCAAACGTCCCGGATTTTAAGGGACAGTCCCTTATTTAGTAAATTTGTCCCGCATCCCGGAGGGAAGTCATCCGGGACGGTAAATGTCCCGTATTTGGCCAAAATCAGAAATTTACTCAGGGCAAATTTAGTTACTGTACCATGCGAGTTGCAATCTAACCTCAATTTATCATGCACACAAACAGTGTACCGACCTCCATGGCAAGTGTCATCGCTCTTTTGATATGTAATTTTAATAGTAAATGATAATAGTAATTTTTCGGGACCTTCATTATTGTGACTAAAGTCTCAGAAAACTTCTGTGTGCACAGCGTGTGAACTTCGCACTCAAATCGGGCCCCGCCAAGTTGTTGCTGCTGCACCGTGTTTAAAGCCAAATGTCTTTTTTTTTTATCACAACAGCCTCTCTACAGTAGCTTACTATGTGTAATAATTACAAGTGTAGATTAGTATGATTGTGTTGTAATATATCTTTTAAAATAATTTTTTTTTAATACAACCGACCTAAAATATGAACATTGGCAAATTTTCAAATGTTAAAAGATATCATCATTTTTGCTTTGACCTAAATTGTTGATTTTTGGATAAATTAACTTTAATATTGGGTAGGTTTGTTAATAGGCCTAATGCAAGATTTAGCCAATAAAAATAATAAGTAAAAAACCGTGAGAAAATCGAGCTTTTTATTAAGTGGCAGTGTTGATATTTTTGCGGGGATAAAAAATAATTTTTAAATTTAAAAATCCTCTATTAAACCCATGGGCAGCAGTAAACTAGCAATAAAAAACTTTTGACATGTATTGACACAATAGTTTGAATTCATATTATCAATGAATTTTAATATTCAACCACCATTTCCGACTCAGAATTAGTACAGGCTTGATTACAAACTACCGTCCCTTATTTTTGGGTGCTTTATTTGGCAACCCTGCTTGAGACATCATTGCTCATAGTTTTAAAAGCTAGTTTGAGGCATCACAAGTGAATAGACATAAATAAATACAAAATTTACATAGGTATAATTACACTAACTAACTTCAGCAATTTCAAAGATGGACGGAACTGTAAATTTTTGTTTGTCTGGGTTGTCTTGCCACAATTCTAAATTATTACCTTGGCTCTCTCTAATAAATAATAATGGAGGTAGATGGCAGCTCCACCACCCAGAATATCTTCAACAAAAGCAACTGCACAGCCCATAGTTGGAAAGAATTGATTATATTAAGCATGTCGGACTTGTTGTACGTGATGTATAAAATCAATGGTTTGGCAAACAATACGCCGTTGAACAGTTGACTATATAGTCAATGATTGTACATTTTTTTCCATTTGTACTCAATAAATTGTATTTATAAAATTTACGTTATTGGTTATGAGAAAAAATAATTTTTCACTCTATGCTTAAAGAATTAAAAAAATTCTTTATTCTATCTCTTCTATACAGGGTGTTCGGAAAAAACGTTTCAGGAATTCAGGAGGTTATTGCCCACATAAAAATAAGCAAAAAAGTCCCTGTAAACATATGTCCTAAAATGCCTCGTTAACCCGCTAGCCGCCATTTTGTTTTTTACACTAAAAAATTTTTATTTCCGTAATGGATCATTGTATCAAGTTAATATTTGGCATGAACCTTCATCATAGCAATGCCCATTTTCAAGAAAAAAGTTATTTTTTTCCAATGTGTATTTTCAAAATGGCGGCCATTTTAAAATTTTAAACCAAAATATCTCAAAACGGGTAAATTTTATAAAAATTTTACTAGACACAAAAAAGTTGACAAATTTAATTATCTAACCAATGGTACCAAGTTTGTAAGGATCTGACAACAAATAACGGAGTTATTGAGATTTTTCAATTAAAATTACCTTAATTTGCATTAATTACAATGCAAAATCAATGTTTTTATGCAGAAAAATCTCAATAACTCCGTTATTTGTTGTCAAATCCTTACAAACTTGGTATCATTGGTTAGATAATTAAATTCGTCAACTTTTTTGTGTCTAATAAAATTTTCATAAAATTTACCGGTTTTGAGATATTTTAGTTTAAAATTTTAAAATGGCCGCCATTTTGAAAATACACATTGGAAAAAAATAATTTTTTTCTTGAAAATGGGTATTGCTATGATGAAGGTGCATGCCAAATATTAATTTAATACAATGATTCATTACGGAAATACAAATTATTTTGTGTAAAAAACAAAATGGCGGCTAGCGGGTTAACGAAGCATTTTAGGACATATGTTTATAGGAACTTTTTTGCTTATTTTGATGTGAACAATAACCTCCTGAATTCCTGAAACGTTTTTTCCGAACACCCTGTATATTTCCCTCTCTCCAACCACTTTTTAAATTTAGCTGACTATGCCGCTGCAGACGGCGGTTAAAAGTCAAGTTGAAAATGTAATAAACATTCAAAACAACACAAATTTTTGAATACTGACTGAAAACTAAGTTAAGTTATATAAATCAAACAAGGCATCTCTGTCTCAGACCCAATTTAGTGTTAATTACTTAATTAAATCAAGAAATTAAACGTATCCTTTTAAAAGGTGACAAAAGAGCATTGAATTTATTGAGAATTTTAGAATTAATTATTATCTTATAAACGGATGATTTGCTGTGTGCTAGTTCAAGTTTAAAGGTCAGTATCAGCTTAGCATTCTTCGTATATTTATTCAAACTATTAATAATTTGTATATATTATGTGGTTGGTTATTGTAATGTTTTACACAGGATATGTTCTCATAGAAGTTATTAAAGTGGGATAACCTCTAGGCTATTTTGCTATTGACATCAACCCTGGAAGGACCCATCTAAGTAAACTTATGACCTCTAGATTTGAAAAATATCCTGAAATATTTTTGTACTAATGCAGGTACCCTTCTTCCTAAACTCCTGGGGTTATCTAATCGCTAGGTTATAAAGTGAAATGAGCTTATCCACTCAGAGCTAGTCCACCTCTGGAATTAGCCTTTTCGGTAGCTAAGCTTACATAGGCTACCAGTTAATACATTCTTGAGATAACAAATTTCAAGTTTGATTATTTGTTGAAGGTGTAAAATGCAAAATATATGAAGTAAAACGAAATCATAGGCAGATAACCTCTAGACAAGTTTGAGATATTCTTTATTTAAAAATCAGTCATTGATAATAGATATTGTAACTGGTGGATAAGGAGAGCACATGTGCCTTTAATGGGCATTTTCACAAGACCCCGGAAGGAAAAATGATATTCTTTCAATATCATTTTCACAAGATATTGAAAGAAAAGAAAGGATGAAAAACGGGACAGCAGGCTAACTGTGAGGGGATCCCAAACTGTGAGGGATTTACCACTCACAGTTTGGCTAACTACCTTGCTCCTGTGACAGCTGATTTGCAGGCTCAAACATGTTTATCCTTAATATGGCCAACCAACCGACTATCCACTCTGTTCCTAAGGTAGGGGCAGCCATGTCCACCGTATGACGTCAACCACTTGCTTCGTCGAACATACACAAAGAAAAATTGTCATATACCGTAGTGGACAGCCAAAAGACTTACGATGATGTTATGACATCAATTGTTTACTGTACCCCTATGTAAACTTCACAACTAGGCTACCATAATATTATAAACCAGTTTTAAAGTTGACCTGGGATGATTGGTAATAGCCTAGTTTAGCGTAAAGACTTTTAGGCCTTATGAATTTTTCCAAATTCATTAGGCCTAGGCCTAGGCCTATTAAAATTCCAAATTGTAAAATGGGTGCTTTAATAGTCATATGTTTAACTTCTCTGAATATGGTCTTTGATGTTATCCAATGGTAAATTTTGTAAAATAAGAAATCACTAAGTTTATGGTCCTGTGGTGTTTTGTTTCAGAATGGAATCTTTACCCAGTACGCCCCAACCAACCCTGAGTCATGAGCTGCGAGCCATAATTAATCAAAGAAACATTTTAACTGCTAAGTCAAAATCTAAAGGTAGGTACTATATATGCATTACAACATTTGATGATCAATTAATTGAAGAGACTAGTAGTCCTATTTATGCCGTGGCATAAGTAATTACTAATGCTTATAGAGTGTTTAGAACGTACTTAAATCATTACGTATACAGAAAAAAAAAATACTTCAAACCACAAACCAAATTTCACAAAATAGCACAAACTGATAGAAATGTCAATTAAAAGACTGTTTTTTTAAAGTATTGTTAGCTTGATTACTGTAAACTGTTTTGATACAACACAAACCAAATGAGGAAACTTAGCATATCCATTTTTTAGACTATACAATTTTGTAGGCCTATATTAATTTAGTATCAGGGGGCCTAGAATTTGCTTGTTAAACTTAAACAAATCCTCGTAATACGGTAATATTAGTAACAGAAGGTGCGCTAAAATGCCAAATAAAAGGCATGTTTCTTATTGAAGACGAGCTCGTTTGCACCACTCACTCACCTTTCAGATTGTGTAGGCGGATGGGTGCTTACTCTGGTATGTATTTGTTGAACAACATAGGACAGCTGATTTCATCATTGGCACTACTATAATTTTTTTGATTTTAAATTAAATTGCATTTCTACAAATTGTTTCTAGGTGTTATTTACTTTTAAGTACCGTAGCCTAGACTATATTTTTATCTATCAAAACATTCATAATCACAAGTCTAAAGTACAATTAAAAAATATTATGAATGGTTTTTATTATAGTACCGGTACCGTACGGTATTATTTAGTAATTCAGTAACTAATTGGTGACAATTCAAAACCACATGGTTAATCTGGAACACGTTGCCTATACTTTAACAGTTGAGTTAGCCTAGCTGTTTTCATTTGTTTTGATTTTGATCTTTATAAGATTAAAATGTTAAAATATTTTGAATTTCTATTAGAGATTATAACAAAATAAAATTTTTCCCGGCTAAGAGACCTGTATATATTTTTTTCACAGAACTAATTTATTTTTAAAGTTTAAAGAAAATTGTTATAAAGCCATTTTTGAGATCCGTGTGCATACATAGGCCTACATACGAATATACTTTACTTGTATTTGAGTGTAGGATGTTTATACAAATCTGTAATCAGGGTCTCGTACCAAGCTCGTCAGCCCTTTCATATCGTTGATTTTTTCTCTAGCTGTCATTATTTTTGCTGGCGAGCACCATATGATGTTCAATTCAAGTTTTGTCATTTTACTGTCAAAATACTAGAATGGGATTAATTTTAAACATTGACGTGAACTGATGGATGTTCAGCTTGCTTCTTCTGAATGTCAAACTTTTCATTAAGCAAAAGAGGTTTTGAAGAAGTATGTACAAAGTTTCTTGAAACCTTTATCTCAACTCAATTAAATCAGATTCTTTGGAGGGAGGGTTGAGTTCTAAGAAGAAGCCTCTTATTCCCTTGGGTATCATGGTCGAACGAAAAGACTATATACCAGTATGGTATTTTGTTATAGTTCTCAAAGCTCTTGATAGACAGATTGAAGAAAACAGAAGGAAGCAAAAGTTGGAATTGAGAAATAAAGTTATAGAAGAAATTTTTACATCTGAAATGTCTTACTTAAGGCAACTGGAAATTATTATTAAGGTAAAGTATGAACAATTTTCAATTAATTGCATGTGAAATTGAATCATTTGGTGCAAAACCCATTAAAAGCCAAAAACATAGATTTGAGATTTTTAAAATAACCTCCTCGCAGCAGACCTGCGTACTCAGTGAATTTCCAATGGAATTTGGTGATTTGTATTTTCCCCACCATGGTAATGAGGATGACGGTTTTCTGCTATTGGGATGTTTTAACCATAATTGCACAATAATTCCTTCCCAGTACAAGTGCATGGTAAATTGCATAAGATTCTGGTATATTTTATTTTTCCCATAAACCCCGTGGTGGTGATTATGTATGTTTGCCACCATATGGGTGTTTTAAGCAAATAGTATAAGTTACACTCCCTAGGTTAATGTACATATAAAATTTGATCATGTCAATGAATAAGTGAGATAGAGGGATTTGTAGATTTCCCACAAGAATAACATATGGGAAGCATGGACCAGAAGTTGATTAACTTAGCAACCAAAGACGACCTGATTAATGTTTTAAACAGAGTTCAGGTGTTAGAAAGTGAAAACACTGGCTGGAAGAATCAGATTTCTGAGTTAAAAACTATACAAAAATGGTTATGAATAAACTAGTTGACGTGGAGGGAAGATCACTAATGACATGTGGGTGAATAGAGCTTGTAACATGGACAGTGATATAAAGGTCGTGATTGCACACTGCCCTGTTGATTCGGATATGGATTACATAATGTCTTGAGTTTAACAGTTGAGCGGTACTGGGTATTCAGTGCAACGGGACTACTCGCGGGAAGTCCGAGAGAAGCATTCATACCTCATGGCTTTAAGGACTGAAATTTAGCTTGTGTGCGGTAAAAAGAGAATGATGCTTTTCTACGATCATCTCACTATTGAAGGTGCGAAATTCACGTGGGAGGAAGAGGAAAGCTCAGAGCAGGAGTACAAGATGTAGGCATGAAGCTGGAAGATCGCTTACAGCAGAACTTCACAGAGTTTCTGGTGGGACTCAAGCAATGAGGCCTGATCGGTGTCAAGGGACGACAGGTGCGACAACGGCAGGAGAGACGTCAGTGACAGCAGCTCTGCAGTATGACACCTACGCCAGGATAGCAGCGAATAACAGCGCAGTGGGGAATGACAACCGTTGAGGAGTTATCCCTAATCTATTATGAAAAGTTTTCACAAAAAGGAAATTACAAAGATTCATGTGTCTCTGATGATTGATGAAACACCAAAACAAACTGAACAACCAAATACATTAAAACCTCAATAGTTCGACACTTTGTGGACTTAGCGAGTTTGAAGTATCGAAATGTCAAACTATACAGGAGTAATTATGTGGGAAATTTTAACAATTGGAGTACAAAAATCATGAGTTTAGTTTAGGGAACACTAAACTTGAATGGAACAATAACTTTATTAAACTTGAAAATAATCAACATTCAAGTCATTCGCCACTTGGTATACATTTTTGCCTATGTCAGTCTCCAACATCTGGACACTATGTGTAGTTACTGACATATTATCTAGTTGTAACGGATAGTGTTGAACTATAAGGAGTATCGAACTATCGAGAGTCGAACTGTTGAGGTTCTACTGTGCCAAGTTTAGTCTTGATGCTGTGCCTTCCTATTCACGTTGTCAAAGACAAAAGGTGACCCCCGCACATCTCACTTTTAAAACATAAGAATTTACCTCTATTAGACCAAACCATTAAAAAGTTAGTTTAATGTGTAATGTTAATAATTATATTAGTTTTAATCTTAATCTTCCATAATATTTGCATTGGCCCGAGACTTTAAAGAGATATTGTATGTAGGCTAACCCTAAGGATAATCGTGTATTTAAAGGAAATGCTGCAAATATACTCATCGTTCTCCTGGTTTAGTAGTTACTAAGAACATAGCGTTTCAGTTGTATAACTTATGATGATGTAGGTTTATAAATGTCTTAAAATGTACTCCTCTTAAAAGGCCTACATCCTAACCACTTTCGCAGTTTTATATATATATATATATTACAAATTGCTCAACTAACATTAAACAGCCAAGCCTACATTTAAATAAATTTCTTGATAAATGAATTAAGTTTACACAAGAATAATTTAGTAATTTATTCTGTCCTTAAACAATACAATATTGTAATAGACAACGTCTTATGGAAACGTCTTATGGAACTTCCCGATCAGACCTATTTTGCTTTTCAGTATTTACATTATTTGATGTTATTTTTAACTTACCAGCTACAATATCACAGTTTATTCATATTTAAATATCACAGAAATCTATAGAAATTATTTAAGATAAAACAAAATGTTTTAGAACAGGACATTTTTCCGGGTGGGGTGGGGGGGGGGGATACAAATTTTATAGCCGGGGTGGGGGGGGGTGGGGGGTGGACACCTCTGTATTATAAAGAGTGATATAAATATGTGACTTTAATCGTCTTATTGAACAAAATTATAAGGTAATGATATAGCAACACTGTTGGAAGTAAGGTTAATTTTTCTCGACAAAACATTTCTTAATAGATGTACCATTGTATTTTTGTGGTAAAAATAATAAAATAAAACACTCTTTGAAAATTATGAACAAACTATTTAAGATAATAACGATTCCTTTAAATTATAATTTTTTTAAAATTACAGATAACATAAACTCGATGACTGAAAACTTTCTTTACTTTGTGTTTGTGTTTGCAGTTTTTCAAGGTGCCACTTGAGTCCTCAAGCCTTTTAGCTGACTCTGCCAAGCGGAGTTTGTTTGGCAACATAGAATCAATTTACCAAGTCAATGGCGAACTAGTCAATCAGCTCAGAATGCAAGGAAGCAACGTCGCTGCGGCATTCCTGCATTTGGCTCCGTTTTTCAAAGTTTACTCCATGTATGCGTACAACTACAACAATACACTGAGTGTGCTTGAGGTGAGAACTAATGTCTTATTCAAATTTGTATTGGAATAAATAGGCTCATGCCTTTGACCAAACAGTTCAGTATGCGTGTTATTACTCCATATGTAATGTATATGCATATTTTTACAATCCGAGTGCCTATTAATTTACTAACAATACAGAGAATAGCACTTGCAAGTGAGAAGCACTTGCGTAAACTGGTTGTTGCTATGTAACAGAGTAGTTGCAATTTTACTAGCTTTTGACTGTTTAACATGGTTCGCACAAGTCTGTTTGTGGTGGTGTCTGACTTAACGTGACTTAAGTCAGACACTGTGTTTGTGGTATTGGTAATGTGACTTAAGAGCCACGTTCACACAATACCAAGAACAGTAATCAGTAGCCAATAACAGTATGTTAGTGATAGTAACCAGTGACAGTAACTGGTGGTTAGTAATACAATAATTCATCAATAAATCCACCAGAGTAACCTAACATACCAGCTCTTGTTTGGATCATATATTATTGAGTATGATGATTTGGACAGTGTAAAATCACCAGTGCTCTAGTCACATGTGACAGACCGTTATAGTACTGGCCTCACCATCTCTTGTACTACACCGCAATGACATCACTCACACACTGACTCATTGCCACGCGCCTACTTGGACCATAGGCCTACACTCTTATCACACTATCTCACGAATCCCAACTGGGACTCAGTCATCACCTGCCATGACGGCGTCAATTTTTGCTCACATTATTTTACTACAATTGTTTCCAATTCAGTTGTTGCGGTCACTAAATTAGTTAATAATCATAGAACTAGAACAAAAAACTCTAACCATGGATAACAATTGAATTAATTAGTCAAATTACAGTTAGGGACAAAGTAAACAAATAAAGAAACAGCCATTTAATGACAGTTTAATATTTCGTTACCAAAATATTAAGAATCATCTCAATAGATTTTTAAAAGAAACAAAAATAAAGTACTTTAGAGAAAAATTAAACGTATCAAACAATAATCCAAGAAAGTTCTATAGGTCAAATCAATGAGATCTCGTAGAGCCCGTAAAAAAGAATCCTTTCCAATTAATAAATTTACTCCCGATGGCGCAGCAAGCTCAGATGATTATAAAAGAGTTGCTAATGATTTCAATATGTTTTCTTCTCTGTTTGCGTTAACTTAGCAAGCACTATAAATGCTGGTGGGGACTCCAGTTGTGAATGAGATAACTACAGACAGGACAGTTCTTTTTCATTAGCACTGTTACTGAAGCTAATCTCAAACGGTACTCAAAACAACTTGCCTGTTGGGTAAGCCTGGCAATGGTATCTTGGCTAAAGTTCTCAAGCTCAATTTCCACATAATTTGCCAACCCTTATTGCAAATAATTAATTTAAGTATTTTTAGTAGCATCTTTCATGATTGTTTTAAGCTTGTAAAAACATTTTATTTCATAAATCTAAAGTTTCCAATATGAATAATTTTTGTCTGATATCCCTTTTTAACATTTTTGCAAAAACTATGGAGAAAATAGTAAAGGATCAATTAGTTTCGTAACTGCAACCAAGCAAGTAGGCCTAAATAATATTTTAAGTGAGTGTCAGTATGGGTTTCGCTCGTACAATAATATTTCTTATGCTTTGTTTGACATTAATAGAGACTTGAATTTTGCAATTTCTAAAAATGAACGTCCTTTACTTTTTTTTAGACTTGTAAAATGCTTTTGATTCTGTTGACCGCTCCAAGCTATTTGTTAAATTAGAGACAATTAATTGGAGTTAGGGGAACTGCTCTCTCTTGGTTCACAAGCTACTTCTCCAATAGATTTCAGTTTGTTTCTTTTCTTAATACAATTAGCGACGTTAGAACTGTTGACTACAGTGTGGTCCAGGGCAGCATGCTCAGGCCTGTCTTATTTTTTATGTATATAAATAACATCACAAAAACTAATATTTTTGGCAAGCTCTTCTATTTTGCAGACGACAGTTTAATTTTTTTGTAAGGAAAGACATGGCCCGAGGTCCATGGCAAAGCTTTGCATGACCTCATAGTAACAAAATTGTGGCTTGATCGAAATATTCTCTCTCTGAATACATCAAAGACAAAAGTCATGGCTATTTTTCTTACCGTAGTAAAATATCAGATTATCACTATGAAGATCTATAGTTCATACTTGTGATAATTATCAAAGTTTAAATTGTTCTTGTGAATCAATTGAAAGAGTTGAATCATACAAAAACAAATATTTTGGAGTCTATTTTGATCAAACCCTTAAGTGGGTGAACCATATTACTTTTATCAACAACAAAATTACAAAATATATTTTTGCGTTCAGATGGTTAAATAAAGTTCTCAGAGAAAATGATATTTGGATGGTTCACTTTGCATATGTTCAATCCCTTTTATCTTTCGCGCACAACTCGCCGAAACTAGGCCAATAGCTCTTTCTTGAAACACTGTGAAATTGTTGTCAAAGCACGCTCCCCTCACATTCTGCTGGAGTATCACTTTCAATTATCATTTTTAATCTAATTTTATCAGATTAATAAATTTTCCCCCTCAGGCCCCCTTGCCCCCCCCCCCCCCCCCACCTCCCTATTATGTACGCCACTGTAGCACACATATTTTTTGTGTTTAAGGATCTGTCGAAAAACAACTCCAAATTTGGCTTGTGGATCAGAAGTCAAGAAAGCCGGCCTGAGGTGAGGAACAAACTGAGCGCTCTGCTGATAGCTCCGATACAGAGAGTTCCGAGGTATCGGCTGCTGCTGCGCCAACTGCTGAGCCTCACTCCCGACAGCCACCCGCACAGGAGCACAATCCTCGGTGAGCCTCGGACACCTTCAGTGAAAAGATGGTGATAGCTAATAACTGTTTATAGTAATTCCTCAATATATATCATGTATTGGGTTAGTGTTTTTTATCAGACAATAATATGATTTTTTTAACATTAGTCACTATAACTATTTCCTAAGAATCATTCTGGGCTGAGTAGATTAGTGGTTATGAAGCTTGCTTTTGAATCTGAAGGTTGCCAGTTCGATCGCGAGCAAAATCAAAAGCTTTTAGATGGTTCAAAACTGGACCCAGATGCCGGGGCTAATATTTAATGGTCCTAACAAATGAATCAATTGGTCTTGGTCAGGATCACAAATTAATTAATATCCCAAAGAACAAAGGCAGTGGGTCTGGTTTAGAACCATCTAAAAGCTTTTGATTTTGCTTGGGATCAAACTGGCAACCTTCAGATTCAAAAGTCAGCTCTATAACCACTCAGCTGTCCACCACTTGGCTGGTACAAAATATCCAAAGATAGTTCATACAGTAGATTTTCCTCCTAAAGTCCTAAGTAAAAGTTTTAAGCTTTTAGAAATTTTTGTGATTGTACTGTGGTTAATGCACTACAGTTATTTATCGTTAACTAACGAATAGCCTAGTACAAAAACTATTATGCCTTTCACATAAATTATGACATGCCCACTTCATTAAAAAATAAAAGTTAATCCCTATTTTGAAATAAATTTGACTTTTTGTTTGTAGAAGCCGTAAAAGAAGTGGAGAAGGCGACATCACACATAAACAACCTGGTGTTTGAGCAAGAGTCACACTCCAGACTGGTCACCCTGCAGAACTGTTTACTTAACTCAAAGCCCTGCATTGTGGGGCCAAACAAGAAACTGATCAAAGAAGGAGTTTTAATGAAGGTAGGCTGAAACTCGGCCCCCTGTGTTTGGAGCACTTGTAACATAAAAGTGTTTTTTTTTTAGATTTACTTCGGGCGTAATTAACATTGTTCACTCTTATCATGTCTTACATCATTATCTTTCTTCAATGGAGCGTTTTTGCGCGTTCAGTGAATGAATGCGGTAAGCGCTAAACACTATTTAATTTATGACCGATTTAATCATGTAAGCAATATTAAACTGACAACAACATTCTGACCTTTCCATCAATCTACATTTTTCACATCTTAGTTTATTAAACAAAATTCTCATGATTTTCAAAGGTATTTTCCGACTCATAATTACAGAACAAGAAAAAAGCCAAGATAATCATTTCAAAACACTCAACCTCTTCTTTTGAAAAACAACCTCTTTACTTTGTCATTCAGTTTTTCAATCACTTGCCCCCATTTCTGAAATTGGAAGGTGGCATTGAAAATTTTAAAACAAAACTAAAGGAACTGCTTGTAGGAAGAGCCTTTTAGTGTTAAAAGCCTTTTAAATGACTTCTATCAGAATCCATTGATTTTTGTATCCTACCTAATGTAATTTTTCTTGCTTTTTATTTTTGTTTCAAAGAAGAGGATGTGTATATATTTTCATATACTATTCAATTATTTAATTTAAGGTATTTTTTTAATTTATGATTTTTATATTGTACATATTTTGACATGACCAAAATGTATGTAGCAATGTTTATTGTTACTCATTAAATTAAGATTTGATAAGGTTTACCTTATGTTGCAAAAACTCTCTATTACGTATTATAGTTTATGTAAAATTTCCAAAAGATTTAATAACATATTCTTATACTGCATTCAGTGAGTTTTCCATTTGTGATTCAATAGTATTTTTAAACACATTGTTATATTTTGATGTATTGAATATACATTGTATTGAATACATGTACACTAGAGTGGGTCGAAAAAAATAAAATAAAAAATTTTGAGTCGTAATACGGCAGAAAAGTTGCGTAATTGTGAGGGGCTCTGCCAAAATGCGCTACTCCACCTGCGCCGCATTCCAAACACATCCAAAATGAGCTAGAGGCTTAAGACTGGCCCCCCGGACCACATCCAAAAAGCGCTAGCTATTCAACCCTTGAAATCACTGAAGCAGAAGTTTACAAGCCTATTCCACATTTACTGTGTTTGATTTTATATTGAATGTTATCGTCACTAATATAACGAATCTAATGTTGCACTATTAATAATAATATTGAGAACTATATTTTAACAATATTCTGAATAGACAATAAGTTGAAATATTCAGGATTTAAAAAATTTGACTAATTTTTAGTACCAATAGTGATGAGTAGCCAATATAATAAGAATAATACGGAATATGTTGAACATTTCAATACACTAAAGGCAAATTAGGCGTTTCTATACCAAACTTTAAAAAGTAAAAAAATATCTTAAAAAATCCATAAAAATTAAATTTCAAGGAACAAATAAATTAAAACTTGATTTCGCTGTTGCCATTATCACTTTAATACATAAACACAAACATACAGAGACAAAATTATTGACTAGCAAAAATAAAAAATGTATATAACGTAAAATTGAAAAAATTAAATACATAAAACATACAAGTAAAATTCATTCAAGTAAAAATAAAACACAAAATGGTAAACTTTAACATATACACACAATCAACGGCAAACCTTTGTTACTCAAAATACGTTCCATCACCACTCAGCACTAACACCTAATCACGAACTGGTCTGCTTCGGTATTTTTGCAGGACTGAAGGGGTTTTCGGACCCGCCAAGTATGTAAGGTGGTGGGGGTGAATTCAAAAACCACGGGTTTACCAGGTCAGCGACATCTTACGGTATTTTAGGGTGACGGGTTGCACCGCATTCCATAACAAAGGGCGGCGAGAACGCCTTGCTGCCATAGCCCGCAAATATCAGCCAAGTGAAACTTTTTAGAGGCTGATAATAACATCCACACGAAAGAGAACGTTTTCCCCATTATGGACTATATTTGGAACGTAACAAAAAATTTAATCAATTAAATAGTAAATTTATTGTGAATTCATTTATGGCAGATACCAAATTGATTACAAATTTCTATGTTTGCACATTTCATGTTAGGTCTAACTTTTCTGATATTATTTCGGAAACAATCATAACGGTTCCAGAAAACACCATTTATATTTTAGGATTGTAATTCAGAAAACAAAGTTTTAAATTCAAATTGATCATTTTTATATCGGAACTCAAGTTAAATTTCATATTAATAAATTAAATTTGAATAAATAGTTAATTGTATTTCAGAAACAATAAATTAGACCATAATAATTAGGCAATAGGTTTAAAACTCGCCTATACTATGAGAATTCACCTTAGTGTATAGGCCTATAGATAAAGCTGAAAGTATGGGTCAGTTATCTGATACCGTTTATTTTGTCGTATTTTAAAGTTGTCCAGATTAGACTAATGAATGGTTAAAGTTTCCACAACATCCATTAACTGTCGCTGAACAAAATAATAAATGCACGAGCTTGTCGAGGAGGCGAGTGAGTGGAGCGAATGAGCTCTTCTTATAGAAAAGAGCCTTTCGGGCTTGGCATTTTAGCGCACAGTCTGTGACCGACATTACTATGACTACAAAGAATGGTTTGGGTTGAGCAGTACTGTATATCCATGTAGGCCTAACTTGGTGGCCTGTGCTGGCGACAACGAATCCTCCTCAGGTGCACTGGGATAATCCTATTATGTCTGCCTGATTACACAATTAACACGGCTGGCTGGAGCTAGCGCTTCCTACCAGTCGGAAGGGGGAGATTTTACAACGCCCCGAAAATGACCTGAAGGATTAGCTCTTTTTGGATGTGCCCAATTGTGAGACCAAGAAGAGGTAAAAATATTAAAAATATATGTTGTCAATTACCATTCGCGCATGTGCCTCAAAGTTTGATAAAATTTTGGAAAAATCAAATTTTATCAGGAATTTTTTGTTATATTTTATTTACGATTTTTAATGAGTGATAGAGGTAAATGTCATCTAAGACACGTTAGGGAATTATAGGTGAAACAATCCTGTTGTACGTTTACATCTTCCGTTCGCGCGTGGGCTACAAATATTGCTAAAATTTCAAAAAAACGTAATATTGAGCTAGCCTTATTTTAAACATTGTTATTAATATCAAAATGAAATACCTGCCATCTACTTATACATTATCTGATAGTAACTAAACAAAAACAATGCAAACTGTCCCGATCGCGGCACTATCCGGTCAGTGACCCGCGCAGGGGGCGTGGCGCAGCGCCACGTGTTACCCCCTCTCCACTGCATTCCGGTAAATGTTTCATTTCATTTCATTTATTGACGGCAATACACCATTTTACATTTGATACAATCATATTAATCATATTATTCCAATGGCTTAGTCCTAAAATATAAATACAACGCACAGTATTCTATATTACATTAACACTAGATCTGAATTCAAATAGATTACTGATATCAATTACAAGCATTAGAAATAAATAGATAAAAAGTACAAAAGTTCATTCACAACAAATTTAAAGTATGAACTAAAACTTATTTGAAGATGAAGAAACAAGTAAAATAGGTAACAAATAAATAATAATAAGAATGCCAGATTACAGCCATAACTATCAATAAATAATTATAAACATGCTAATAATAAATAACAATGTTGCGTCAGTCTGGAGTTGTTCCTTGAGTGTGGTGGATGTTTTTAGTATTTTGTCAGTTACTGTTTTTGCATTTGCAGAGTGTATTGTTATATGTACTATTTTTGTGTAACATTGTGGACAATACTGTGTAATGGACGATGGCAGTACCTAAAACAATCATCACTAGACAGGTATTTGACTGTCCAATTTTTGGTGCGCCAAAAGAACTACCTTTAAACAAGCTACCTACTGCGGAGGACGTACTACGATGTCTATCAAATGAGAGATACAATTTGGCACTTAAAATTAATAATAAGAGAGTCAGTTTTTCACAAGTAGCTAACACGGTAGCAAACAAATTAATTATTTTGTATAAGAAGGCATCTATTCCAACGGTCAGTGATAAAAGAAAAAGAATAGTGCAACTTCTAAATGCACTACATGATAAATATTATTGCTTGCGAAAATCACGTAAACGTGATAAAGAAAAAGAATCTTTCATAAGAAAACTTGACGAGTTCAAGCAAAAATGACCGTTAGTTTTTGATGTTGCAGCTTGCAAATGCCCTATTTCTCTTGACTGCACGTGCCAGAAGACTCCCGACCTATGTCAGTGCAACTGTACTATTGCTTGTACTTGTGAAAAAGCAAATAAGATACCAACCATTGAACTTAAATTTGTTTACTTGCTACGAGTACATGGGATTGGAAAAATTGGAGGGGTGGACTTGTGTGAAACAAAGAAACGTTTAAAATCGTTAGAAAGAAAATCTCGCGCTAGCACTTCAAACCCAAGCTCTAAGGTTAATGTTACCAAAATTGAACAACAGGATAATGTTGATAATGTATCCCAGCATTCAACTGAGAGTGACGAGTGCAGTGACAACGACCAGGAATTTATACCACAAATTCCAAAAAAGAAATCCCCTGATTGGCAAATGAGAATTAACCTCAAGTCCACTGCTTTAGTTAGCGATCGTTATGGTGTTTCCGATCGTGCTACAGCTGCAATTGCCTCTAGTGTATTGCACGACGTTGGCATAATCACTAGCTATGACAATTCGCAAGTAGTAGATAAGTGTAAAACAAGGCGAGAAAAGCATAATATTAGAACCGATTTGTCTAGTTCCATAACAGAAAACAACTTACAAGGATTATATTTTGATGGCCGCAAAGACAACACGATTGTAATTTAAATGGCACATTCAAAAAGATTTCGAAGAGTTATAAAGGAGGAACATTACTCACTCATTCAAGAACCAGGTAATATATTCCTTGGACATTTCACCCCAAATTCCGGAAATTCAGAGGATATTGCGACCTCTATTATATCCTATTTGTCTAGGAATGGTATTTCATTGGAAGATTTAGTCGTTATTGGCTGTGATGGCACTAATGTTAACACTGGATTGAGAAACGGTGTAATACGTCGTATTGAATTACACGTAGGTAAACCTCTGCAATGGGCAGTTTGTCTCCTTCATTTTAATGAACTTCCGTTCCGCCATTTATTTCAGTACTTGGATGTCAAGTCAACCGGCCCGCATTCTTTGAAAGGACCGATTGGCGAAAAACTTACCAAATGTGAAACACTTCCAGCAGTGCAGTTTAAAAGTATTGATTGCCAAATCCCTACGATTGACAGAAAAGAACTTAGTAAGGATCAGAAGTATTTGCTTGCTATCGGAAGCAATTAGATCGGGAAAATGTCAAGAAGACTTAGCAATCAGGGACCCAGGACCTTTGTCTCACTCAAGATGGCTAACAACCGCTAACCGGACACTAAGACTCTACATTAGTCAAGAAAACCCAACCGTTGAGCTGCAGGAAATAGTAATCTTCATTTTGAGGTCATATATGCCAATGTGGTTTAGTATTAAGAAGGCAAAACTTTTCACTGAAGGCACTAAGCTCGTGCACCAATCTATTCAAACCTCAAGGTACCTTAAAGATGAACTTAAGGCTATAATTGACCCTGTTATAGAAAGAAATGGGTTCTTTGCGCATCCTGAACATGTCATGATAACCATGACTCAAGATCCCAGAAAACATATAAGAGAACTGGGCCTTCGCCGAATTATTAAGGCAAGAGAAAGGGACCAAAAGAGGAAAAATATTTTTACATATGCGGCACCAAAGTTAAACTTTTCTGCAACAGACTACACGGAATTAAATGACTGGGCAAACTGCAAATTTTCTTCTCCGCCTCTTTTAAAAGATGTCACCGATGATGAAATAAAAAACTACATCAAAACAGAAGAAGTTCCAAAGTGGGATGTCTTAACACAGAAGTTTCCAGTCCACACCCAAGCAGTTGAAAGATGCGTCAAGTTGGTAACCGAAGCTTCTGCAAAGGTTTGCGGCTCTGAAGCTCGAGATGGATATATAAGAACAACAATGAAATCAAGATCAACGATGCCAGCCTTTGATAATAAAAGACAATTTAAACTACCAGATATGTAATGTATTCCTGAACGAAATATATATTTCATGAATAATACATCCATTTAACGATGAAAAATAGTTTACTTTTATTTTACTTTTGATTACTTTTTCAGGTTTTCAACAAAATTTAACTAAATTTGCAGCCCATGCGCGAATGGAAAACGTTAGCATACAATATCAGTACTTGATTATTAATTCCTTAGTGTGTCGTAGATAACATTTTAAACTATTACACATTAAAAATCGTAAATAAAAAATTATAAAAAATTGCCAGTAAAATTCGATTTTTTCAAAATTTTATCAAACTTTAAGGCACATTCGCGAACGGTAAATAACAACATATATTTTTAATATTTTTACCTCATTTTAGTATCACAATTACGCAACTTTTCCACCATATTACGACTCGAAAAAAAAAAATTATGATTTTTTTCAACCCACCCTAATGTACACTCCAAAACAATCCATGACATACTTCTATCCCATGAGAGTTTGGGATGGTAAATACAAAGCATGGCTATTCAGTGTTCTTTGATAGAAAAACAAATTTAATTTTCTGCAGATGTTTGTGAGAGGGACATGAACAGTTGTTTACATACATTTAACATGTAATGTGTTGTGTTTTCTCAGTTCCTCGTATGTATTTGTTTGGTAAAATTTAGTTAGAATGTAATGGTCTCTTTCATTTGGTGTTGTAAATTAGACTGATAAGTCTGACCATTTGATGAGCTATGTGATTGAAGAGACTTCTAACAAATAGTCAATTATTGAAGTTGTAAAACTCCTCAGAGCGGTTTATCCCAAAAGGATAAATTTCACCAAACTTTAAATCTCCATTAGCAATACTTTAAACACAGTTTCTCTAAACTAAACTTCTTGAACTAAACAGTTCAAAGTTAACAGACATTTACCAAAAACTACAGTAGAATTCCTATATTCTGTGCCTTTTAGTTGCGAAAATCCAACTAAACCAAGCACATTTTATCTAAAAAAATACAAATTTTTTTTGTCTTAACATGGGGAAAACCCCGATTGTTGATATTACATGAAATATAAGGTTACCGATTCTATCTCTATTGCAATGGCTTTTTTGTTCATCGTTGAAAAACTTCATAACAATGTTAATCATTATTTTCCTTCATGCCAACCCTTTTGTTAGCAGCTGCTTTCCGCAGGCTGACTGCCATTGGATTCCTGTGTCATACACTTTGTTCAAGTAAACGGTCTTACATTATTAATAAAATCCGCCTTTTCCAAAAAATTTTGAATCAAACAGGCTCTAATCCCGATTAGTTCAAATTGGCTAGATTCTACAGTACTGTCAGAAATATTTTCAAAATTTGCCCTTCAAAATATATTGTAAACCCCACCAAACCCTGTAACAGAAAATTACAGTTGCACAGTAAATTCAGAATATAGAAAAGCCCTCATACCCCCTTCAGATAGAAACCCTTTCTCATCCCTTGTCATAACAATGTCACCGTGCAGAGCGGTCAGCCGGTTGGCCGACATCCACCCGCTTTTATAAGTAATTTCACTCCCCACTACAATTTACACTTAGTTGATGCATTACATTAGTCCTACATTATTGAATCATGGCTTATTTTTTACCTCTTACTTATACGATTAAATTAAACTTGAATCACAGTTCTACGATGTACCATTTAGTATTGGTAAGTTGTGTGACAAATGTTATTTCGGAAACGGTATGTCTTAGAACTGGGATTTTAGTAATGTTTTATTTATCTACTGTAAGCAAGAAGAAAAAGTTATCCATAATTTAAAGTAGGACTAGTGCATTAACTAATAGCAAATGATAGTGGGTCGTAAAATTTCTTGGAATAGCAAATGCTGGTTGTCTGGTTGGCCGCTTAGAACGTTGACACTGTTTTGACAAGGGATTAGGAAGGGTTTCTACCTGAGGGGGGGATTCTCTACGTTCTGAGTTTACAATTTCGCCATGTTTCACAGATGAGTGCCAACGGCCAGAAGGCCCAGAAGCGGTACTTCATCCTGCTGAGCGACAGCGTGGTCTACTGCAAACTGCTGCGGGAGGGTGCAGAACCGCGCGGCCCAGGGTCGCTGCTCGGCTGCTGTGTGCTGCCCATCAGTAAGTGCAGCGTGGAAAACGTCTTTGGCCGCGGGGTGTTCAACCTCACCTGCCGCGCCGAGACCTACATCCTGTTCTCGGAGCACCAGGATGACGCTGCCGAGTGGGTCTCAGCCATCAGGGACACCATTGCGCAGGTACCACGGTCATGTAGAAAATTTTAACTCTTTCATTGCTATGAAACAATTTTTTGGATCTAACCTTTTTTGCCAAAAGTGCTAAGATCCGATATATTGGCTTCCCTCTGCTATTGGTATTGCGAACTTAAACAGGATTTTTGGTTGTATCAATTGTTATTTAAAAATATTAATGATTCCAATTAATTATCTATCCGATCGAGATCAATAATAACGTCCTTCAGCACTTTTGGGTTGAAAATGTATTTATGAAAGATTTTTTTCTTATGTGCTCACCTCTGCCCCCTTGGAAATTGTTGCTATTCAAGTGTTATTTAAATAGTAGCCCAGCATTTTTTTATTATTTATGTAAATTTTTTCCAGTACCAAAACTGTTTAATATGTTACAGTTGATGTACTGGTCCTGCATTGTTAAATCATGT
The DNA here is from genome assembly GCA_030545055.2 of Neoaliturus tenellus. Lineage (NCBI taxonomy): Eukaryota > Metazoa > Arthropoda > Insecta > Hemiptera > Cicadellidae > Neoaliturus > Neoaliturus tenellus. The sequence continues at coordinate 297,764,867 of CM061531.1, forward strand.
ATAATTTTATTGTCTTGTCTTGATGAATAAAACAAAAATTGAATCACAGTTCTCATGATGTACATATTCAGTACACTAGAGTCGTGCTAATACAAAGGCCGCTAATACCTTTATCCGCATAGCCGAATACAACCCTTTGGAATAATACTGATTTTTCCCCTAACTTTTAACACGTTCGCTGCGGCATATAAAATGTCAAAACTCAACCAACATGCTGAATTATATTTTTACATTCTTCCAACGATAGCGAGAAAACGAACGGAATTCCCGATCCGGAAACGGATTAACGAGCGAAACCGGCACAACATGCGGGGACGATATAAACCTTCCCGGCAAAGAGCTGGGCTCACACTGAAGCAATAACTTTGAAGGGAGCACGCCACTGCTTTAGCAGTTGTCAGCACACAGCGCTAGTAGGCGGGCAAGTGCTATAGCAGCTGTTAGCAGCGAACGTGTTAAAGAGGAAAAATTAAAAAAAACTTGGTCGTTTTATGAAAAAAAAGAAGAAAAAAACAATGATTTATTGTTAAACACAAAAAGATCACATTACATAATAATATAGTTAAATATGTAGATTGACTCCAATGGAAAACAAAAACAAAACATTTATAAACTAGCAAAATCGTTGTTTATTGAACATTGTTATTGTTGATCCGTTATCAGCTGGTGTATACATAGCACAGAACAAAAACAAATTAAATGATGGTGGAAGTATCTTAGGTGTGCTCTTCAGACGGACAAGTTTGGGGAGCATTTTGCGCATCGGCGGAGATGGGCAGGAGGGGTGGGGGCTGATGTCACCTTGGGATAAGAGCGTTTCACGCTCATATAGAACGTGTGCCACTTCTCGGATAAACCGTGATTTAAAATAGAGTTGATAAAAAGAATTTTCATTAGCCAGTCAAATTATAATTTCAAGTTTCAAATTAGCCAGTCAAGATATAATAATTTTATAATACTGTTCTTGAAGTTAGTAGATCACAAGTTTAATCACGGACAATGGACTTCCTTCAGGCCGAACAGGGTTTTGTCCCAATTAGTTCAGATTAGTGGGACTCTACTGTATTTTGTAAGTTGTGTGACGGAAACGGCACATCGTAGAACTGTGATTAAAATTTTGTTTCATTCGTCTATGTAAGACAAAAAATGAACCATCATGTAATAAAGTAGATCTAAAGTATGTGCCATAAAATTGGGAGATTGAATTAAAAAAAGTGTTGCCAATTTGTGTTGACTCATTCAGCTGTTGGCATTTGTTTTTAATTGCTGCGAAATTAAGCAAAATTCAAAACAAAACAGTACCGACAACATCACCACATTATAGTAATGAAAATCAGCTGCCAGTTTTTTATATTTTAAAGCTAGAAATTTTGTGGTGCCAAGTATAGCTTGATTACTAATTGTTGAACGTTAAAATGGGGTATGAAATTTTTTGGAATAGTGAGTGGATGTTGGCTCTTCGGCTAGCCACCCAGAACGTTGTCATTTTGTCAATAACGAATTACAAAGGGTTTCTACCTGAGGAGGGGGCTTTTCTACAGCCTGTGTCTATTATACAAGGATTATAATTAATTAAATAATTGTTACTTTTTGTTCACAGTATAGTGACAACGCAAAAACACTTAGAAAAAAGAGCAGTTCTCGCCACACGATGCATTTGACAAGAAAGAGGAAGTTTCTCAAAGTAAGATTAGCTTGATCAGATTTTTTACAACCTTCCTTGGATTTGTTATTGCTTTTTTAACAGGGTATTAGTAGCCTAAATAGAATTGGATTATGACCAAATCCAAAGGGAACTTTCACAAGTTCACTGTAGTGCTGTTAGTGCCACAATGGCGTTCCCTTGGTGGTGCAACAAATACAGCAAAGATGGTCAAACCTGGCTTATACATGACAGCAAAACTGTACGGCTGCTTTAAACTTCTTTAAAATGTTAAGTTCCTTAAGACAACAATAAACAGCAGCGTGTTAGGTGGAAAACTAAATTCTTTTAGTCAAAATTATAGAGCAAATTTAAGTATCTAAAATATTTTTGAAGATTTTTTTAAGCCAATAAGGGTGCTTTCACACGAGGGTGTTATTAATGGGAATAAAGATATTTATTCTATTCTACTCAAAATAAAAAATTAAAATAATTAATATTTTGTTGTGTAAAACACAATATTTACCAAGCCTTCAACATAACATCTTGGATCGTTTTAAACATGAACTAGTGGTGCCATGTGTAAACGCCATCAAGCGACAAGTAGCACACCACTTATTAAGGTTGTCGCTTGTGTGCACATACCCTAATGATTCGATGCTTTTCCAAAGCACGTGAACACTTATGGCCAGCAACTAGCTGTAAGGATTGCTAATGTGAAAGTAGTCTTAGGCGGTGAATAATTGACCTCAACCTCTCATGCTAGATCTCAATTAGTTTCTTTTGTTTTTAAAACTTATTGTTTTTATATGTAACTAGTGCATTTGTTTGTTTTAACTTTTCAGGAGAACAATCATCCACAAAATGAAGAGAGCCCTCTGAAAAGACTGAAAACTTCTACTTCGGATGCTGAGGTTGGTATATATAAGGTTTGGCTAAGAAAATAACAGATCTGATATTTTAATATAACATAGTCAGTTAGTTTAACTGCTCCTCTCTAATCTAATAAAATACCATTATTTCAAAATATATATATATGTATTTGGCTGTGTGCCATAATTTTGAAGATGTTAGATATGTTAGCACTGATACCGGTTTATTTTCATAGTCATAATAGATCCCTTTAAAAATAATGGGCTTTAGGCCAGAATTTTTAAACTGATAGGGATGGATTTTAAAACATTTATAGATTAACTGGCAGAGGGAATTTGAAAATGAGTTTACAGTTTGTTTAACCATTTCAACAGGATTTCATCCCAGCCAACTAATTTTTACTGTTAAAGACAAAGTAGCTTATTTACTTAAACTGATGTTACGGGTTAAACTTTAAAATTGTCTGAAGATCTTTTAAAATTAACATTGCCGTATTTCTTTACAATGCTACAGTGTGTGTAGAAAATTTTGGATATTTTTATATCTTCATAGAGGAAGTCTATTTTTCATTTTCCACCCATTTAACGTAAATATTTTTGAAATACAAATACAACTTGCTATTGTAACTGAAAACCTTTGTTATGGTACAACCCGTATGTAAAAATTGGCTCAATAGAAGTCTCAGATGAAGAGTCCAAAATTGTTTGTCCTATGATTTTAAATTATATTTAAAATCCTATGTACAAGATTCAAGATTCTTTATTGCCATTGATCAGTACAGTGACATGAAATAGGCATAGTCAAAAGTCAAAATTACTTAAAGTAAAATCAGACAAAGTCTATCGTTACAAAACATTTTACATTTTAAAGTCCATAAATTCTTTTAAAGAATAAAAAGGATTGTTAACGAGCCAGGTTGACATTTTGGTTTTAAAGCTTTTAAGATTTTTCTCTTTTTGCATGGGTTCAGGCAACTTATTATAAAATTTTATGTAATTGAGTAAAAAATAATTACTAGAGGTCTGCGGGTACCCGAAAATTCGGGTAACTCCGGGTATTAGCGTGAACCCGAGTGGTCGGGCGGGTTTGCCACGTCACGGGCTTTATTCGGACGGGCTTTTATTTTAAGCCGGGTCGGGCGGGTACCTAATGCCCGAATTAAATCGGGTTGTAGGTACCCGACAGGACATTAAAAACAAACCCGGGTTTTTAAAACCATTTTACAGCCAAACTTTTTGAATTACGTTAGCGGAATAAATGGGCATCGTTGTTCCACACACTATTTTAGACTAGTGGTCATAACTGTCAGTCATTTCTGAGGTGGATGTGGATGAACTGGAAATACCTTAACTTACTAGTCGCGACACTCACACATGAAAATGTGGCTTCTGAAAGAAGCTAGCGGTCTCTGGTGTCTAGAAACGTAAACAATTTTGTTTTGTTGATAATTTGGTGCGCCAAATTTCATGTTCCATTTAAAACAAATAACATTTTGATCATGAAAGATTGTATTTGACGTAGGAACATTTTGTATTCTTTAGTACAGTACTATTTTATGCCCAAAAAATAGTTAAAACAGCATTAAATTATTTGTTGCAAGCCTAGACACCAGTAGTGCGGAATGGACGGGTCTCGAAATTACGAGAAATTTTCGAGAAATTTTCAATCTCTTTAACCGAGACGAGATTTTATTTTGATCGAGATTTTTCGAGACGAGAAATAATTCGTGAATAGCGATAAAAACGGGTATAAATAATCTACGAATTTAATACTGCAAAATATATTATTTTGAAGCAATGTGAAGTGTTTTATTTTCCTATTTTCCTCACAACTTCAAACTTAAATTGCCATCATATTAAATGGTTAAACTACGGTTGGACTTCCAAGATTTGGACTGGACTGGAGCAATACCTCCTAGAATAATAAGAGAAGGCCAAACGACTGAAATTCGTTACGTCATATAAGTAGGCTGATGTGTTATGTTAAGATGTAAGAAAACAGATGTGCTACTGTCAGTCGACGGGGTTTCATCTGTCATGACTAACTTATTTGTTTACAAACAACGAAAAATCAAAACAACAAGATTAGATATTTTACCGTTTTTTGGGGACAACCAGCACCCTCTAAAGCATGAGTTGGAACTAATGATTAACACATCAGCCTACTTATATGACGTAATGATCGCCAGTTGTCTGGCCTTCTCTCATTACTCTAGGAGGTGTTGACTGGAGACGGCTCTACGGCTGCATCTGCACGGAGGACACGGACTGTTAGTGGTACTGACGACGATCAGTGGGCGGAGTCAACATAGCTTCTGATTTATAAATAATCCATTTGTTTGATAAATCTTTAGAACATTGGCAAAACTTTATAAACAATAAACAACCATTATTTAACATTTAATTGCTTCAAGACGATTATTTAAAACTGATTCAAATAATTTTTGACAAATTTAAGAGCTGTTTTGACATTAGCAGTAAGAATAGTAGTGACAATCAGATGAATGACACGAACGATAGCCAATCAGGTTGAATAATGGCTAACCTCAAATATCCCACGTAATACAGAATTTAATTTCCTTTCACACTCTTAGCAGAGTTCAGCTATTTTAAGCCATAAATGCTTAAAATTGGCTGATGGTTGATTTTATTTCAAGGTTTGGATACTAAGAAAAAACTGAATAGGCCTATTTACAATAATTGTTGAACAGCAATAAATAGGTTGTGTTGAATACATAGAAAATCAATGGTCTTACCAGAACCATACAGGCTTCATGGCTACACTACCTAATGCTTACCTTTATTCAGTTAGGAGCAAATAAATAAAAACCTTACAACTAGCAGACGACGAGGGAACTACATGAATTCGAAAGCAGTGAAAGTTAAGTATACTTGAATAGTTGGAGAAATAAAATTGAATAGCAAACAAAATGAGAGCTGAAGATTGTCTTATGGACAAAGACAAAGAAGAAGAGAGAGTTGAAAATTAAAATCCTCCAATTAAAAGTTATTTCTTGTTAGCCTCCCGGCCTCTAGGCTTGTGATTCAAAGTTAGTAGGCCTATGCCTATTACAAATCTGTGAGTGAGGAAAATCTCTTATTTTCAAACATTTTAAAGTAGGTTAATTGTGAAAAGTGTGAAACATGAAAGTGAAAAGTGAAATAAGTACCTGTAACTGTAACAGGGGATTCTCTTTTTATGTTTTATTAAACGTAGGTCGGTAGGGTTTATGGTGAGCCTATATCTACTCAACCTATTTATTGGGTACATTCCTTTATAGGCCTAGACCTTTTGTTAAGAAAGTGACTTTTTTAACTTCAGTTTATTAGCATAATCAGCAGTTTACAAAGAAATATTTGTTCCTTCACATTAATCAGGATTAGCCATGTTACAAAATCAGATTAAAATCCCGAACGCACATTTCTCGTAATGTATGAGAGGGAAAATCTCGTCTCGATCTCGTCTCAAAATTATTTGAGAGTTAAAAATTCTCGTCTCGTCTCGTCTCGAACTGAAAATCCAATCTCGTCCATCCCTAAATAAATATCTCCGAGTGATAACATAATAATATTAAACTAATATACTAATAATAATATATTATAGAATAATAATAACATACTAGTAACATTTAAAACAAAACTAGATACAAAAAAACAACTAGAAACAAAGTAGATACTTCAAAAGCAGCAAAATACAACTAATCTACACAAATTTTGTATGGAAAAGTAAATTTGGATCTTAAAAAGTCATAAATAAAATAATATAAATATATAAAAAATAATAAAAATAATAAAATAATAAAAATAATAAAATAAAAAATAATACAGTAATAATAATAAAATAATATAAATAAATAAAATCCATATCAGGCCGTAAAAGCCACTGATTCACGCAAACGTCACAAATAAAAACAACAAAATCACACGAATGAGATGGGTCGCGCACGGTGGATTCCACCAGTGTCCGCAGTAAACACACTTCAGACGATGACTGGCGCGGGGGAGGGGGGTGACATATGATCTGCCGGCTAGTGGACGAGTCCAATGAAAGGTATACGAGGGGTGGTCACCATAGCTCAAGACGTATCAGAGATATTATTAGAAATCTGAAACCCCGGTGGAAAAGACAGCGACGCGACCCCTCACGGGTTAACATACATAGGCTACCCGAACCCGACCTGAGTTTTTTTAAACTTATAATGTTCAAACCCGACCCGACCCGAAAATTGATGTTAATCTACTACCCGACCCGACTTGAAAAATCACTACCCGCAGACCTCTAATAATTACCTGTGATTGCCAGCCTGTGTTGTGGAATGTCCAGTGTTTTCCTGTTTCGGGTATTGTGTGAGTGAGTGTCCTGCCTGGTGTGAAACTCATGTAAATTAGTTTTGGTGTAAATTAAAATTTCAAAGATGTGCAAATTGATAATAGTAAGAATTCAGTTCAGAAGAACGTCGATAATTTGGACAGCAAAAATCCAGACCATCAATAATCCGAATTTGTATCTAGCAAGAAATGAGACATTGTATACTGTCTGCCCTTGCACTATGCTCCTAACTGGAGAGTGGGCAATGGGGAATACTGCGAAGCAAGGAGTAGGGGAGTAATAGTGGGAGGGTGAGGGGGTGTGTTCAAGGTTACACAGCCAATTCTATCCTGCTCCATGGCACCCTGCCACCCACCAGTTGCGTCTTCTGACCCTGAACGATACTCAGTGTGTGCATTAGCCTTTGGTTATTGGGCTATTAATTAATGATCCTGACAAATAAAACAGCTGATATTTGTCAGTAACAAAGCTACACCTCATCTGATCCATCACAATCATCACACTCACCCCTTCAGTCATACTCACCTTAAAATACGCACCACAGAGTGCGTCGGTGTTTCAGATAAAGTATCTAAAGTATCTAAAGTATAATGCACAGTGTTACTTTGTAATTAATGATAAGATAAGGTACCTAGGTTAAGGCCCTAGCTGTAATAAAAGAACCACTACAACAGTTCGAAAGCCCATCACACATTTTTAATGTATTTATCTCACTTCTTGAACCTCTACTGCCTAAGAAAAAATAGACAATTTTAACAAATAAATAAATAGTGCATAATGACTCAGATAATGTAATCCAGATAGGGTTCGGCACCAATTAATCTGTATTATCGAAGTTCAATTATATTATATTCTAAGATGGTTGAACTAAATCAGCTGACTAAAACTGCAGGGCCTGTCATCAAAACTCTTGTGTGCGACAGGTCAAAATAAATTGATGCATTGTGAATAGCCACCGGAACTGTGTATTAATTAAAATATGGTTACATATCAATTTCCGTCACAGCAGTCAAAACTTGATCCAATGTGGATGACCCGGGTTTCGACCCTACTGGGTCATAATTATATCCATTCAGGGACTACGTTACATACTAAAATTTGTTGGTCCTGATGGCTTCATCAGTTTTTACAAAAACACACATCACAGTTTATACACACATGGCGAAACGCACAAACATAAAAAAACCAGGGTCATCCACATTGACCAAGTTTAAACTGCTGTGATTGAAAATGGTTTTAACCAATACTAACCATATTTTAATCCAAATAAATCTTCTTTTTCTAGCTGTTTAAGTACCATCTATATGTTTTTTGTTTTTCTTTGGTTTTTTTTAACCAGTCTAGAAACCAGGCAGTAACAGAAAACAGTACAGTACCAGTCAGTATTTAAAAGTATGGTTTATTTATCACAACCTTCACTAACACGTTGTTTTCCCCTTTTTTCAGGAGGCCAAGAAAAACAACAAAACCAAGTCCAGAGACCAAGTCTTTGTTGGACAAGAGACCAACTATCTCCAGACAATAAAATCATTATTTACCATGTTTGGAGACAGTGTAAGACGCTACATGTTTCCAGGACCGTCTGCTAGATAATATCACATAGGAGTTGTAAATTGTTAGAAATTAAATGGTTAAACCCCTTTAGTACAAAATATCTATGATTGTGTATTTGTGTTAAATGTGAAAAACTTTAATAAATTGTCAAATTGTTTCTTATGACTGTATATAACCTTTCCTACTGAAATATATATCAAATGATTAAAAATTTTTCTTTTTGAAAGTTCTTCTTCTACGTAGGTTTAAGGCTCAAAAAGTCAGCCCTACTCAAAGAAATGTTTTCTATAAATTTAGGCCTACCTACCGGTAATTGAAATTCTTCTAGAAAAGTTTAATTAATAATTTAATATTTAAGTGATTACGATTCTTGTAAATCTTTATTGTCCATAAATAAAAGAGTTTGCCTATTCTCCATGTGATTAACATGGGAAAAGAGTATGCATGTTTGCTGCCATGATAAGTACAAAAATCAAGATTTTTTGGCATAAATGGTTGAATCTCAGCCAAATGAAGCTTAATGCCAAGTTTCTTCCAAAAATATTGGTTAGTATGTGAAATATTAACAAATCCTTTTTCTTCATAAAATTAACATAGGAGCCCCAAAATACAATGTACTGTTTTTATACTTTTTAATATCTCGGTAACCAATGGAGATAGAGCAAAGCTTCACAATATTAAATTGTGTGTTTTTTGAGCTAAATCCGGTAATGAAAATAAAATTTTAAAATAAATAAACTGTATCAGATAACTGACACATACTTTCTCCCAAGAATATGAAAAGGTGTTAAAAGCCTCAAAACATTAATGTCTTGATGGCTCAGTCGGATAGCCACCAGGTGAGCAGCACGAGTTTTTGCATCCAAAAATTGAGTTTTTTTAACACACTTTGCTCTATAACTTTTGAATGCGCATTTTCCCGGAGATGCGGGTGGTGTCATTTTATTCAGCATTTTAATCTTAATAAACCACAAAAATTTATTCAAAATCGTTAGAGCCGTTTTTGAGAAATTTTGATTTTTCACGTTTTTTGGGGGTAAACTACCCTTAAAAATCAAAAATTAAAAAAACGCCTGGAATTATCGTGGGTTTGAACCTACATACCAAGTTTCACCAAAATCGGACCATTGGGGCATTCTCTAGCTCTGTTTACATCCTGACACACACACACACACACACACACACACACACACACACACAGACAGACATCACTCTGAAATCCCCTTTTTTGGACTCAGAGGGCACCAAAACGGATAAATTTACCAACAACTCAAATTTTAAAATGTTGACCAAACAAATACTTTCTCCATATATACATTTATAGGTGGACAGGGGGCTCCAAAATGGATATATACATCATCAAAGGAATTGGAAAATTTTCACGAATACAATACTTTCTCCATATACTATGGTATAGGGGGAGAAAGTAAAAATTACTTATGAAAAATGGAAAAAACCCTTTTTTGGTACCAAACCTCCCAAAACTACCCCTTTCGGTAGGTTGATATATCTAATTTACAAACTCATCCTAATAAAGGTCGGATTACACATCTCTACCAAAGTTGGTCTCGATCAGACTGTTTTTACGAGAGTTATCATGTCCATAGGGACACATGCATACATACATATCCACATATATATAAATTTTAATGACTATTATTTTTGGTCTCTGGGCACCTCAAAATAAAAAAGTAACATGGTCCTGGGCTTAGATCTTACCATGAAACCTAACGTAATATTTATTCCCTATAGGATTTTCGCTAAAAGCAAAGTAAGCGATGCGAACAAATCCTGAGGCATCTCAAACGTAAGGTATCTAATCAAATAAGTCACTCTACTGAGTTTACAGCACAGTGACTCAATATGCACAATTCAGTTTAGCTGTGGATCCAGTGCAAAGCCCAGCAACCTGACAGGTGGGTCAGTCACAATACTTCTGGCCAGACATAAAGTGATGGCCTGAGTCTTTATTGGCTCCATTAATTAACGGAAAGCTTGTTTATGCGAAACCATTAAAAGATTTTACTAAGCCATTAAGTTTTACAACAATATAGGCTACGTCTAAAATAAAAATGCTAAGCCATTTAGAAAAAAAAAAATATTAGAATCAAATTCTAAAATTTTCGACAACTACATATGAAAATGGAAAAAAGTGATAATCATGTGGCAGCAATCTCCAATAACTCTTGCACTGCCGCCTTGGCAACTATAGGTTCAGAGTGAAACAAGTACAGTGTTGTGTCATCAGCATACACATGATAACACTACCAGCAACATTGTTGTGGAGGTTGAAGAACAATGTTCAACACAATGAACAGGAATGGGCCATGTGTGGAGCCCTGAGAGGGACCCCATACTTTACATCGAGTGATGTAAAGTATGTAAAGGGTACTACTATTACACCACACCTGGTAATCAAAGTTGTTTCTCATCTTTCAAACCAGGGCCGGGGAAAAAATATAAGTAAAAAAGAAGGGCTGTTTCATAAGCTGCTAAAACCAATCTAAAAATGATGCACATACTACGTCATCGGCCTGATTTTGTCTTACCACAGCTGATTGTGCAAATGCAGAGGATCGTCTGCTTAAATGTCAATTTACTGTCAATTGCCGAATCCGAGTTATGAAACATTTGTTTACACCACTTACGTCGGTGTGAACACAACGTAGCCTATAACACGAATCTTATATAAATGTCGTATTGACAAGTTAGAATAGGCTCTGCCCGTCATTTATATAGCATATTTATAGTATAATATTTTGTTTTAAAGAAATTTACAGTGTACAGATAAACTGTAAAGCTTCTTAACTAATAGAATACACCCCGAAGATTATGCTACATAGTTCTTTGTAATGTAAAAGTAATTTTGTAAATCCTATAGACAAAAATGGGATCAAAGACCAAGCAAAGTTTATAAATTTTATCGAATAAATTTTTATCAAAATTATTAAATATATTATATAATATTATCAGAGGCTCAACATTTTATACTGTAGCCTATCAAGACTGTGAAAAACTGCTGGAATGAGTGGAATGTATATGTTCTCCACAGTCCTGATAGCCTATAAAGAAATTATTAAAATATTATCAAAACTTTTTAAACCTTTATTTCTGTAAACAACAATACCATTTTTAACTTTTATTCGAATAAATGTTCTCACTCTTGAATAGACATTTATAGCCTGAGGGCATACATTGGGAAATTTTTCCGTTAGTCTTTTTTTAAATTCTTTTATAACCCCTCGCTGCTTATAATGAAAAACTCAGTTTCCCCATGTATTGATTTGAAAACATTTTCAAATCCTTCAAAAAGAAATCCTAGAGTGGTCGTAAAAATGGCCAGCTCCTCGGATAAGGCTGAAGAGGCTTTCCAGTGCATTCTGTGTTAGTCTCGTTGTTAAAATGTATTTGACTCCATACATTTTACTAACATCTTCATAAAGTCCGAATAGTGATGTTATCGATATAATGATACCTTTTTAAAATGACAATAAACTTATTCTTTTGTTTTTTACTCTCATTGTTGAAGTGACATTTTTCATTCTGTTTAAAATTTTTTCTTTGTGACTCGTAATGAGGCATAGGCCTAATGCCAAAACCAGCTTTCATTGGATGTGAGTTATAAGCGTGTGTTATCTTGCTGTTCATTATATCACTAATGTATCTCAATTTGGGTAGTTAAGTTGTCTTTACGCCCATTTTTGATAGGTGGACTTTCAATTTGTAAAGAGGATAGGGAACGTTTGTTATTAGTAGGTTTATTTTCAATGGTTGGCCTATATAGGTATTGTGTTCATTTTCATTGCATTGATGAGGCAAATTAAAAGAAGGGACTGCCGTTATACATAGTATCTTTCTTTGTGGCAACCCTAATAATCTGTTTTTCATGTCATCAACATAATCTGAAGACAAAAAATGGTCACTGCAAATGTAGGCTTTCTTCACGTTTATTGGCCTACCATTCACCCGCATGCACTTTTTTGCCCATTCCTCAGAAATGATGGAATTTTTTTGAAAACGGTGGTAGATGATCTCGACACCTAGATTTCTCGTTTTCCGGGAATTGTTTTTACATTTTGAAACCCCACAACAACTCATCCTTAATACAACATAACTTAAGCAAAAATAAATATTTTTTAAAACTAAATTCTATATTGATTTTTGTTCACAATGCCAAATTAGATTCGAAGAAAACATAAACATTAAATCATTACAGCTGATGGTGATAAACAAAAAATCAGGCCGATGACGTCACGCAAATTGAACAAAAGCGGCATTTTGTAACATCAAAGGAATGAAACAGCCCTTGTCCATTACATTACATTGCAACTCCCAGGTCCTGTTTCAAACTCAAAAACAATGAATTTTTATTGGTTCTCAAATTTTATTTTAAAACAAATAACTCACATCATAGCTGACCCACTTGCCTTTATCTTTACTGAATGTCTAAGAGGAGGTTATTTCTCTAACTATCTTAAAATAAGTAAAGTAATTCCAATTTTTAAGAAAGGCGATAAAAATTTACAACAGAATTATCGTCCTATTTCAATAGTTCCAGTTATTTCCAAAATTTTTGAATCTCTCTTTTACCTACAAATCAGTAATCATTTCAACACTCAATTTACTTGTTGATTATCAGTATGGATTTAGGGCAAAAAGGTCCACAACCACTGCGGTAATGAAGGTGGTCGATACAGCCTTGAATTCTTTTGAAAACAATGAATCTTTAGCAATTACACTGTTTGACCTAAGTAAATAAGCCTTTGATTGTGTTCCATTTGACAAACTTTTAATGAAATTTAAATACTATGGCCTGACTGATTGTTCGATTAAGATTCTTGAATCTTATCTGGTCAACAGGTGCCAATATGTTGCTGTTGGCGGTTGTACATGTTCTGTTGGCACAGTGACCGTGGACGTTCCGCAAGGATCTGTTCTCGGTCCTTTTTTCTTTATTGTCTACATAAATGATTTTGCTGTAAGTGATCCGGCAGCACCGGTAATCTATGCCGATGACACCACCCTCATGGCCTCTGGCCGAAACTTAAAACTTTTAAGTGAGACAATATCCAAGGCTGAAAAAGAAGCTCTTGAGCTGCCTTGTAATTTGGATAAAACACAGAATATTCTTTTAAGTCTCTCACAATGCACTGTAAAGTCTTCTGCTAAACTCCTTGGATTTGTTTTGGATTCAAAATTAAACTGGGCAGATCACATAACTAGCCTTTCTCGGAAAATTAGTAGAGGATCTTTTCTCTTTTGGAAACTAGAAAAAATAGTCTCTTTTGAATACTTAAGAATGTCATATTTTGGGTTGTTTCAATCACACATTGCGTATGGCCTAATCTTGTGGGGACACTCTCCTCACTTAAAGCAAATATTAATAATCCAAAAAAGACTCATCCGCACCATGTGCGGTGCAGCGCCCATGGACCACTGCCGGCCACTTTTTATTTATTTATTTTTTTTAATCGTTTATTTGGCTACATGACAAGTACGTCCATGGCTTGCCATAACTATATACAATTTGGAGGAACATTAACAATTATTCAGTAGTGATTAGTCTAAATAAACATTGATACGGATATACATTGATACAATTGACAAGTTATACATTGATGTCAGTAGACTACAAGAATTTGAAAAGAGCTTCTAAAATCTTCTAGTCGTTTCCCTTGAGAAGAGAGACATGGTATTCACATAGTCAAAGTAATATGGATGTAGAAAACTTGCGTAACACAACTTTTACTGATCTTGATCTTCATTTGCTTTAGTATTACTGCAGTCGTCAGTATGTGAAGGCTCAGTATAGTTCATAAGTATTTTACGTAAGGCTGATATCAAATTCGATATCGGAAGCTTCTCATATACAAACCTATTAACTATTGAGACAAGTTCACTTTGAGTGGAACTCGAAAAACCATCATCCTCTGTCACAGAACCAAAGTTTGAAGGGGCAGAAGAGTGATTATATACAGGGGCAGTGGGTGAAACATGTTGGTTACTGAACTGATTGTAGTATCTGTGAGTGAAATTAGGAGAAACTATGTGTGGAGTAGGGACTTTTCGGGGTTTGGAACTTGAAGGGTTATCTTGAAAAGTCCTTTGAGAATCATTAGAAATTGAAGAGGGGCTAGTGTGAGAATGGTAAGAAATTGAGGGAGGAAGAAAACGAGTTGGTTGTACACAAAACTTTTCTCTGACATTCGTGTCGACTTTTGTCGGGAGACTGGTGAATTCGTCCTTTCTGAAATTTAGAGACCTGGCATAGGAATGACCTTCAAGTCGGCCTCTTATAGAAGGGACAATAATATCCCTGGCTTCGATGTATGAGAGGTTTTCATAAGCCATGTATTCACTGACTTTAAATTCAATAGATTTTTGTGGACAGTCCCGGCTAAGGGCAGAATGACCCCCCTTACAAAATATACAACAAGGAGAACTATAGTTAGGGCAATCTTGACTCTTGTGGTCAAGAGAACAGTTACCACAGCGCCTCTTACCCCGACAGTTCTTTGCCGTATGTCCAAACCTAAGGCAGTTAAAGCACTGGGTAGGAAGTCTGAGATATGGTTCAACGGTACATCTAGTATAGAACAAGTTTATGTGTTCAGGGAGGCATTTTCCTTTAAATGTCACAACTACCAAAGGAATTGGGACATGAGTGACCTGACCATCATTTTTTACGACGCGTTTTTTGAGTCGCCTGACAGAAGCAATGTCAAAAGTTTGGCTTAAATTGCCAAATATTTCTGCCTCCGCAATGGATGGGTCTACACCCCTGACCAGACCTTGTCTTTGAATTTGGTAGGAAGGGATGTAGCCTTGAATTCTTTTTAAAACAATGAATCTTTAGCAATTACACTGTTTGACCTAAGTAAATAAGCCTTTGATTGTGTTCCATTTGACAAACTTTTAATGAAATTTAAATACTATGGCCTGACTGATTGTTCGATTAAGATTCTTGAATCTTATCTGGTCAACAGGTGCCAATATGTTGCTGTTGGCGGTTGTACATGTTCTGTTGGCACAGTGACCGTGGACGTTCCGCAAGGATCTGTTCTCGGTCCTTTTTTCTTTATTGTCTACATAAATGATTTTGCTGTAAGTGATCCGGCAGCACCGGTAATCTATGCCGATGACACCACCCTCATGGCCTCTGGCCGAAACTTAAAACTTTTAAGTGAGACAATATCCAAGGCTGAAAAAGAAGCTCTTGAGCTGCCTTGTAATTTGGATAAAACACAGAATATTCTTTTAAGTCTCTCACAATGCACTGTAAAGTCTTCTGCTAAACTCCTTGGATTTGTTTTGGATTCAAAATTAAACTGGGCAGATCACATAACTAGCCTTTCTCGGAAAATTAGTAGAGGATCTTTTCTCTTTTGGAAACTAGAAAAAATAGTCTCTTTTGAATACTTAAGAATGTCATATTTTGGGTTGTTTCAATCACACATTGCGTATGGCCTAATCTTGTGGGGACACTCTCCTCACTTAAAGCAAATATTAATAATCCAAAAAAGACTCATCCGCACCATGTGCGGTGCAGCGCCCATGGACCACTGCCGGCCACTTTTTATTTATTTATTTTTTTTAATCGTTTATTTGGCTACATGACAAGTACGTCCATGGCTTGCCATAACTATATACAATTTGGAGGAACATTAACAATTATACAGTAGTGATTAGTCTAAATAAACATTGATACGGATATACATTGATACAATTGACAAGTTATACATTGATGTCAGTAGACTACAAGAATTTGAAAAGAGCTTCTAAAATCTTCTAGTCGTTTCCCTTGAGAAGAGAGACATGGTATTCACATAGTCAAAGTAATATGGATGTAGAAAACTTGCGTAACACAACTTTTACTGATCTTGATCTTCATTTGCTTTAGTATTACTGCAGTCGTCAGTATGTGAAGGCTCAGTATAGTTCATAAGTATTTTACGTAAGGCTGATATCAAATTCGATATCGGAAGCTTCTCATATACAAACCTATTAACTATTGAGACAAGTTCACTTTGAGTGGAACTCGAAAAACCATCATCCTCTGTCACAGAACCAAAGTTTGAAGGGGCAGAAGAGTGATTATATACAGGGGCAGTGGGTGAAACATGTTGGTTACTGAACTGATTGTAGTATCTGTGAGTGAAATTAGGAGAAACTATGTGTGGAGTAGGGACTTTTCGGGGTTTGGAACTTGAAGGGTTATCTTGAAAAGTCCTTTGAGAATCATTAGAAATTGAAGAGGGGCTAGTGTGAGAATGGTAAGAAATTGAGGGAGGAAGAAAACGAGTTGGTTGTACACAAAACTTTTCTCTGACATTCGTGTCGACTTTTGTCGGGAGACTGGGGAATTCGTCCTTTCTGAAATTTAGAGACCTGGCATAGGAATGACCTTCAAGTCGGCCTCTTATAGAAGGGACAATAATATCCCTGGCTTCGATGTATGAGAGGTTTTCATAAGCCATGTATTCACTGACTTTAAATTCAATAGATTTTTGTGGACAGTCCCGGCTAAGGGCAGAATGACCCCCCTTACAAAATATACAACAAGGAGAACTATAGTTAGGGCAATCTTGACTCTTGTGGTCAAGAGAACAGTTACCACAGCGCCTCTTACCCCGACAGTTCTTTGCCGTATGTCCAAACCTAAGGCAGTTAAAGCACTGGGTAGGAAGTCTGAGATATGGTTCAACGGTACATCTAGTATAGAACAAGTTTATGTGTTCAGGGAGGCATTTTCCTTTAAATGTCACAACTACCAAAGGAATTGGGACATGAGTGACCTGACCATCATTTTTTACGACGCGTTTTTTGAGTCGCCTGACAGAAGCAATGTCAAAAGTTTGGCTTAAATTGCCAAATATTTCTGCCTCCGCAATGGATGGGTCTACACCCCTGACCAGACCTTGTCTTTGAATTTGGTAGGAAGGGATGTAGGCGTTGACATTATTCTCTTTGGAAAACGAAGAGTTCAAAAATGCGTTGGCGTTTTTAACACTGTCAAAAACACATTTCAACCTATTTCTGCCAACCTTCTTCAATTCAAGGACGCCCACTACTTGATAGTTGACAAGTTTACGGCCGAGGGCCATCGGATGAATGTTTCCTATGATGCCTGGATGGTTCGAGCTGTCCACAAATATTATATACGGGGCCGGGTCAGTTTCAAGGTAGCGAGGAGCCTCATTTTGGGACATGACTTTGGATCGGTCTATAGGAGCTTCATTCAATTCATTTCCACTAAGTCGATTAGGTGAATTACGTGTGAGTTCGTCTCGATGATCGTGAGTTGGCGAAAGCTCTTCGTTGTCGATTTGTTGATCAGAAGAATAAACATTGCGTATGGCCTAATCTTGTGGGGACACTCTCCTCACTTAAAGCAAATATTAATAATCCAAAAAAGACTCATCCGCACCATGTGCGGTGCAGCGCCCATGGACCACTGCCGGCCACTTTTTATTTATTTATTTTTTTTAATCGTTTATTTGGCTACATGACAAGTACGTCCATGGCTTGCCATAACTATATACAATTTGGAGGAACATTAACAATTATACAGTAGTGATTAGTCTAAATAAACATTGATACGGATATACATTGATACAATTGACAAGTTATACATTGATGTCAGTAGACTACAAGAATTTGAAAAGAGCTTCTAAAATCTTCTAGTCGTTTCCCTTGAGAAGAGACATGCGGCATTCACATAGTCAAAGTAATATGGATGTAGAAAACTTGCGTAACACAACTTTTACTGATCTTGATCTTCCATTTGCTTTAGTATTACTGCAGTCGTCAGTATGTGAAGGCTCAGTATAGTTCATAAGTATTTTACGTAAGGCTGATATCAAATTCGATATCGGAAGCTTCTCATATACAAACCTATTAACTATTGAGACAAGTTCACTTTGAGTGGAACTCGAAAAACCATCATCCTCTGTCACAGAACCAAAGTTTGAAGGGGCAGAAGAGTGATTATATACAGGGGCAGTGGGTGAAACATGTTGGTTACTGAACTGATTGTAGTATCTGTGAGTGAAATTAGGAGAAACTATGTGTGGAGTAGGGACTTTTCGGGGTTTGGAACTTGAAGGGTTATCTTGAAAAGTCCTTTGAGAATCATTAGAAATTGAAGAGGGGCTAGTGTGAGAATGGTAAGAAATTGAGGGAGGAAGAAAACGAGTTGGTTGTACACAAAACTTTTCTCTGACATTCGTGTCAACTTTTGTCGGGAGACTGGGGAATTCGTCCTTTCTGAAATTTAGAGACCTGGCATAGGAATGACCTTCAAGTCGGCCTCTTATAGAAGGGACAATAATATCCCTGGCTTCGATGTATGAGAGGTTTTCATAAGCCATGTATTCACTGACTTTAAATTCAATAGATTTTTGTGGACAGTCCCGGCTAAGGGCAGAATGACCCCCCTTACAAAATATACAACAAGGAGAACTATAGTTAGGGCAATCTTGACTCTTGTGGTCAAGAGAACAGTTACCACAGCGCCTCTTACCCCGACAGTTCTTTGCCGTATGTCCAAACCTAAGGTAGTTAAAGCACTGGGTAGGAAGTCTGAGATATGGTTCAACGGTACATCTAGTATAGAACAAAGTTTATGTGTTCAGGGAGGCATTTTCCTTTAAATGTCACAACTACCAAAGGAATTGGGACATGAGTGACCTGACCATCATTTTTTACGACGCGTTTTTTGAGTCGCCTGACAGAAGCAATGTCAAAAGTTTGGCTTAAATTGCCAAATATTTCTGCCTCCGCAATGGATGGGTCTACACCCCTGACCAGACCTTGTCTTTGAATTTGGTAGGAAGGGATGTAGGCGTTGACATTATTCTCTTTGGAAAACGAAGAGTTCAAAAATGCGTTGGCGTTTTTAACACTGTCAAAAACACATTTCAACCTATTTCTGCCAACCTTCTTCAATTCAATTACGCCCACTACTTGATAGTTGACAAGTTTACGGCCGAGGGCCATCGGATGAATGTTTCCTATGATGCCTGGATGGTTCGAGCTGTCCACAAATATTATATACGGGGCCGGGTCAGTTTCAAGGTAGCGAGGAGCCTCATTTTGGGACATGCCTTTGGATCGGTCTATAGGAGCTTCATTCAATTCATTTCCACTAAGTCGATTAGGTGAATTACGTGTGAGTTCGTCTCGATGATCGTGAGTTGGCGAAAGCTCTTCGTTGTCGATTTGTTGATCAGAAGAATAACCAATAGTGAGATCATCAATTTGGGAAGAGTCCATGTCTCGGTCATGATGAAAAGAAGGAACCTCACTGCCGTAATGAGAAGTCATTCCATTTTCCACATAATCATGGTCACGAAGAAATAAAAAATTGTTTTCCTGGGCATCCAATTGACTATCACTACATTTCCGTGATTTTTTCAAAACTTGATAATTTTTCCCCTTTACATGGGAAGAAGATTTATTATGAAGTCCACTGTACTGAATAATGTGAGGGATAACCCGTTTGTTTTTGTTTTTCCCAGGACTGGGGCTCATTGAGGTTCAGTGAAGTTTATTGTAAATAAAAGATAGAAAAAAAAACTAAAACACTAAATTACACCATAACAAGTTATTGAACAAGAAACTCTTAATACCGAGTCACAAAACGCACAAAATATGAATCAATTTTCTAAGTTTTTGAGGCTTAAAAATGAAAAATATTACTTTCAAACCACACTATACCTTGTTGTCAAACGTATTTCCTGCAAATATGTGCCACTTTTTATAACATAAAAAGACACATATGACATAACATATGACTGTCATTAATCTCTATATATATCACATTTTACTTTATGCCAAAACCAATTTACACCAATATGTTACTAGGGAAGATATACACCATCACAACACGCGTGGTAAATCCAAAACTGATGTCCCTCATCACAGATTGGCTCCAACTGAAAACTCATATACATGGTAAATTCTATAAAATTTTTAACAAGCTGCCCTCATCTGTCACCAACCTACAATTCAATAAATTTAAATCTGTTATTAACAATTGGCTTATTGAAAACCCATTTTATAATATTAATATTCAAGAGTTTTTGGACAAACCTATTGATCTGTAAGCCAGCATTTATTATGCTAATAACCATTTGACTTGTACTAGTGTCTTAGAGTTAGATCTGTTTGTCTTTGTAATTAATTTTACGTATCCTATTTCACATAAGTCATATTGTATGTCTGTGATCAATGGAATAAAGATTTCTTGATTCTTGAAAGATTTCTTGATTCTTGATGCGCCTCTATTCCAAGTTACTACTTGGGATCAACCAGTAAGATAAGATTTTAATATTGCCATATAGCATCGCCTCTCAGACAGCATTAATTTATTTTCATTCAATGGGGCGGACTTGATCCCAAGGCGCGTCAGCCGTAAGGTTTTTTTGCGCTCCCCATATGTGTTTCAGAGCTCGACCAGTTTAGAAACCTGATCAGCTCTCACACCATACCGATTCAATTTTGATAGAAGAAAACTGTGCGAGACAGTGACAACGCTCGTGAAAGGTCACACAACAAGACAAGATGTGGAACTTTTTTCAAAAGAGTTAAGGATTACCTGAGTGAGAGAGTCCACAGCCTGGACTGTAGACATTCAATCACCTCCGGAAACCAATGTGCAGGGACGAGATGGCGATGCTCCTCAAAGAACCCACACACCTGCTCCAACATGGATGTTTAAAAAACTTAAGCAAAGATGGATGGGAATGGTTGAGATAGGCCGGTAGCTCGTGATACTATCTCTCTTACCTTTCTTAAGATATAAACAAGAATATCTGGATCGCTAACAAAATGCTGCAAAAATGAGCCGTTGACGGGTGGGCAACTCGGTGCGGCAAGTAAAATAATTCAAACAAACAAGAAAGCCAACAATAACGATTTCGGTTTTAATAACAGAATGTACAAGACGCATCACCCTTAAACCATTTTTAAACGATGCCAACTGACATAATAAGTTACGGCGTCCCGTAGCGGTAGCCCGTTAGTTAGTTAGTGGTTAGTTTTCGTAGGCCCCGGGTAGCCCCTTCAAGTGGTGGGGGATACAACTGCAGCTGTGTATATTCAGTGCAAGAATTTATTGGGCATTTCAAGACTGATTAATGTATATTAATTGTTACATATTCTCTCTTTCTGTACATGACGTTGACATACAGTGTATTAATGTGTGTTGCGACAATAAATGATTTTGATTTGATTTGATTTGCCCGTTTTAGTCGTTTTTATCGCTATTCCGCCACTCAATTAACGATCTAGAGCTCTAGGGTGTTCTTGTTTTTTACCTATTCCCTCACCCCCTCTCGTCTTACAACGTTTTCAAATAGGCTACATGTGTTTTTATACCATGAGGCATTATATTCAGTAACATTTTATTTGACAACAATACATCAACTCTCATCGGACTATTTTAGTGAACTTTACTATAGAAATGGCCAGTTTAAAGAAAGAGAAAAAACAGAAATGGCTAAAAATTGCTAAAATTTTTAATTAATTTTGTAACATCTGAATATTAACATTTTAACTCTGCAGTTTGGTTGTTTACACATAACTGCAGTATTTGTGAAACCCTTCTAAAATGGAATATATCACAATTATTTATTTCTAACCAATGTTTTAAGTTGTCTTCGATGATTAATATTATACTTTCTTGTTCGTATTCATACAATACCTCCTAGAATAATAAGAGAAGGCCAAACGACTGAAATTCGTTACGTCATATAAGTAGGCTGATGTGTTATGTTATGATGTAAGAAAACAGATGTGCTACTGTCAGTCGACGGGGTTTCATCTGTCATGACTAACTTATTTGTTTACAAACAACGAAAAATCAAAACAAGATTAGATGTTTTACCGTTTTTTGGAGACAACCAGCACCCTCTAAAGCATGAGTTGGAACTAAATGATTTAATACATCAGCCTACTTATGTGACGTAATGATCTTCAGTTGTCTGGCCTTCTCTTATTACTCTAGGAGGTGTTGATTCATATGATTTTGGGTTCCTGAATCTTAGTCTCTAACGTTGGCAACAATGCACTGGTTTTGTTTTGTTTTGAAAACGAATGTTTACAAACAACTAACAACGACGGTATCAATTCAGATTGTCTTGTCAATGTTAGGTTGTGTGAAGTAACTGTTTCATAAAGTGCTAAATACAGTAATACTTTAGTGATTACAATCAATAGAAGTTGGCTATATTACATTGTATACTTTAATACCTTCATTTTAATCTAACACTACTAAACCAGTCCCATTCCTACAACGTATTTGAGGAAATGGGTTCAATCAAGACGGTATTTTTAACTGTACTGTCATTTATTACGATTGTTTACACAGTGTTTTGTATTATTAACTTCACCAAGTTTCTCTCCAACATTCCTCGTAGAGTAAACTCAAATTTGTCAACAAGTTATGCTGATGGTAAAGTAACTCAGTAGGCTAACTATTAAAACAGACCTGTCAACTAAACCTAGGTGTATTATAAAGCTAGGGCCTGTACGACATACTGTTGAAAATTATTGCTCTGGGCTAATTCTTATTGCTGGTCTATCCCCAACCCAGTTAAAAGGTTGCGGCGAATCTTCATTATCCGTCTCCACCGTTATTATCGATGTGATATTTTGATATCGAAATTGAGCAATGAAAACAATCGAATCAACAACGATAAACTTACTGAGAAAAGATATGTATCATAATAATAATCTAACCTAACAGTGTAACCGTAAACCTCCGTCACTTTAATCGACAGTGATGTTTATAAGTTTAACAACAAAATCAATGGTGTTTGGAAACATTAAAAATGCATTCCCTCAATACAATAGCAAAAAAAAACCTTTCTAATTTGTATTTGGCAGCATTTGTGTGACGCCATTTTAGATCTAACGAAGTCTGCTTCTTCTCACAATTTGAATTTAGATACGGTACAGCTACATAACAAACTTGGTTAGTTTATTTTGTGTTGTTCTTTGTTACAGGTTACATAACCTACAATTTTTACTTCTTTCAGTTACTTGTTTGAATATATCGGTATTTGTTTAATTGTCAAAAGGTTTATTTCATTATATTAGAACGAGAAACTAAATCAGGTGATAAAATCGTAATCGCATCGTGTAATTGTATCATCGATATAATAGCAATATTATCGCAATATCGAAATTTCAACATCGATAATAACGGTGGAGACGGATAACAAAGTTTCGCCAAGGTTGTAAGTCAGATTAAAAAAATTTTGGGATTTGAGTTAAAATACCCCTTGTTGTAGCAGGCCTGCAACTGCGAACCTACTCAGCGAATTTCCAACAAGATTTGATATATTTTTTAACTTCACCCCCTTAAAAACCATGGGAACGAGGATGTAGATTTGATGCCAGGGGGGTAAATTGTAAGTAGATGTAGGAAAATCCCTTTCCAGTGCATGTAAATACTAAAAAGCATCAAATGCTGGTCTTAAATTTTCCCCATAAATCTCATGGGGTTGAGTAGGCCTAGGAAGTTTTGCCGCCATATGGGCGCTTGAGGTAAATAGAAGTTGAACTCAACCAAATGAATGTATATACCAAATTTGATAAAGTTATGTCAATAAATATGAGAGATAGAGGGTTTTTGTTGATTCCCCATAAAAATAACATGGAGAACCTATTTCTGGATTTTCTCTGTAGCCTGTTAAGCCAAGTTAAAAATTCAAAATACTAAATTGTTCTTTTAAGCTCTTTTAAATGGTTTTAGTAAAAAGTGTTGAATTTTGAAAATTTACATCCAAAAATGCCAAAACCCCATTTTTAATCCTTTCTAAACCCCGTTCCCATAACCCGGTAATGCTAGTTCACGAACTCATGAAAATAGACTGGTCCTACACTTTTATACCAAATTTCATCAAAATTGGAGGTCTTTGTAAAAAGCTATCGGTACGGTACCAATGACACATATAGATAGGGCCTATATGGTATAAATTTAAAAATGAGTATAGATGTTAATTGGGATTTTTCATGTATATGAAAATGAACAAAAATGGTATTTTTGGCTTCTGGGGACCTCAAAATGAAATAGTAACACGGTCCTCGGCTTAGGTCTTAAAATGGCTAAACTACCATAATAGCGTATTGTATTCCCTCTATAGGAAAGTTCGTTAAAATGAGCAAACTTAAATAAAATTAGAATTTATTGTTGTTATGTAAATTACCTATTCTGTTTTAGCACCCAATGTAGGATTTTTGCAACAGAAATTTCTGGTCATATTTTTCTAGGCCTCAAAATGCCATATTATAACTAAAGTCAAGTATTGTATTACCGTACGCACACTAAGAAGCTTAAATCTTAATTCTAAAATTGACCGCAAGATAGGAGTTTAGTCCATGTTATACGGAATGATTTTTTCGTCAGGTAGTACACAGATTTGCGGTCAGCTGCCGAATCGGTCTGTTTAAGTTATGTCTATTTGCTTCTGTCAGGAAACTGTAATCTTAGATTACTGAATATTAATTTTTTCAACATTTTAATTATTTTTAAAGACATGAATATTTACATATTAATAATGATTTAAAGTCCAGTTTTTCATTATTGCAGCACCTAGGGTAGAGGAAACCGGGATCAAGTATATATCCATCCCTTCTCCCCCTCCCCTAATCCTTAAAAAATTGTGGACCGGGAAACAAACTACGCCGAAGTGAGCACATGGACTGGCACAACAGGCGGTGAGCGAATCAATCTCTCCCGGCAATGACTAAGTCAACACTGAACCATTATGTTTTGGAAAGGAGCACTACGTAAATTAACGTTCCCTACAATAAACGTGTTTAAATCATCATTAAGGCTATTGGCAATACAAGTAACAATATTGTATGTTTCTTATTTCAGATTCAAGTGTTAGGGTGCCCTACACCACAGAAGCTGTGGTTGTGAATGTATCTCTTCTTTGCATCTTCATGATTGTACATTCATCTCTAATTCCTATTCCGGAGATAATATCCAACTTCGTAAAAATGCCATTTATAAGTAGAATGATATACAGTCTACTT
Organism: Neoaliturus tenellus; assembly: GCA_030545055.2. Classification (NCBI taxonomy): domain Eukaryota; kingdom Metazoa; phylum Arthropoda; class Insecta; order Hemiptera; family Cicadellidae; genus Neoaliturus; species Neoaliturus tenellus. Next base: position 297,790,314 of record CM061531.1, read on the forward strand.
AGTTCAGCATCTCTGCAAGTGAGTTTAGTATCTTAGTAGTAATATATTAGTTAATTTCTCCTGTAGGGACTAGGCCTAGGTCAGTCAGCGTGGGACCTTGACTCTCACTAAGGTGGGCCTAGGTGGCTCCCTGGATCTAGGATCAGGCCCTCTGGCATTATCACACTATTAATAACTAAACTTCAAACGAAAAGCAGATATTTAAAATATTTGTAGTTACAGTACTCATTATAGTAGGGTCTTAGTCTCCTTTAACTGTTTAAAACAAAGGAGACTACAAAAGGCAATCAGATATTAGTTAGCCTATAACTTTTTTGTGTCCACTTATTTGCACAAGCTTTACATGGACGTGCGTATTTTTGATGTGGTACTGGTAATGTTTCGAGTCAGAAAAAGCCTGTAAATTATTTATTCAGTAAAGTTGTTTTGTATCCTAATTCCTATTTTAGTGGTGGATTAAACGTATTATTAATAATAGGTATTTTTCTAGGTTTTGATCCGTTTGTGGATGCCAATCCAGCAGTACACTCTATGGAATGTTGATACGCAAGAAATCACGAGGCTAATTCTTGGAATTCACATTGTCAGTTGGTCTTTGATTTTTAGCATGATGATTGCAGTAGATGTAACAGAACTCCTTGGTGTCAAACAGGTAATTTATGTCAATAATTCTTTGCTCAAACAAAATTTTAGACTTTAAATAGCATCAATATATAAAAAGAAAGTCTACAACAGCTTTAAAAATTGTATATATTGTACATAGTACTGATTTAACATTCTCAAAGGTTTAATGAGAACATTTAACTAGCAATGATGTAGAATGTGTTAGGCTAAATCTCGTGCCTGAGCTCGGGAAGCCAGTGTTGGAATACTTGACATCGAAGATAAGTAGTAGAGAAGAGTGGCTTGTGAGGTGAAGGGTGGTGGGGGCATTTAGCCCAAATTTAGTGTCCTGAGGTGAAGCATAGCTGACCAAAATTCAGAAGTCAAGCAGGCCTATGAATTTTACATGTAAGATGTTTTGTTTCTATTATGTGTGCCAATATCATAAAAGTTTAACAATATTACTTAAGGAGGAGTTATAAACAACATATTAACTGTATGGTGCCAGTAGGTTTATAATTTTTCTTTTAGACAAACATGTTGTAAGTTTAAAAATTGCTGCTTAAAAACATATGTAAATTTAAACTCCAAAATTGTTACAGGTTTATTATCACACTACAGGGCGGCCACAGCCATCCACCATGAAATCTGAGAATTTAAGACTTTTGCATAAAAAAATGAGACATCCATCACTCTTGGGATTCACAATAATATTTTGGATTCATCCCTGTATGAGGTGAGAACAATATCCTTCAAGAGTTTGATTCCCTCTTTTTTTTAATTCACCTTTAATAACCAGTCATTTCGTCTGATTGTGTTGTCATGTTTTAGCCTGGACAGACTACTGCTGGCGTTGTTGTGGACCATGTACATGGTGCTCTGCTGGCGGCCCAACATTGTCTGCTACAACTACGTTGTCCAGCAATATCTTATTAAGAAATCTGCACTATAGTTGCCTCGGATTTTCCTTTAATTAAGTATGCTCTCAATTATTCTCACTAGTGCGGACAGCCAGTCTTGGTTTTGAAAAATTGGCAGAAACTGGAGACTACAATATTAGGTGCCTAAGTTATGCTTTCATTTGCTAATATTTCTTTTGTAAAACACTATGTTCTCTTAATAAGATACAGTAAAGTTAGAATTTTACAATACTTAACATAAGCTTTACACTGTAGAGAATTAATTTATTCATATGCATTCCATTAATTCAAATACTGGAGTGTAATAATTAAGAGCCTGAAGTGCGGCATTACTAAATCATAAATAGTTAATTGTAAAGTAAATAACAGGTGTTTGTAAATTAGAAATATGGACATTGATTCTAGATCTGTTAAATGATAAATTGTGTGATCAACGGCTCTAAATCTAAGGCTTACTATTTTGTTACCAAGATCATGAGTGTGGTTTATTTAGTAAAAACTTTGCACAACAGGATAATTGAAAGTCTATGGCAGGATCATGAAGACTGACTGTAACTGAATTGATAGTTAATAAGTTAATTTGTAGGTAACACGGAAAAATGAGCCTAGCGTGTGTGAATTTAGGTTTTGATTCTGGGTGGTGCGAGTTTTTAGAAACGTATGATATATTTGAATATACTAAAATCAAAATCCAATTTAAATTATTACTTCTTAATGCATAAAAAAGGAGCCAAGGTATTTCTTTTATCTGCAAAGAATTCTTTCCTACGGGCAGATTTTTGAGAATCAGTCCATTTGTCCGGCTTTTTGAAAGAACTGATTATTGGTATTTTTAATGTTTTTGCCGACCACCAAGAAGGCTTTGTATATTGTTACTTCATAATGTAAGTTAAATTTTTAATTTAGAGTACTCTTTAACTTAACACCTATACTGCATTTAACTTACTTTTTACCCTATTGAAACAACTTTTAGGATATTCCTCTTTTTTAGTCAGATGTCACTATCATAGTGCCGCAAGTTGCTGGGTTTTAGGCCTATTAGCAGTCTATATTGAGTGAGAGAGTGAGGTTATGTTTTAGCAGATATGTTATCAGCCTTTCCATTCATTCAGGATTGAGTTTGATTAACACAACCATTCGTTTTTGGATATAGTTTGGTTAGTTGTGTGTGCCGTAGAGTAAAGTAAACACTTAATTTAAAGTCACCGATTGTGAAAGTAATTACTGAGCTTCGTCTTTGAACCAAATTTTATTATCATATTCTAACTAGGCCTAATAATATTTTGGTACTTGTCTGTTACGAGTATATGTAAGCCACTGTTTCTTTTTAGATTATTTTGAATTGCAGTCTTAGAGAATCACATCAATTGAAAGAAGACTAAGACTGCTTAAAGTCAGCCATGTCACCGATGATCGCATCAAACGCATCTTTACAAAGGCCGCGACTCAGGGTTAGTTATAGCTGTCTAGTCAGTCTTATGTATGACTTATCACTACAGTGTGATTTGTTTTGAGTTAGTGAAAGTTTTTCTGACCTATATATCAATAAAAAACATACCTTAACCCGCAGCGCTTTGTAAACTTGGCTGAGCATGTGTAGCTGGCCTGGTGTCAAGGCATTGTGTTTGCCGTGATCATCAGTGACATATGGCTGACTTTAAGGAAGCAGAACTAAAAAACCGCAATACTTATAAATGTGGTGACCATTCACCACTAGTGAATTATTTTACCACATGTGTTATTGTTATCATATGTTAATTTTAAAATGTTTGTTTACATACAGTGTTCTTTTAGTGGTATTACATGATACTCATTAAAAGATGTCTTCTCTGACCTTTGGTGAATTATTTCTCCCACATTGGTGACCCCGACTTACTTTTGCCATGTCAGAGGAGGCACTCAGGAGGCAGATCGCTGACCTGCAGGATCGAGTTAAGACTCTTCAACAGGAGTTAAAAATCCTCAATCAATTCAGCGAGCTTACGCTACGAGTATCAGAACTCTCCTTACGCCTCAACGATTATGAGCATCAACGCCGTGATACGTCAGAATTGCACGAGCTTCCTTTACCCTCAACGCCGACACGCGAGCCTACTGACTGTTCGAAAACCTGCTCGAACCATCGTCGTTTCGGTGCCAATGCTCGTTGCTGTAATTTGCCATGCAACTTTTCTCCACCCAAACCCCGGAAAAGAAATGTTGTCAGATCTTCTTCCGATTGCCACAATGATTCTTCTCAACGCCTTTTCATCGTGGATAAAAAAACTCAGTGATGTTTCCTGCTGTACACTGGTTCAGACGTCTCAATCCTCCCCACCCGCCTTCTACCTACCAATCGTCCAAAATCTACCTTCTTTTTAACTGCGGCGAATGACAGTAAAATTTTTACCTACGGAACAATAACATCCGAGCTTGACCTTGGGCTCCGCCGATCGTCCCCTTGGCGTTTTCTGGTTGCCGACACCACTGAGCCCATGCTTGGAGCTGACTTTCTCAGTCATTACAATCTTCTCCCTGACTGCAACAAACGTCGTCTTGTCGATGGGGTAACCGGTCTATCCATAACGTGCCGTACTGGATGTACAAGACAACCTAGCATCAGGACTATTTCCCCGGAGCAGACAGTTAACAAAATATTAGCGGAATTCCCGGATCTCACAAGACCAACAGGAGTACCACGAGAGGTACGCCATTCGACTGTACATTTCATCCGCACGACACCAGGACCACCCGGCTCATCTTGTCCACGACGTCTTGCCCCTGATCGTCTCAAGATCGCCAAACAAGAATTCGACGCCATGTTATAGCGTCCGCCCGCTGGTCAGATAGCCCATGGTCATCACCACTCCATATAGTGCCCAAGAAGACAAAAGGCTGGCGACCTTGTGGAGACTACCGTGCCTTAAACGCCCGGACAATACCAGACACCTATCCCGTTCGTCACATCCATGATTTCGCTAGTAGTCTTCGAGGCTGTAAAGTTTTCTCTGTCATTGATCTGGTACGTGCATACAACCAAATCCCTGTCAACCCAGAGGACATTCCTAAGACGGCTATCACTACGCCATTCGGACTCTTCGAATTTCCATTCATGACTTTCGGCCTTCGTAATGCAGGACAGACATTTCAGCGATTCATTGACGGTGTGCTGTCAGGACTGGATTTTTGTTTCTCATATGTGGACGATATCCTCATCTCATCCCGGACCCCTGAAGAACACGATGAACATCTCCGAACTGTTTTCCAGCGACTTTCATCCCATGAAATTCTGATTAACGTCGAGAAGAGCGTATTTAACTTACCTGTTGTGAAGTTTCTTGGTTATGAGGTATCTGCCGAGGGAACTCGCCCACTGCCTGACCGCATCTCCGCTCTTCAAGAATTCCCTCTTCCATCAAAGTCCCGCGATCTTCGCCGATTTCTTGGTATGGTTAACTTCTACCGTCGCTTCCTACCTCATGCCGCAGTTCACCAGGCCCCTCTTCATGCAGCTATCGCCCACCTTCGTGGAAATCAAGCTATCACATGGACGCCGGACTTGAGAAAAGCTTTCAACGACTGTAAAGAGAGCCTTGCTAATTTGACTCTCCTATTCCACCCCGACGCTACAGCACCTCTAGCGTTGTTCACTGATGCGTCCAATACTTCCGTCGCCGCTTGTCTCCAGCAGCTAGTCAAGGCCAACTGGCAACCTCTTGCTTTCTATTCGCACAAACTGACAAATCGACAAGCCGAATGGCCAGCATATTACCGCGAGCTGCACGCTATCTACTGTGGTATTCATCATTTCCGACACATGCTAGAGGCTCACAACTTCACTGTCTACACAGATCACAAACCTATTACCTACGCCTTCCAGCAACGTCGCGATCGGCTCCCACCAGTTCAAGTTAATCAATTATCTTTTATCAGTCAGTTTACTACTGATATTCGCCATGTTGACGGAGCTACTAACGTGGTTGCTGACGCTTTATCTCGTGTCGCTGCACTCAAAGTGCCACAAACAGTGGATCCTCAGGACCTCGCTCGTGCCCAGGCTGATGATGATGAACTTCGCATTCTACTGGAAAGTGATACATCTCTAAATCTCAAGCGCATTCCGATACCAGGCACTGATATTGAACTATACGCTGACACAACTACTCCAAAACATCGCCCTTACGTTCCAGCACCTTTACGTCACCAAGTGTTTGAAGCCCTACACAGCTTGAGTCACCCTGGCACACGAGCCACGTCATGCCTTGTCTCCGAACGTTTCGTTTGGCCTCACATGAAGAAAGATTGCCGTGTTTGGACCAAAGCTTGTCTCCCTTGTCAGCGCTCGAAAGTGACTCGCCACGTACACTCACCACTCGGCAATTTCCAGCTACCTTCTGCACGTTTCTCGCACGTGCACGTGGACATAATTGGCCCTCTACCACCTGCCGGTACTTACCGCTACTGTCTTACTGCTGTCGACCGGTACACATGTTGGCCTGAGGTTTGGCCTCTTGAACGCATTACGGCAGAAGAAACAGCTAATGCCCTTCTTCAATGCTGGATTTCTCGATTTGGCTTGATTTCATGTATTACAACTGATCAAGGACAGCAGTTTGAGTCTGAACTGTTCAAGGCTCTCGGCGCCACCCTTGGGACCACGCGTTCGAGAACATGTAGCTGGCACCCCTGCTCGAATGGCATGGTTGAGCGCTTTCATCGGCAACTTAAGGCTGCTATTATGTGTCATAGAGGAATATCATGGCTGCAAGCTTTACCTATCGTCTTGCTCGGCATTCGCTCTACCATTAAGGAGGACCTGAAGGCCTCTCCAGCCGAACTCCTCTACGGCGAACCACTTCGTTTACCTGGCGAACTCCTGGTTCCACCTTCCAGAGGACCTATCCTTGACAACGGATTATGTGGTTCAACTCCGTCAACTAATGTCACATCTCCGACCAACACCAGCCTCCCGCCACGTTCGGCCAGGAACGTTTGTTTTCAAAGACCTCGCCTCATGCTCACACGTGTTTCTGCGTGACGACACTGTTCGAGGCGCCCTCCAACCTCCATATTCAGGACCTCACCCTGTTGTCTGCCGTGACGACAAGACCATCACACTCTTGCTTCGTGGTAGCAATGTTCGTATCTCCATAGACCGGGTAAAGCCAGCGTTCACCCTACCCGATGACGATGACTACCCAGCTCTTAACACCCCGGCATTTCCCCCTTCATCATCATTGCCCCAATTATCATCACAGCCAGATAAGACATCGGAATCAGGCTCAAGTTACACTACTCGTTCCGGTCGAAAAGTCAAATTTTGACTTCCGTAACTTCGTTTCTCCGCGGGGGGCTGATGTGGCGACCATTCACCACTAGTGAATTATTTTACCATACATGTGTTATTGTTATCATATGTTAATTTTAAAATGTTTGTTTACATACAGTGTTCTTTTAGTGGTATTACATGATACTCATTAAAAGATGTCTTCTCTGACCTTTGGTGAATTATTTCTCCCACATAAACGTGAAATTTTAACACAATGCTCAGTAAATAGCCTTCTTTCAATTTATGTGTTTTTTAAAAATCTCTGCTCAAAATAACATAAGGGAAGTAGCTGGCTTATGTATAAGAGGCAAGAACAAATATTTTCAACAATTTTCTGTACAGTAGACTCCTTCTTAACCGGCCATTTTTTAACCGGTCTCCACTTTAAGCGGCCCAGCCTGACACAAAAACAACATCTTTTTAACCGGTCATTTTTTATCTCATCATCGCTTAACCGGCTGTATTATGCCGGAAACATAGTTTTCTTATCTACTGTTTCATTCAATGCAATATCATATTGACATTCTCAAACCCATTAACGACGGAAGTTCTGTTCTCGACGGAAGTGAATGCCAACGGAAATGAATGCATTTAGACCTACTATCCAGTATACCACAGTAAAAAAGGAATTTGTTTAGGTTGGTTGTAGATTTCACGTGTATCGGATGTTAGCTCTACCGGTAAATCATATACAGTGAAGTATTTAAAGATTTGTTTCAATTCATAATTTTTTTTTTTTTTTTTTTTTTAATTTTAAAAGAGGTTGGCAGACCTCTTTTTTGCCTTACTTTGCCCCGTCCACATAGACTATTGATCTGTGCGTGGAACGTATTAGACAAAGGAAGGGGGTGAGCCGCTACAGTACAAGGTGAAAGGTACTGATAAAAGTCACTGGCAGAACGCGGATTCGAACCCACGACATCGCTGCCATGGTTCCGAAGTCCGGCGCGCTAACCACTACGCCACCGACTCACCCAATTGTAGTTAGGCCATATAAATTTGTAGGTTGGCATGTTTAAATGACATCAGTTTAACCGGCCAATTTATTATTTGGCCGCGGCGTGGTCCCGAGGTGGCCGGTTAAGAGGGAGGCTACTTTACTTTTATTTTAATTTAAGGTGGTGAATCTTGAAAGAACTCCTCTCAATGAACGTAAAGGAAACTTTGAAATTTTTGCTTGTTTATATAATTTATATAAATTTTATTTTAACTACGTATTAATTATGTGCTCTTGACATTTTACAATTTTTTCTTTTACTTGTTGGTATCTTAGATAGGTAGTTATATAAAAATAAAATAACAAAAATAAAACCTACTGACTTGGTACCTAGGGCTAAAACCTTCTTATTGCTTTCCCAAATATTGAATTTAACGATTAAGGTTATTACAATTTTGCACCTTATTTAGTATCTTAGGTACTAAGAAAAATATAATTACCTATTTTTTTAAAAATGTGAGATTTAGACACTTCTTAATTCCCCACTATGTGATATTTAGTTGGAGAGAGGTAGGTTGTCAGAAATGCAGATTTTTGTGACTTATAATCGAACTCACAACGAGTATCGTACTAGGTGTCTTCTTTTTCATCCCAGAGAATATGTTAAGCCTAATTAATGACATAGTACACAAGCAAGTACCAAACCTAACCACCAAGCTTGCTCTGAACAGGTAGCATCCTTATAACAAACAAGTACTTTTCATTCCCTTTAAACCCCTTTTTATCAATGAGTTTTAAGGTAAGAAATTTGTAGGAAATAGGAACAAATAGTACAATGAATAAATGTTGTATTGATAATGTATACAATGACTTAAAGCTGGGTATTAATAACAACAAAGTTCCTTTCAAATATTTTACTTAAAGTTAAAGTGTGTCGTAATCAAGGTACCAGGATTTTTTAAGTTTTAGTTTTTGCAGCAACGTTTGTCAACTGAGTCTGAATTTTGTGTAAGCCTTCAAGCAAAACATCTAGTGATGGCTTGTCTATAGACATTTTCACTACCTCTTCAGAACCATTGCTGTCTACCTAAAAAATAAATGATTGTGCCTTAAAAATGATTGTATTAAGTTGTAAAAAATCAAATGTGAAAATCTCTTAATTAGAACTGGATATGGCAAAATCACCAGGGTTTTCAGGGTTTGGGTGTAGGCCAATAGAAATTTTTTTGGCTGGGAGATAAGGAAATATAAATTCCAACCTGGAAAAATAAGTAGAAGGACACATGCGGCTATATTATACAGCCCGACATGTAGAAAAGAAGACCAATGAGCGTTGGCTTACAACTAACCTATGTAACCCTCAAAACAAAACATGCCTGGCAGTTCTTAGATTGGGATAATTTTGATACACTACCTTAACCCTCAAGCGAGCGCTTCACTGGTAAAACGGCAGAGGGGGCATTTAATCCACAATAGTTAATTGCCCTATTTAACCTGATTTACGTGTTTTTTTTAATAATAAACCCTGTATTTAAATGTTGACGTACTTCATCAGGAATCATATTTCACCGTTGATATAATGATTGATTGTTTAACTTAATAGGATTGATATTTCAATTAAACATGGTAAGTAATTTTCTAGCATAAAATGAGTATCACTGTGTTACGGGAGAGGGCGCATGTTGAGTTTTGCTCAGCAATAATACAATAAAGTTAAACACCAATGCTAATGAAATATATTTGATAATTATTATTATTGAAATATTTTAATTCGTCCAGTTAAATGGGATTACATAGGGCCTATATAAATTATAAATAATTAGGCTAAAAATCTGCAACAGTGATAACTACGAAGACGGTAAGGGGCATCTGGCTAGCGTAGTAGTTAATTTATTAGACTTCAGTTAAAGATGTGGCAAATCGATTCCTGGGGTAGCCACAAAATTTTTTTGTGGTTTTGGACCACTTTCCCAAAATGTGTTTGTGTATCAAACACAATTGTGTTGTTAGTTCTACAGTAACATTCTTTCATAAACAAAACGCCTCTAGTGTAGCAATGAACAAAAATTAAGTTCTTGCCAGGTCAAAACTTAAAAAAAATTTACATACTTAGTTCCCAACATAGTAAGTATCACTGTAAGCACTAGTAAGCAGTCTTTACTTGTGGCAAGAATTAAAGTAGGCCTATATCAATCAACAGTGAAACTTCGTTATCCGTCTCCACTGTTATTATCGATGTGGGAATTTCGATACCGATATTGCGATTGAAATTGAGCGATGAAAACAATCGAATCAACAACGATACTGAGAAAAGATATGTATCATAATAATAATCTAACCTAACAGTGTAATCGTAAACCTCCGTCACTTTAATTGACAGCGATGTTTATAACAACAAAATCAATGGTGTTTGGAAACATTTAAAATGCACATTCCATCAATACAATAGAAAAAAAACCTTTCATTTGTATTTGGCAGCATTTGTGTGATGCCATATTAGATCTAACATAGTCTGCTTCTTCTCACCATTTGAATTTAGGATACAGCTACACAACAAACTTGGTTAGTTAATTTTGTGTTGTTCTTTGTTACAGGTTACATTAGCTACAATGTTTACTTTTTCCGTTGTTGTTATTTTCAGTTACTTGTTTGAATATATACGGTATTTGTTTTATTGTCAAAAGGTTTAGCCTATTTAATTATATTAGAACGAGAAACTAAATCAGGTGATAAAATCGTACCGTGTAATTATATTATCGATATAATAGCAATATTATCGCAATATCGAAATTTCCACATCAATAATAACGGTGGAGACGGATAACGAAGTTTCGCCCAATCAACTTTGACAGCATCCAGAGTTTAATCAAACCCAACGATTTTCGTTAGGATGCCTTAGAAAGACTAATAGCACTTAAGTTACATTTTTTAAGTTGTCTATGTGATCTGATCAATCTAGTATGTGTGAGGTTAATAAAGCAACCTACTTGAACATCTCAAGTGGGTCAATTAGACACTTACTTGGAAATTAAGAATACATTTTTTATCGTTAGTTTCACTATTTTCTTTAACTTCACATGAAAAATCCTTAAGTTTATTTAAATCCATGTTTTGATGAATCCCTTAGAGAAAAGTCCATGTAAACAAAATTTACTATTAACTTCAAAATAACATCAACATAACCTCAAAACTCAGCTGGTATTGACAGTGAAGTGAGTGACAGGAAAAATGACAGAAATGAAGAAAAGCAGTGTTGCCACTGAGCCTTTGCCCTAGGCCATTGAATTTACATACTATGTTGTTTAGTATGTAAAGTCAATGCCTAAACCAATGAAAAACTTATTTGTAAATTGCCTTTAAAGTAAAATAAATAAACGGTTTCAGCTAACTGACACATACTTTCTCCCAACAATATAAAATAAACGGTATCAGATAACTGACACATACTTTCTCCCAAGAATATGAAAAGGTGTTTAAAGCCTCAAAACATTAATGTCTTGATGGCTCAGTCGGATCGCCACCGGGTGAGCAGCACGAGTTTTTGCATCCAAAAATTGACTTTTTTAAAACACATTTTGCTCTATAACTTTTGAACGCGCATTTTCCCGGAGATGCGGGTGGTGTCATTTTATTCAGCATTTTAATCTTAATAAACCACAAAATTTTAATCAAAATCGTTAGAGCCATTTTTGAGAAATTTTGATTTTTCACGTTTTTTGGGGGTAAACTACCCTTAAAAATCAAAAATTCAAAAAAATGAAAAAAAACGCCTGGAATTATAGTAGATTTGGACCTATGTGCCAAATTTCATTAAAGTCGGACCATTAGGGCGTTCTCTAGCTCTGTTTACATCCTGACACACACACACACACACACACACACACACACAGACATCACTCTGAAACCCCCTTTTTTGGGCTCAGAGGGCACCAAAACGGATAAATTTACCAACGACTCAAATTTTAAAATGTTGACGAAACCAATACTTTCTCAATATATACATTTATAGGGGGATAGGGAGCTCCAAAATGGATATATACATCATCAAACTAATGCGAAAATTTTTACGAAAACAATACTTTCTCCATATACTATGGTATAGGGGGAGAAAGTAAAAATGTGTTAAAAGCTTCAAACATTAATGTCTTGATGACTCAGTCGGATAGCTACACGGCCACCTCTAGAACAAGGCCATGTCCTTCAAAAATCTTAGTTTTGCCCCCGAAAACCAGAGTAAAATAAAGCGCTGATGCTAAGATTACTTCTCCGTCTTGTCATAGAAAGCGCTCTTTCTATATCTTAAATGTCTGCAAAATTGTTCTAGCCAGTTTACATTCAACCAATCAGCATGATCCTTGAATAAAAATTACGTCTTGGTGGTGCTATCTGTGTTTCGGGGATGGCGTTCTCACTTCACCATAAGGATGTCCCTACTTATTCTGTTCTGTACACACTGTTATTGTTCTACGTTGTTGCGGAGAAAATTCAATTTTTCATTTAGCGGTAAACACAGTACGTTGTTAAAAGTCACAGACGGGCGTAGGGTCAAACCAAGGAGGCTATATTCTAAATACTGGAGTTGACACTGATAGGTTAATTTTGGCGAAAAAGCGAGCCGGTGATTTTGTTTGGTTGGCAATCCTGAAGTACCGTTTTGTCGTTCTTTGAACGGTAGCTAAAAGATATTCGAATCAACGAAATGGTTCGAATCTTCTGGGAACGATGAACGATGAATTGGTACGGTACGGCTAACCAATTAGGAATCTAGACTCTGGAATAATAATAACGTGTGTCTTTAATTCTAACTTACATGAATTTAAACAATTTTATTCGTTAGGTATTTTACAGAATAAGAGATATTGATTTAATTTGTAGATGTGAATATTTGTTGTTTTATAAATAGTTCAAGAAATACAATTTGAACTAATAACTTATTTATACCTTATCTTAGATATATGTTAGATCTTAGAAATGGTTACATTAACTTGCAAAATTCCGTATTTCAGTACTCACAAAGGTATACCACGAAAAAAAATTATTCTCTTGTCTTGCTTATTATTGTACCAATTTTAACGCGATACGAAATCATCATGTCAGTTAACTTATTAAAAAATAAAAATAAACATGTTTTCCATAACTTGAAACTGATTACCGTACCAAATTTCAAAAAAAAAAAAAATTTATATATAAAATTTATTTTCTGTTTTTGTTTGTTTTCCCCTTTTAATGCATATTTGCTTACCAATAATTGCCCATTAAAACCGTTTCACCAGGCAATTGATTCACAGTTCATTTGACTCCCTTAGCTGACTCGTTCATTTTGGCAAACAGTTCAAATTGGTACTTCAGGATTGCCAACCAAACAAAATCAGCGGCTCGCTTTTTTAGCATTGTGTGTTACCTCCAGTATTAGAATATAACCTCCTTGGGTCAAACTCACGCTGCTCAGCTGGTAGCTATCCGACTGAGGCATCTAGACATTGATGTTTGAAGCTTTTAACACTTTTATATATATCAACACTTATAGATAAATATATGTATGTGTCCCTAGGCACGATAACTCTCGTAAAAACGGTCCGATTGACACCAAATTTGGTAGAGATGTGTAATCCTATGTTTATTCGGATGAGTTCGTAAACCAGTCATATCGACCTATCGGAAGGGGTAGTTTTGGGGGGTTTTGTACCCCAAAAATGGGTTTTTTTGCATTTTTCATATGTAATTTTTAAAAATTTTGAATTTTTATTTTGACCATTGGATTTAGCTCAAAAAACACACAATTTAGTATTTTGAAGCTTTGCTCTATCTCCATTGGTTACCGAGATATTAAAAAGTCTAAAGACAGTACGTTGTATTTTGAGGCTCCAATGTTAATCTTATGGAGAATAAGGATGTGTTAATATTTCACTTATTAACCTATGTTTTTGGATGAAACTTGGTATTCAGCTTCATTTGGTCGAGATTCATCCATTCGTGGTTAAAAATCTTGGTTTTTGTGCTTATCATGGCAGCAAACCTGCGTACTCTTTTTCCATGTTAATCATATGGAGAATAGGCAAACTCCTTTAGCAATGGACAGATATTGATGAAACTTAGTATATGGCTTCATATGGTCGAAATAATTTTTTTATGCTAAAAACCTACTTTTAGTGTTTCCCATGGCAGCATACCTGCATACTCTTTCCCTACATTTATCATAAGGAGAATAGACATTTATTTCCCTATTTATGAGCTTGTGATGATATTAGGTTTACAGGTTTATCTGGTCATAATTAACACTACTGATTTGGAAATTCGCTGAGTACGCAGGTCTGCTGCGACGGGGGTATTTTATATTGTTGGGCGAAAGTATGTGTCAGTAGTTATCTGACACCGTTTATTGTAATAACTTTGTTATCTATACTGGAGATAAAAACTTTTAAATGTTATCTTTTAAACAGGCAATCCTAATAATTTTAAACAAAAAAAAAAAATTGTGTCATTATTGGAAAACGGTTTTACGTTCTTTCAATTAACGGCAAATTCACAGTACAGAGTGTACTAGAAGTTACCTTCCAGATCAGAAGTCACTAATTTTAAATACGAAACCCCATTTATTAATAAACTTTTTATGTAATACAGTATTAAAGATAACATAATAATTTATCTATTTTACCTTGGTTGTAGGCCTTAGGTTCTTGTAGAGAATTGTAACCCTATGTACATTTCGCCACATGTGTGGCATCATCAGGGGCATCACTAAAATTACATTTTCCACTATATTTACAAATATTTACACTGAGTTTTAGTTACTTTCCATGGCACAGTGTCGCGGCGCGGCACGGCGGCGGCAGGCGCGAGTCGGACACACGGAGACGGCGATGACGGCGGACGCACTCGTTACGTTTCTCTCTCTATTCCTCGGACTGGCAGCGACACTGGCTTTGAGAATGGTCTGGGTGGTTAAAATATTCCGCTACTTTGTAGGCATACTCTTAAAAAATTACGGCCAATTTTAATTTTGAATGTTAAGGGGTTAAAAATTAATTATTGAAATTTTTAGTTGTAACTAGACTTGGAGTTCCTTATGCTTGTTTTTATTATTGAGTACCATGGGGACCAAGCATAAGCTCGGTAAAATTATTACTTTCATTTCTCACATAAAGCACGTTCGCTCCGCTCACTCGCGCTTTTTCTTTTAGACGAGCTCGTTAGCTTAGCTAACCCGCCAGGCCGAAGGACCCTGCACTTTGGTATAATTTTCCTAAACCACAGGTTAAAGATGGGACACTTTGGTTTATATCTGCAGTTGTCAGCTGATTTTTGTTGAATTAAAAAAGCTCCTTAAGGATAACATGGGATCTTTGAAGGGCTTTAATGAAACTCCCGCCTCCCGCGCGGACGCGGTAGTTTTGGTGTGAAATGGCTCACGGAAACGTCCGCGACCGAGGCGCTACCGCTACCGGCTACCGCTAGAAATTTCATTTCTAATTTAGGCTACATATAGGGTTACAATTCTCCACAAGAACAAAAGGCCTACAACCAAGGTAAATATATAATTAACGTTCTTGTCACTGGGTAAACATAAATAATTAACAATAATTTAATTTGTACCCATAATCCTTACTGGTTTGGAGATAATGGTAAGTGAAATTCATATTTTCCCCTCAACAATAACATGGAACAAATTTTCATATCCATTATCTCTGAATGTTTTTGATTAAATAAACATGTCCCATCACAAAAATGTCTTAGACTCATTTTTAAAATATTTTTTCAATATAAATTATTAGTTTTTTCATAAATATTTTTTTCTATAAAGTTTACAATATGGCGGAGATTATTGAAAATGCATTAAAATACTTCTTCATGAAGTAATTAAGTTTTTTTAAATATTATTACTGAAGAATATTTGCTTTGTGTAAAAAACACGGAAATACACAAAATGCTACTTTAAATAATATTAAGTACAGTAAGCTGAATATTTATAAATCCTGATATTCCCAGAGCAGGCACAGGCCATTAGCTATAGTAGGCCTATGCTATTAATGGGTCAAACAAACCATTGTATAGGAATAGCTGTGTCCTACTGGAGCCCCAGTGTGTGATCATCCTACCTGGCGAGCGATCGGCAGCATTTGAGTGCTTAAGGGTCTCATATCCCATAAGTGCCACCATAAAACGTACACTGTATAGGTAGTTTTTGTAAGCTCTAAACTAATTTTGCTGGACTTAGTTCTGATGATTAATGTTAACTAGTGATTAATCCATCTGGTCAAAGTTATACCGAAAATTCAATTGATGTGGACCCAATCTGTTTGAAAATATTTATAACTGAAATTTATGATATTCCTGTTTTGCCAGCATTTCTTATTGCACTAACTGTAAAAATATAACAATTCCATCAACTACAGTTTTTCCATAAGATTAACATTGAAACTTTGAAAGACATAAGGTGTAGCCTTTAGGGCTGATGTATATTATGATGGGGTTCTGCTCATCTACAGGACCTTTATAATGTGCAAATTTCTCGTACGATAGACACAAGCAGCCCAAGAAGAAAGGATGAGAAAAAGTTTTGTGCCAGCCCATCGTATGGGGTTTTTTTGCAATGTTACTTTACTTTTTAAAATTTTATAACTCTGAGTAGGCCCAATGCAAATTTGTTGGCCGTGAAAATTATATGAAATAGATAAAGGATGTGCAACAAAATAAAACTCAATTTGTACAAAATCAATAAAGTCTTTATACAATACATACTCTATTTACAGTTTCCCCAAAACTATACAATATATTAATGATTAATCACTAATTAGGTACACATGGATTTAGGGCTCTTCCTTAAACCACTCCACTATGCAATAGGCAAGTAATGATTGGATGATGTCAAATGAAAAGAGAATGGAATGATAGGAAATCAAAGTAGAGAAAACATAATAAATAATAATACAAAAAAAGCTTTGTTGGATATGAAGGCTGATAAAACAAAGTTTTAGTTTGCATTTAGACATATTGCTGAGTAATTGAATTACCCAAGTTTATTAAGATGGGTGAACTTACTTAACCGATTGAACGAGTGAAGTACTTGAAAAGTACACAATCAGTTTATTGAAGAATGATGAAATAACTTTAGTGAAACATTATTCTTAAAAGATAGTGCTACAAGATATTATAAAGACCAGAACTCATCATAAAATATTTGAAATCTTAAACATGACTTGGTAGATTTAAAAAATGTGGGTTAAAACGTCTGAGAGAATAAATAAGTAGATAGTAATCACGCCTGATTACAAAATGATTGAAATCACATATAATACAAACTTGAGTAAACTTATATTAATTAATCCAACAAAAAAAGGAAATGGAAAAGGAAAATAAGTACTCTACTTAATAAGTTGCTGGAAAAACTGGCATTCGTTCTGATTGAAATAGATAGTTTTGAAACTAAATCAAACAATATATTGAGAACTGGGACGAATTCTGGGTCCATTAGTCTTGATGGTGAAAATGAGGTAAAGAAGATAACATGCCGTTTTTTCACACATCAGTTTCTCAGTGGAAACCTGTTCAAAACTGACAGTGAAAACATTTCTTGTACATTGAACAAAGAATTACCAATGTGCAAATTCAAAGAGAACTTTGTCGCACTTGATAATACAGCAAACAATTTTCTTTAGTGTTGTGATTTCATTAGAAACAAGAGTTCGTCTATGTTTAATGAAAGTAATTTTCTTACTAACTAATTTATACTATTTTTACCGGGGTTTTCAAGTTAGTCTCCAGAAGACTGAAGCGCTACCTCTTGGCACAGGTTTAAGTTTGTGCTTATATATACAGAAGTATCTTATCAACTAAAAATATCTCAGGTTTCATACAGTTTTATACAATTTCATCAGTACTAATTATTTAGAGAAAATATTGAAATTAAATCGCCAATTTATACATTTGGTTTCTCTTAACAGCCAAAAGCAAATAGCAACTTGATATATTTTTTTGCGTTACTTATATCTCAAGTTTTCATAATTTCACCGGCTTGTAAACATTATATAAAGTAAACATCTTACTCTATACTGTCTAATTTATTGAAGTACATTTTGCCGTGTGTGAATAAATCCAATCATTGGTAGCAAAATAAAACTTTAATTTTAAACAAGTTTTTTTCCATTTTTTTACTTAAGGGATGACCTTAATTTTGTAAATTTTCCAGGGGTCTTCAAACATATTCTATCACTATTCTAGGACAATTAATTTTATTATTTTATGTACAAATGAACCCTATAGTTCATAGTAAGTAATTGTCACAAGAAATGATACTGTTATACCTGTGGAATCTTTAAGTGATATGATTTGAATATATCACTTTTAAAATTAAGCCACTAAATACTCAATGACTTTGTTCTATGTCAATGAAGTTATTATTGCAATAAAAGTTTTATTTTGCTCGCAATAAAAAAATTGTCCTAAGTATCATACTTCAATGGGTGGTTAAATTTTGACAAAACATTTTGAGTTTCAAGCCTCAATCTTGAGATAGCCTAATGAAAATGATAGTAACCACTTTTCTTGTGTTCTTATTGTTTTGGCTTGCCGTGGGAATTAAAGTCTATGTAGGATTGATGGAGCCTTTTGGTTTGATCATCATCATCGCCTTCTTGAGCGTGTAGTCCCATCCCCTCCACCTGAACCAGACGATGCCTGCGACCAAACAAAACTACGTTACAACAGGCATACCGGTACTTGACACATCATCTCCACCTCAGGCCAGCTAATGTTGAGCGCAGTTGAAAACATAGTAGGCTAAGAAAATCAACTAACTTGGATCTAATTAATGTAATAATATCACATTATTTTTTATGAACTTTACATTAAGGCATTTTATTAGATTTAGATTGTTTGCTTAAGCTCACTTGCCGCTATTCTATAATATAATATCCCTCTACTTTTTTATTACCAATCTTCCCTCGATGGACCTGCCATACAGATTTGCCTAATTTGCAGTAAATAAGTAACAAGATTTGTCACTGGACAAATACTTGCTCATGTGAATATTATTTTTAACATTTTTACTTATTGTTCTATGTATTTTGAACAGATTGTAAAATAAAGTTTGACAAAGAACAGCTGTTTGGTAATCATATGTTCCCATACACAAATGTTATACACAAGAACATCATGGTAACTTGAAGATGGTAGGATGGAGCCCCTATGGAGTAATATGTATAAAAAGTATCCTGTGTTATTCCTGGTTCTAAAGCTACCTTCCCACCAATTTTCAGCTAGATCAGTTCAACCATTTTTGAGATATAAGTGGTGTAACTAACACGACTTTCTTTTATATGTATTGATGAGCAACAAAAATGTGTTTTACAAAATTAAGCATAATTATCAGACGTAACATCCAAATCGATGTCTCATAGCTGAATTCCAAGATCAGTCTTCCTTGCATTTGTCAGAACAATAGAGAATTTAACACATCTACTCAATATTGCTACCCTGTTCACTCGACCGTCCCCTGTGCGTAGGCCTACCTTGTCTGGCCGTAATGTCCTGGGGGTCGTTGAGGTAGAGGCCGTTGAGCCCTCTACCGCACGACTTCCACCACCAACCGCCCTTCAGCATCGAGGCGCAGTTAAGACTCGACCTGTCGTTGTCCCTGTAACAGGAAAACGTCTTTTTCACTAGCAGTAAACAACTCTAAAAGACTCAGGTGAATTTTGTATTTTAGTGTGCTTAATTGTTTTGGGGTTAGCAGCATACTCCACCTTAATTAATTAATAAAAATAGTAAAATTAAAAATTCACAATTATATCAGTGTCAGCTGCTGAAATTAAGTCCATTAGGCCTATTACAAAATACTGCTTAATGAGCGATGGTGCATGGGTTTAAAACGATATATTCATATTATGTATGCATTTTACAACCACTTAAAAAAAGAGTTTATTATAAAAGATATAATTTTTCCCAAAAATGAAATCTCTGCTTGATTAACCGTTTGTGAGAGAGCAACAGAGTTTTAAAATTTAAGTGTCCTCTTTAAACTTATAAACCAATTTCATGGGTACTGAGCACCAAAATATTAATCCATTTGTTAACAGTGGAAAATCTCCCTGTTGCAATAATAACAATGCACTGATGTTTTTTTCAACCTCATCACCATGATATTGGTTGAAGCGGAAGCCATATGTAGATGAGTTAAATCGATAAGTTAAATAAACTTCAACATTGCATTTTTTAGATGTTATAATTTTACTTGAAGTCTCAATTCAGAATAGGGCAATACATTTTGGTGATAATTCCAGGACATGAATTTTGATCAGCACAGACTAAACTCATACAAAAATAAGAATGAACGCAGGAGCAATAGGATGTTTGTTTACTAATGAGTCAGCAAGTTTTTGTGTAGGAAAACATTGTCCCAGATTATAAGTCAGAAATAAAAATTTGAGAATGTTTCCCTCCTAAACTACTTTTTTTGCTAGAATTGCCATACTAGTAGGGCCTATCAAGAATTAATTACAAGTTTTTGAAAAGTTTCCAGATGATTTTCTCACTTGTTATTTTCCTCACTTTAAGCTGAGATTGAAAACAGCTGTTCAGTGTGATAAAAAAAATATTGCCCTCCTCCCCAAAATATGGAAAAACTGAAAAGCAACAATTTATACCAATTCTCCGGAGAGGGGTGTAAATGTGAAGGCTATCCCCATAACACTGCACGCTATGGTGGTATCGTATCGTATTGTGTGGTTACGTTACCTGTTGTATGTGGAGAAGGGGCTGTTGTTGCTGCCATACCAGGGGTCGTTCAGCGAGTCGCCTGCGTTGCCCTCGTACCCGTCAATCTCTAGCTTGTAGTACTCTGCCTCTGAGTAGATCTTGAAGTGTGAGTATTGAGCGTACCTACAACACATCACCAACACTCACATCAGCTAGAACCAATCAATAATACTGGTAAATGGTTACAATGAGGGTAATTAACAGTGTAACTAAATATTTCAATGCCAAGCTTTTCCAGGTTGTATTTTATGTTAGAGAAAGGATGTACCTTTGAACACTATCAAATTCGGTGCTGATTTCAGTGGTTTCGGTTAATACTGTACCCGGTCAGTTGCATTCAAATAGCTACTTCAGTTTTTCAGTTCTACAATTTGGATACTTCAGTTTAGCATTTTACACTTATAATAG
Organism: Neoaliturus tenellus; assembly: GCA_030545055.2. Lineage (NCBI taxonomy): Eukaryota > Metazoa > Arthropoda > Insecta > Hemiptera > Cicadellidae > Neoaliturus > Neoaliturus tenellus. The sequence goes on from CM061531.1 coordinate 297,811,243, forward strand.
CATGTTTTAATAATGTTTGTAACTGTTTTTAAAGAAGCGAATAGAATATCCTAGACTAATTTCTATTGCCTTTACAGAAAAAATGGTTTGTTTGGGTACAATAATCATTAGGTTCGCTGTGTAAAACCGTAACATCATAATACTTTGTTTATTTTACCAGTTTTAGCTGTAACTTTTTTACTAAATTTATTAATTAGTGTAAAACCTAACAAAATATTAACTACTTTTAGGGATACAGTGGCTAAAGAGGTCACAGAACCACTCCGTCCATACTAGGAGTCATCCGAGTTACTAAGTGAAATCAACGATCAGGCTGAATATTTTTTACTGGTAACAGTGCTATCCATTCGTCGTCAACAATCACCATTTGGGGCTACAGGTTAATCACAGTTTTAACAGTGATTTCTGAATATCAGTGAATAAATATCAGTTGTGTGCTTTCGCTCCACAGGTCACCTCTTGTTGCCCTCGAAGTCCTCGAGCTCTATCCGCAGCACGTACTCCTCGTTGTTGGTCAGCATGTAGATATTCTCGTTGCCCATCCAGAACTCCTTGGCAGGGTCACCAAAGCCGTTCTTGTAGTCGGCCCAGTCGCGGTTAAAGTTCTCACGTGGCTCGCCCAGGTCGTCCCGCCGCTGGATCACCTGCAAAACAACAAAAACTTCATCATACATGACTACAGTCGATTATATGACTTTATATGAGTACAGTCGATTCTTGCTGAATCGTACCTTGATAACTCAAAATCTTCTGTATTTTGAAATATTTTCAATCGCTTTGGAAATCCTTTTTTACTAAAAAAATAAACCATACATATCCTTACCTACGGATACCAAGTTTGGGGAACTGCCAGCAAAATAACCCACTTAAAGAAAACTAGGCATTTCAAAACAAAATTTAATGTCTATCTGTTAATGCCCCTTGGTTTGTTATTACCCACAACTGCATAGGGATCTCAAAATTGAACCTATCATAGAATTTTTGAAGAAAGTAACATCAAAATTTTATAATAACACAGTGTCATCTGATCTCCCAACCATATGAGGAATTTTTATCAATTATTAGAAAATAGAAGATTAAAACGAAGAAACATAGAAGGTCTCAAAAATTGAATAATATAAATTTCTTAACACTTTAATACTTTACATTAACACTTAAACTTGTATAATTTTAGCTAAGAGGTGCCAATTTGTGTTTCATAAATGTATTGTTACATTGCTAATACGTAAGTGTTGATCCTGTAAATAAAGGTATGTTAAAAATATTTGTTCAGATTTTTTTTTAACTTAGCCTACATACCTACAAAACTAAATGGCAGTGGTTATAATGCTTATAAGGATGTTCTAGTCAATCCCAATTTCGGTTCATTGAGAACAAAGATAAACCAGAAACACGACAATTTTTTTTTAACCAGAAAATTGTGGATTGTAGCTCTAACTAAAGGTTTCATTAAGGCAGATATGGTTTTTAATTTGTATTTCTGTATGTCATTGTAATTTTTGTTGTTGTAAAATAGAAAGAACGAATACAATTATTGCTACTTTTTAAAATTGTTTTCAATATTTTACGAAATCTTAAAAATTTTAGTTTTAAATTAATGGTTAATTGAGTTAAACATTCAATCAATTTACTCTGAACCAATCTGTAAAAAAATAATTTAAAACCTTACACAAAACTTAGTTTTGGGTTTTAACAACGCCTTCAAATAAGGCACCAACTACGTGCGGCAGATCTTGCTTGTAATGCTCTTTGCGTCGCCCGATGCAAGGCGATTCGTAAAATCTGCAATGTCCATTTAGAATGTTTTTTCGAACTTTTCCTCAACTAATAGTAAGTAACTTTAGGAGATTATAGTGCTAAACTTTTTTTATTTATTAAAAATAAATAGTATTTATCAGTTAAATTTGTATTTTTATTAAAATTAAGTACACTTCGCTCTTCGCACTTCGCGTAAAACTTTGTGTTGGTGTTTCGTGGGTTTTGTATATTTCGATTATATTTATAACCACAGATTTTAGAAAATAACTTGCAAACTAATTACATTTTGACTAATCCAAATTATTAGGCCTATTAGAACGAAAGTTCAAATCAATAATTAAGATTTAAGTTTTGAAGTTAACTTGATGTTTTTAGCATTGTTGAATTCACAGTGCAATTGAAACTGCAGCTGGTATAAGTTTATGTCTAGGCCTACTAAGTTAATAACCAAATTTATGACTACTGGTTAGTACGTAATAGAACAATAAACCATTTTATTAACATTTTCATACTTTATTACACTTCTTGATAGTGATACCATCAGTTAGTTAGTTAAATTAATTTATTTTACCCAAAATACTTTACACAATTCGGTCCTGTAAGTCAAAGACTTAACAACAGGGTACATGAAAAAAGGACAGTTGTCGATTAGTTGATCTTACAAACTTATAAGAATAACTGAACAATAATATTGGCTAATAATCCAAGTGTCAAAGTACTCTAACCAGGTGTCCCATAATAGCCCCCTTCTCTGGTTAATTTTTGAACGGCTGTATATATTCAAACGAACTTCGATACACATTACTAGGGTAACGTAAGGTACTTTTTGGTGGTATTTTGAAATTCACCCCCCACCCCCAAATAGGGGTTGCTGGGGGTAACTAAAATTTTTTAAATACAAACCCCCAATTTTTATGTTATTTTTGGATTTTAAACGTGTTTTTGGGACTCTTTTACTCTTTGACGTTTTTCCCTAGTTAGTGAGCTACAACCAATGGATGGTCATTTTTCGTCCCATAAGAATAACATAGGACAAACTTAAATTGCCTATAATCTCATGAACCATTTAGTCAAATAAAAAATAATCAAATATAAATATGTCTTAAAATTATGTTTTAAGAACATTTCACTCATAAAATTGTCATTTACGCATAACTAATATTATTTCCAATATGGCAGACAAATAATAAAATTTCAAAATACCACCAAAAAGTACTTAACATTACCCTAGTAACGTGTAATAACGTGTTATGTTCGTTTGAAAATATACAGACGTACAAAAATTAACCAGGGGGGAGGACAATTATGGGACACCCGGTATAAAAAAAAAAAATATACGCCTTAAATGAAACAAAAGACAATGTCTAAATTTTAATTTATTTAGTTTAATTTATGTCTTAATTAAATCGATCGATTTCGAGCAACAAGTATACTAATACTTGTGTCGTATATAATAAAAGGCGAGCATGATTCCTTTCCTCTTTTTCTCAGGTTATGTGCATCGTAGGAGAATCCCGCATATGAAACATAAAATGATGGCACAGCCAGTATGATAAAGTTGGGTTCGTATGGTGATTTCATATAAGTGTCTTGTGATTTGTTTTAACTACTCGTGCTTGAATTAATCGGGCTTAAATTGACAGTTTTCTCTAAAGATTACCAGACGAGAGTGAGGCAATGATTTGGTCCACGAGCCAATCTGCGGACAGGTGGACAGGTGTTCGCTAAACCAACAATCCAATCAGGAAGCGATAGCGATCACATCTCGGCCATTACCCGGGCTTATTTACTTTACGGTTCGGAACTGTGTAATCGAGTCGATTAGCGCGCCGCCGTACAATTTGACCACATAAATATCGATATGTTTAATTAATAGAGGCGAACCGCGGTCGCAGACTGCACGGCGGCGGCGAGGTAGCGGGAACGCAGTGGACAGGTGGGATTCCTGCACAGTCCACGCGCTACGGAGGTTGAGCATGCACTGAAAGTCTAGCGAAGTTTGGGTTTTAATTATCGGGGACATCTAGTAGATGAAGAAAGTATACATTATCACCTTACCAGCGTGGACAGAACTTCGGTACGCCCTCTAGAAGTCTTGGCCTGTGTCACGTTATATATCGTTTAAAAATATTGTATAGCAAAACACCACACAAACGACCTCAAGAGGTTGGATGTGTTGCGAGTTATTGTATTTTTAAAATCCAGTAGTGTGAAGTTTAACTGCCTGTAATTTTTTTTGGTCGGGTTTGCGACATTGTTCTCATTGTTCCATTATTTATAAAGTTGAACAAGACTTTAAAATTATGACATGTTAAAGATTTTTCTTGTAACTCTTCATTTGCCATTGTGATAAATTGTGATTTCAAGCAATTACTGGGACAGACCATAAACCTACAATAAAGTCTTAAACTTAAGATTAAAGGTTCTGTTTAACAGAGAATAATTCCAAAACCTGTTTAAAATTATGTTCGAGCTAGAAATGGCAAGCTTTCAAACTTCTCAGTAAAGACATGTTTAAGATATTTCTAAATTATAGCTCGTGACATATTTTACTTTTTGAGATGGGTTTGGGCGTTTTTCTCTACATTCAATACGTTAAAAATGATATACAACATGACATAGAACAATACAATTTTTTTTAATACTTCTTCTAGGGGGCGTCCCCCAAGTTTTGCCCACCCTGAAAAAGTGACAACATCGATTTTCTCCATCTACTCGATTTCCAAAGATCACAAGTAAAAGTAAAGTTTCGTTTGTCCATCAATGCATGCTCAACCCATAGCGCTTGGACCTAAGTTGGTAATGATAATGATGGTCGGAGACTCATGTTCGAATTTTAATCATGAATGGACGTATTGGAATGGTTTGAAGTTATAAAATAATTAAAAATGCTGCAAGTTCAATCGGATTTCCAGTAGGGTATGCAACAACCAAAACCGTTTACCACAACGACAATCGCAATAGGTCAAGAATACTTATCTTATTGGCTGGAACCCTACATGGCAAAAGTGTATCAATTGTATTGTTAAAGGTGATCTATACGCCGTGCCGGGCGGGAGCCTTGCGCTATAAACCTTTGAGCGGTTTTTGTTTCAAAACAGACGTCGCGTCGTCGTGGACTTGTCCTACCCTTGTACTGCAACAGCAACAGTGGTGTCGGTGTCACGGCCGAATAAATGTTAACCTGACCTCGGCGGTCACCGCGCTGCCCTGTGTCACGAGCAGTTCAACAGACGTAAAATCAAGAACAAGAAATTGGTATTATAAATTGTTAAAAAGAAAAAATATAATTTATTTCGTAATTTTTCTTTGATTCTTTAGAACTTTAGAAGGAGAGGCAGTATATGTTGTTACTCCCCGCAGATTTGTTTGTTATTGTACAGTTGCTTGTATAAGCCATAACAATAGAATAATCTGACATAGTATAAGAAAAACACAGCACGCATACATTATTTAAACACAGACTGCTTTACATTATTTAAAGCCTCAAACATCATTAACAGTTTCAACTGTAAATATCATCAAAATATTTCGCAGAAACAATCCTCTATTTTATTTCTCTCTTTTATATTTTTTTCTATTTTTCTTTTCGATTTTTTTATATTTTGTTCCAATGGTATTTCTTATTGTTTTCGCTGATTTATTGAAACTATTTTACTAATTTATTCACTTATCGGTCTTTCAGATACTGTAATTATTTTTTGCAATTTCTAAGCACAAGCAAGCAAAACGTTAGTTCTATTAAAATCTGATTTATGATTTATTTCATTAGGCTGGAGATGTTGTCACTTTCCAGAAAATTTATTTGCTACTGTATTGTTGGTTGTGTAAGTCATAAAAATAAAAATAATATGATGTAGTACCTAGAAGCTACACTTGCATTGTATAAAATATCAAACATCATTAACGATTTTAATTGTAAATATAAAAATCAAATTTGCTGGAACCAACTAGGGGGTATGGGCGGAGCCCCCATTGACTTGTGGGCGAGTCTAGTACCACTCTACAACCAAAGGACTAGTTATTGCTAAACAGTTGTTGATTTTAGTTGACTTGTGGCATAACAAAAATACCCTACACGTATACGCTTGAGAAAACCCAAGAACAGAGGTTCCCAATACCGAATTATTGGAGGGGATTAAAAGGGCATATATGGATGATGTATTTAAACTAAAAAAAGTATAGCAGGATTATGGGACGTGATTATGAACACGATAATACATCAATGAAAAAACTCGAGTAAAACATCGGTGTTTGTATAGATCCTACAAGACATATTCTCTTAGACTCACCGTCCATCCTCCCTCGGCGACCTCCTGCTCACAGAAGACCTTGAGGAACCAGTAGGTGGTGCCGCGGATCTGGAGGTAGTAGACGCCGGAGTGTCGCATACCGGCGTTGAGCAGGTCCAGGCACGAGTAGCCCTGGAAACACAACACAGGGTGAGACACGACACAACACGGCACATGGATGACGACCGTCCATCCTCCCTCGGCGACCTCCTGCTCGCAGAAGACCTTGAGGAACCAGTAGGTGGTGCCGCGGATCTGGAGGTAGTAGACGCCGGAGTGTCGCATGCCGGCGTTGAGCAGGTCCAGGCACGAGTAGCCCTGGAAACACAACACAGGGTGAGACACGACACGGCACATGGATGACGACCGTCCATCCTCCCTCGGCGACCTCCTGCTCGCAGAAGACCTTGAGGAACCAGTAGGTGGTGCCGCGGATCTGGAGGTAGTAGACGCCGGAGTGTCGCATACCGGCCTTGAGCAGGTCCAGGCACGAGTAGCCCTGGAAACACAACACAGGGTGAGACACGACACAACACGGCACATGGATGACGACCGTCCATCCTCCCTCGGCGACCTCCTGCTCGCAGAAGACCTTGAGGAACCAGTAGGTGGTGCCGCGGATCTGGAGGTAGTAGACGCCGGAGTGTCGCATGCCGGCGTTGAGCAGGTCCAGGCACGAGTAGCCCTGGAAACACAACACAGGGTGAGACACGACACGGCACATGGATGACGGTGAAACGGCGTCTCCAGTGCTGGATAACAAAGTGATATAGCACTAGTTGAACCTGAAAGACAACCATCAGAGGATTTTAAGATTAGAAAAGTAGGCAAAACATGAAATGCAGGTATAGTCTGATAACCATCTCAACTTGAAATAGATAAGTTTGAAATAAGTTGACAAAATACCATAAAATCCATGTTTATAGAGGTGTAAGAAACAGCGTAAAACTTATTGTTAATTTATACTCACATAGTGAAGATACTTTTAGAGTACTTACTTTTTAAATAATGTTAGATCTAAAAAATCTTTTCCCCATTAGATTAACATTTAACTTCAAGGTCCCAATGGAGTGAAGCCCAGCAGGCAACTTTTCATGATTCTGCTAGTTTTCCTTGCGTCCTTGGTCCTTAACCTTTAAAATGAGCCATCATACGTTACTCTACCATTCTTAACTCGAGATATTTTGTGGGGACCGATTCACTTTTGGAATTATATATGAACTCGGAATTATATATAGATGCATCACAGTCGCCTTGCCAAAAAAATCCACTGATATTGATTTAACCCAACATGTTTTTAAAAAGGAAAACTTACATTTTCAACCATTGAGCCATTACATGAATACTATACAGTTAGGCCGGCGTTTTAGTTTTGAAATGGGTAATGGACCTAAGTTACAAAATATTCACATAAGTTAAAACAGTTGGATTTCGTTGAGTAAGAAAATAAGCAAACTTTTAACTTGAGTGGTGCCACCGAGAAAATCAATTTTGTTTGTGTTTAATAGTTTGTGGAAGTTTCCTACGATAACAATCTAGCGATAGATCTTACTATTGCAGAATGAGAAGTCGTCCTCCCGCTTGAGTGATGGTATTTATGTTTATGCGCACCTGTCCCATGACTGGCAGGTAGGCCTACGTTCACGACCACGGTCATGGCTTAATACAGCAGCACTGCTGTCCAGCTGTCATCCAGAGAAACGCACCCAGTCATGCTTCAGAGAATTCTTTTATGGATTCGCATGATCTTCATAAAATGCTATACATCAGCTTATTTTTGCGACTTCGACATATTTCTTATAGACTGGGCAATTAGGTGTGCTAGAATTGTATATACTTTCTAAGGTTTCGCAGTCATTAGCAAAACCCATGACTAATAATATACTGTAGTAGTAAAACTGCATCAATACTCGGACAGTACTATATACATTGTTGGTTGGCTCATTTTCGTACATAATAAAGTTCTTAGGAGTAATCAACAAATGATTAAAGAATTTTACTCACTTTTTTGTCATTGATGTGAAACAATTTATAACAAATTACAGTATAATATTGATAACTCTAAGTCTTTCTTTCCAACTCACAATCCTTTTAAAGTATTGTAAACTATTTTGTTGCAATATAAATTACTTTCAGAGTTAGTTTACCTTGTGTGTGAAACTGCTAAAATTTTATGAAAATGTATGGTATTATGATTATTATATGGATCCCTCCCTGAAAATTTTCTTCTCTTATTACCTTTTGCGAAAATATTTCAAAATATTCTAATTCTAAACACGTCTATAATACATTTACTAAGGCACTGCTTATTCTAGGAAATCATAACATCGCCGTACACGTACAACCGAGTAAGAATGTCCCCAGTTTCCTGACGCGTTGGCTGGGCAGCCACTTCGGCGTAACAGATTCAATTTATTTCGTGTTGCTGCAACGCCATTGTGGAGAAAAATCATTGTTGTGATCGATGAAATCAAATGCACTATTGAGTCATAGAAATGCAACAATCCGTTATCTACGGAGTTTATGAACGGCATAAATAAAGCGCGCCCGCTAGTGTACCGAGTACCCAGTGCCTACCAGTTGGCACTAATTCATGGCAGCACTTTGTAATGTTGTCGCATTCATTTGTCTATGAGACAATCGACTATGCAATATCCTGGGCACGTTGGCAAACGAGTGAGTTGTGACTGTATCAACGCGAAACGGGACTGGCGATTAGCGAGAAAAACTATTGTAATTTGAACTGTTGCAATTCTGTCAAAGAGAAACTATGACTGAAATTTAATGTAAAATTACCTGCTTGCTTTTGTAAGTGTATAGCTGACCTTGTAAATAATATTTTAACGTAGAGTTCTATGGTGAGCAATTATGGGGACTTTTCTCTACACCCTTTGAAAGATTTTCAGCTTGAAACAGTTGATGATGGTTGGTGGTTTGTGGCTTTGTGCTGTTGGAGTAAAAGGAAGAAGAAAAGAATATGGAGAAATGCTCGTTAAGTGAAACGCTTTTTAAACGCTTTAATTTTTGCCTTCAGTTAAAGACATAGGCCTATTAAACTATCATTTACAAGACTATAATTAGCATTATTTTTCATTAAATGACATCTGAAATTTTGTTTTGTTGTTGAAATGATGTAACAAGGAGCTGGACTTGTCGTCCAGCATCTGAGGCCGGCTACGGCGGCTACAGGAAAGCCTCTGTCGAGATAACCTTTCCTCTGGACGCCCCGGTTGGGTTCTCCGTGACCCGTGAACTCCATCAGGAGTCCGCGACAATAATCTTTATAATTTGGAAAGATTTTCTATGGTTATGAAAGAGAAAATATTTTGGCATTGTTGTGTTTTAGTTCTGGGGACGTCCAACTTGCACTAAAGTCACTCGTACCCTGAATTGTATTCAGCCTAACGTTTTTCACGTTCTAACTATCCTGCCCAGAGGACCCGCTTGGCCAAAAGTCTCATTAATTTTGAAGTTCCTTTAGTCCTTAAGCCCCAAAGTCCAGTTGCCCTGAATTGTTATTAATATAAATCCTTTTGTTATAATTTCCGCGTTTCCCAAGGTCCCAATTTTCCTGAATTAACTAACGCTTGCACAAAATCCCACTTGTCTTTAAAACATAAAAAAGTATTTAATAAGTCACAAATGCATTTAATCTTCACTTCACCTAAAATCTTACTCGTTCTAAATATCATACTTGCCATCGAGACACTCTTGCGCTAATGTTACTAGACATTAGCGTCACTATAATGTCACTAGACTCACGCTCGTCCTAGAGTTGATTTTTTGCTATAAAGCCACCAACGGAATAATGTACCACTTACATTATCCAGAGTAGCTCAATCGTCTTAAATCATACATATGTTCCAATGGCCTCAACGCCACACTCGCCATTAAGTCCTAGTAGAGTTAAAGTGCAACTCCCACTCCAATTGTCCAATTTTCCTATTCCAATTTTTATTCCTACTCTCCCTTGCAAGTCAAAACTTGCCTTAAGTCCCAATAGCTCTTGGAGTCCCACTTGCCCTAATATTTAATCCATCCTAATTGTCCAACTCGAACTGTCTTACTTGCCCTCAAGTCCCCCTCGCTCTTGCAGTCCCATAGCCCCAATTGCCCTGAAGTCTAACTCGTCCTCAAGTCCCTCTCGCCCAAGCAGTAACCGTCACGTCGCAACAGTCGCAGCCGGTGTGGATGTGGCGTTGCCCCAGTCCCAATTGCCCTAAGGTTACTCGCCCCTGCAGTCCACGTCACGTCGCAACAGTCGCAGCCGGTGTAGATGTGGCGTTGCCCCAGTCCCAATTGCCCTAAGGTTACTCGCCCCTGCAGTCCACGTCACGTCGCGGGCACATCCAAAAAGAGCCAATCCTTCAGGTCATTTTCGGGGGGTTGTAAAATGTCCCTTTTCCACCTGGTAAAAAGAGCCAGCTCCAGCCAGCCTTGTTAATTGTGTAATCAGGCAGACATAATAGGATTATCCCAGTGCACCTACGTAGGATTCGTCGTTGCCAGCACAGGCCACCAAGTTAGGCCTATATGTATGGATATACAGTACCAGCAAATGCGCAAGTCTTAAGAGAGTGCATTTTCACTGTTACAAATCAAATACCTGGTGGCCGAGAAACTGCTCAACAACAATTAATTCTTTGTAGTCATAGTAATGTCGGTCACAGACTGTGCGCTAAAATGCCAACCCCGAAAGGCTCTTTAAGAAGAGCTCATTCGCTTCGCTCACTCGCCTCCTCGACAAAATCGCGCATTATTTTGTTCAGCGTCAATTAATGGATGTTGTGGAAACTTTAACCATTCATTAGTCTAATCTGCACAACTGTAAAATGAGCCTATAGGATATCTAACTATTATACATTTAGGTAATTTTTTTACTTTTTAAAGTTTGGTATCAAAACGCCCAATTTGCCTTTAGTGTATTGGAGTTTTCAACATATTCCGTATTATTCTTATTATATTGGCTACTCATCACTATTAGTAGTAAAAATTAGTCAAATTTTTAAATCCTGTATATTGCAACTTCTTATCTATTGGGAATATTTAGTTCTATCTTGAACTAAATATTCCATATTGTTAAAATATGGTTCTCAATATTATTATTAATATTGCAACATTAGATTCGTTATATTAGTGACGATAACATTCAAAATAAAATAAAACACAGTAATTGTGGAATAGGCTAGTAAATTTCTGCTTCAGTGATTTCAAGGGTTGAATAGCTGGCTCTTTTTGGATGTGGTCCGGGGGCCAGTCTTAAGCCTCTGGCTCAATTTGGATGTGTTTGGAATGCGGCGCAGGTGGATTGGCTCATTTTGCCAGAGCCCCACGTCGCAACAATCGCAGCCGGTGTGGATGTGGCGTTGCCCCAGTCCCAATTGCCCTAAGGTTACTCGCCCCTGCAGTCCACGTCACGTCGCAACAGTCGCAGCCGGTGTAGATGTGGCGTTGCCCCAGTCCCAATTGCCCTAAGGTTACTCGCCCCTGCAGTCCACGTCACGTCGCAACAGTCGCAGCCGGTGTGGATGTGGCGTTGCCCCAGTCCGGCCGCGTTACGTCCCGCGCTAGATAACACTTTCTCCGACCGACATCTTTCCTTCGATTCCTAAACTGGCCACTACGATTGTGCAACGCGAATATCAACTAGACCGACGGGTCCGAGCCGACCCGGCAACCCGGTCACAGACACTCCGCCGCCGCGCCGCCACACACCGGCGAGCCGATAACGCACCTGCCGCGATCCCGGGCCGGTCACGGCGCGTCGTGTCGTGTCACACTGACACTTCACAGTTGATGTGAAGCAGATGAAGAGTAGGAGGGGATTTATCTATTATGTAGGAGATTTCTCTAGGGGGGTCATCTATTAACATGACCCGCTCAACGAGACTGATCTTGTGTCCTTGAGGATTACATGGGAAGTTGCAAAGCCTGTGGGACATAATATAGACCTATGAGTTGATATGTCTTCCAGTGACCACGTACTGTTAGTTCATTAGCAATGAGAGTTGCTTTCTGTGTAGCCCTTACTTTGTTGAATTGTTTAAATAAATATATTTGTGTATACCTAGTAATTGGCATGTTTAGTAAGAATAAAATCCTAATTTTCAAGAGAGTTGGAGCTTGGGGTTTACACAAGATAAAAACTATCACGGTTTTTACTTTGAGTGCAAAGAATCAGTGTTCTTGATTTTTATCACTCTACCATAACGGGATGTTGGAAAGTTGGTGATGCGAGTAAAGTTTTTCCTTTACAGATATTCTACGCGGTATAGATTATACCGGTAGTAGTTTTCATCACTAGGACGGAAAGTTTATTCGTAATCGCATTTTACAGTTTTTTTGCACTCACAATGGCCCTAAGGTGCTACTCGACCTCAAGTCCCCCTCGCTATTGCAGTCCCAATTGCCCTAAGATGTTACTCGATCTCAAGTCCCCCTCGCTCTTGCAGTCCAAATCCCGAGATCCTTTTTTTAATAATCACAGAAAAAACATTTTTCATTACTCTACACACGAAAGTACACTTTCTACACGTAAGATGAGCTAAGAAAAAAGGTTATTCCCGCTACAGGGGCGAACCCAGGATTCAATTTCGGGGGGGGGGGGATAATTTTTGCCGAAGGGTATGGCGGGTCCGGAGGCTTCCCCCGGAAAATGTTGGAATTTTTTAGCTAAATGGTTAGTTTTAGTGAATTTCAGAACCTAACTTTATGCAGACTTCTACTCCGTCAGAATTTGGAGTGGAACTAATCAGTTTCGAATATTAAATAAAAATATCAGGCTGTTATTTAAATTTGGAAAAAATGTATTTACTTAATATTACGATGGGAAACAAAATAACATTCAGGCGAAGTACAGTAAGAAGTTACAGCCTAAAGTATAAAAACACCAAAATACATTACTCATCAAGAAGGAAATACACAATTTATATACAGGGTGTATCTGAACTCTCTACCGGCCTTTTCAGGTATTATTCCTAGACCAAACACAAGCTAAAATATCATATTTAAAATTTCCAAAACCCCATAGTTACCCGTACAGCCGCCATTTTGTATTAACAAACAATTTTTATTTTAAGAACGGCTTGACGTAATAATTTAAAATTCGGTACACAGCTTGTTTAAGTAAAGAAATAGCTGGAAAAAAATAATCAAGTTTTTATCCTTCATATTTTCAAAATGGTGACTGTTTAAAATCTTTAACCTTAAATTGCATAAAAACTACGTAAGGTAGAAAAATTTATGTTCTTATGTGTTTTTTGGAAAATTTAATTTAAAATCCAACGACGTAAAAACTGTGAAAATTGGTTCATAAATAAGCGAGATAGAGCGATTTTAATTCAAATAATTACGCACTTGAGCGAGGTGCCGCTCGAAAAGCGCGGTCGCGGCGCCAGGTCAATAATGGATTTCCTACCAAAACCTATCCCAGTGAAGCGGTACAACCGTGACTAGAATCAGTAAAACCGCTCTATCTCGCTTATTTATGAACCGATTTTCACAGTTTTTACATCGTTGGATTTTAAATTATATTTTCCAAAAAACACAAATTAACATAAACTACCTTACGTAGTTTTATGCAATTTAAGGTTAAAAATTTTAAACAGCCACAATTTTGAAAATATGAAGGATAAAAATTGAAAACTTGATAATTTTTTTCCATTTAGGTCTTTACTTAAAAAAATCTATGTACCGAATTTCAAGTTATTACATCAAGCCGTTCTTAAATTAAAAATTATTCTTTAAAAAATACATAATGGTGGCTGTATGGGTAACTATGGAGTTTTGGAAATTTTAAATATGATATTTTGGCTTGTCTCTGATCTAGTAATAATATCTGAAAAGGTCGGTAGAGAGTTCCGAGACACCCTGTATGAGACACAGAATGCAGCATCAGAGTTATTTATATTATAAAGATAACATAATAACTAATAACAGTAACTAATACAAATTGTACAATTGTAACTTATTAAAGTATTATAATATTTGAACAGTGCATATATCAAAGCAAAATATATCGTGTCTTCTTAAAAAATAGAATCAATTTGTCAAAATTCAAATGAAATACAGTAAATTATAGTCCACAGTCTATAGGAAATACCAAAATAAATACATTACTTAAAAATCGTAAAATATATGAGTTATCTTTATCTCTAAGATACACACACGTTTAGACTAACTAAACGGCAAAACCACAAAATAACTAATAAGTTAAGAGTGGCAGCACTACAAGTGAATTAGAGCTCGCTTAGTGCCAGTTGCAAGAACTAGACAGTGCCGACGTGAGCTTTGTATGAACCCGTCATTAATACCAACAATAAATAATTAATTTCATTTCAAAGACTAAAATTACCTGTTTTGGGTGTAATATTACTGTTTTATCTTTTTGCATTGTGCAATTAAAACCCCAATTATTTTTTATATAAGTTTAACTTTATATCTGTTTATTAATGTCTGGCATATGAAAATAATATTTTAACCATTTGTCATGGATTATTTTTATTTTTGAACATATTTTTGTTTACTTCTCCAAAATTTCGGGGGGGGGGGATATATCCCCTTTATCCCCCCCCCTGGGTTCGCCACTGTCCCGCTACTACACGGCAAAATTACATAACGTTTACTTTCCGTGCGTATGTGGTGCACGGAAAGTAACCGTTATGGGATTTTGCTGTGCAGTGCGATCAGCTGTTGCATTAAGCCGATCAGCACATCACGACATAAGCACGGAAACTTAGTGTTATGAGTTCAGTTTTTTCTTCACACTAAGTTGAACAAACAAAAATATTCATGTTTTTTACAAGTTTATCCATATCGTAATGAAAAATAATGTTCAATACTCGTCTCAAAAGTGCCATTGCGGGGCTCGATAGCCTTTTCCACGCTCGGCTTCGCCTCGCGCGTAAATACAATCTCTCCCCGCAATGAGTCACTTTCGAGACTAGTAATGAAAACTACTATTCCGTTCGACTGATGAACAGTGCTTTCATCATACTGCAAAAATACAAAAGTACTAACTAATTTTAAAATTAATGAAATACAATTCCAATATCTGTTTACATTTATTAGTGTTGAGTTTTTTAACTTTATTTAAATATTCCTTGAACAGCTGATATGTAAGTGTAATGGAATGAAATGTCAAAATCTTGCATTTTTGTTTTGGATTGGTAAGTTTTTAGCTTATGAAAAAAAAAAACAACTTTTGAGGTTAGTGCACAGAAAATTGATCAGATGTTTTTTCAGTGCTTTTAAAAGGCTAACTTTGCTGACTTGCGGACTAATTAAAAACAACAATTTAATTTGCGGACAACAGAACAGTTGCTAATTTGCGGACAAGCCAGAAAACGGCTGTTTTGCTTGTACTATGATGAAAACTTTCTTTTTTCAAACAATTGCATTTAATTGATATGATTATTAAGATTTGACCTGTTATTATCATTTGTTTACTACTTAGGAATTATAAGTATGACAAGAGAAAAAAAAAAAAAAAACATATAGAGACAATTATCTTAATGTGAATTTTCCTCCTACACGTCATGTTGCAAGCTGCAAAGTCCATGCCGTGTAGTACAACTTCAAAGATTTACAATTGAAGCAGGTGCGGTGAACAGTGTAAATATTTGTAAACGAGTCGAAACGTTTGGAAACCAGTTTAACAGTCCCACAAACTTCCGCCTTTTGACGAATGGACTGTCCACCAAATGTAAATTACTATCCCAAACATTTGAATAGCCAGTAAAGTGAGAAAGTAATAACTCAATCGCGGGTGGACGGCGGACAGCGACGCTGGCGCGGCCTGGCGCCCGAGTGACGAAGTAGCCGTGAGAAGGCTGTTAGACCCGGCGGTAAACATAATTTGCGAGGATGTAAACGCGCGAACGGTCCAAACAAATATAAGGTGGTCGCATTTGCATTGATTGGCGGCGGTGGCGCGCCGCGCGGCGAAAGTCGGCGTTCGGGGAGTCTCCGACGAGACACATTCGGATTTATGTAACGCACGGATAGCTGAATGAAATCGACCTGATTTTTCCGGATCGCGGCGTCCTGTGTAGTTTACTGCCTGGGAAACGCGTCGAGACCCCGCCTTGACACTGCCAGCAGGAAGTGAAGTGGACCCACTTTGTTGCGAGTTGGCGCTATAAGTAGAACTATTGGCGCTCATGGATAATCATAGAGGATACCCTCCTCGTTTGATGTAGATTGGAGGAAGAAAACCAGAATAACAATAACACACTTTTTGTTTTGTATGCTGAGTTTCTTTTTTTTTAATAGAGGATTTCAGTAAAACCAGAAAATGAATAATGTTTACAGCTGTCGATCGACTTTGGTATGAGCTACAACAGAGCTCATAACTTACACAAATGATTAACCAGCTACATTAATGAATCAAGCTACATTAAAATTTACCTGTATGCTTCACGATCTTCTTAGTCCGTCTCGTAGAATTTATTTTGGAAACAAACCATGTTTGTTTTTAATGTAGCCCTCGCGCGGTCATTTAGCTACGCAAATCTCAGCCAGCATCCCGACATTTTCCTCATAAAAAATACGTTGACTATTTGTCTTAGGTGAGCTATAGCCATTGAGTAAGTATGGACGTTATTTCATAACGTATAGAGTGGTCAGGAGATAGGGAAGAAAGGAGCGTTTGTCACAGGACTCAGACTTGTGTCATGGCAACTATTGATTGTTGAAAAAGGTGTGTGCTTGTTGTATCGACTACATATGGCATAAAAACGGTAGTTATCGCCTTCGTAAACAACTATGGAGAAATCAATCGGACTGGATCGAGCTATCGGCTGTTGAATGCTTTCGGTTAATTTCATTGAGCCTAAACCCATCACCAAGGCCCGATCGTTCAGTCTCACCGTCATCTCAGTACACAGACACCTCGACCGCCGCCGTTTCCGACCCGCCCTTTGCACCGGCCGGTGAAGGTACGCTGGAAGGTGTACCAGATACAAGGTACACCGCGCGGTTGCGACACGCCCCAGCTGGACAATGGCCATTGTTTACGGAGAGCTCGGACCGCACATAAATAAATGCTGTATCGCGGATTGAAACCGAGCCGCTGAAATATCGCGGCGAAAAACCGTAACGCCGTCGTGGGGATTTGAAAAGCGTCGGTCACGGTGCTCAGTATATGATGATATTAACGTTGAAAGTACATATTCCAGTGAGGGACTCCGGTAATGTTTCATTTTCCAAGTTTTAGTGACATTTTTGTTTTTAAATTTTCTTGTACTTCTGTTGCCCCACGGTAAAAATATCCTTTTTATCCATGTTGAAGCCTTCCGGAATTGGTTATCAATAATATATGGTTTACGTACCTTGACGTCACAATTCCTTCAAATCAAGGAATTGTGACGTCAAGGTACGTAAACCATATATTAAAAATATCCTGGCAATTTGTCAAACTAAAAGAATGATTTTGAATCATATCTTATTAATTTACCCAACCATAAACCAATTAAACCATAAACACCTTTCTCCGCCTTGAGATATTATCTATCTTCTTATTTCTATAAGGGTTTCGTCTGTTACGTCCCTTTTTCTCTCGACCTACTGAACCGATTTTTAAGATTGAGGTGTCATTTTAAAGCTTAGGATACAGCGCAGTGACGAATCGTAATTAAAAAGGTCATATCTTTTCGGGCTTCGACCCCCTCGCCCTTGATTTATTTCTAGAGGGCGCTTTAAAATGTTGACCAACTTTTATTGCAAGTTCTTTAATGTGAATTGTAATTTAACAGCTGATTACTTTCAGATGAATTTTAAAAGCCAGATAGTAAACAAAAATAGATCTCTGTCACTTCATAATCAACATTCATATACTGTAGGTGAGTTTTCACTCATACAGAATCATAAAATGCGCAATTTGCGCACGGGCCACCTCGTTCTATATTATATTGCTTTATACTAATGGTGAGGTTTAATTTAGTGTCCAAAAGACCCAATATTTACACACCATGTAGGCCTAACTTCCATTAGTTCTAAAATAAGCATTAGCGAGTATGGATTATTTTTATGTTTTATAAACATATTTATGCCAAACGTGCTTATAACAGCAAGTTTTCTGTTTATTAGAGAGTTTTTTTTCATTCGTACACTTGAGATTTACTTCCTAATGGTTTGGTACTGGGATGAACCTTATTCTTCCCCGTTCCCTGTCGGGGCAGAAGCTGTGCAGGCAGATTATCGGTCATACCAGCCTTTCTCAACTAGATTTTGCACAGTAGCACAGAGTAAGGAACCTCCTTATTTTGTGACAGTATTAAACCCATTTTTCGCTTTAAATAGCATATGCATTACAGTCCCAACAAAATGTAATAAAAAAGGTTTTGATAAAACGATTTTTTGTGCTGATAAATCAATTCGTATGCACATAAGTGATTTTATATAATGTTATACGGCAAAAAGAGCGTCATGACTGTGTTTGCCACATCTACCGAGCGCCGGCGCCGCCGATAGGACGAGGGGCGTGATCTCAAGCATCACCCCGCGTGTGTAGAGAGCTTGACCGTAAACTGTGTTGCTGGAGCTGGAGGGAGTGTCATAGAACCACGTGGGAACCGAGCGGTGGAAGTGGAAAGTGATATCGGCTTATCCACAACTGGTATTTTGGCGGGCCGGACATTTCAAATTCAAAACAAACAAACTTTATTCCTTACAACAATTTACAATAATTACAGTGTGCATATACATAGGAAATAAATAATTCCCAAGTAGACTCCAGGTCTGTGGCTGGGAATGAGTCGGTCACCGGTCACACACTTCACTTTGTTGATAATGCACAGAGGAACATAAATATACACAATTAATTAAATTATTAGAACCTTAATAAAATTAAATAAAAAATACATATATTAATAAAAAATTTGATGATAGTGACACTAAAAAATACATAAATTAATACATGGTATAATAAATCCCTGATGAAAATTATTTGTAACAATGTAGGCTACCTAACCTGACATTATATAAACATTATTAAACAATATATATTATTAAACAAAACAGAAAAGAACTATTACTGATCAAGTACTAATTTACTTTAAGCCTAGTTGAATTTAAGTATAATGAGAACGAAGCAGAGCTTCAGCTTGGTCCCACCCCATATTTGAAAGCCAATTGGTAATACGACGCTTATACACTGCAACACTATCACTCTCAGCCAATCTGATTTGACCGCGGTTTGCCAATAGGCCGCTACAATACAGTAAGAGATTAGCTTACTTACAAGAGTAAGTACAATACAATAAGATTTAAACATCTGATGTTCGCTGACGACATGAAGATTTACACTGCGGTTGATAGCTGTCTGTCTCAGAACAATCTCCAGCAATCCCTGAACAATGTTCACAACTGGTGTATGGCCAATGATATGAGACTCAATGTCACCAAGTGTGCCGTCCTTACCTTCCATCGTGGGACTCTCAACCAAGTCGACTATGTAATGGATGGCCTTACTCTGAGTAGAGTAGAAAGGATCAGAGATCTCGGTGTCTATTTGTCTGGTGATCTGAGCCCTTTTGACCACATCTCACAAGCTATTGCCAAGGCTAATTCCCTTCTTGGGTTCATCTTCAGATCCACCAAGGACTTTACTTCACCTCAAACACTAGTTATCCTCTACAAAGCACTTGTGAGACCTTCCCTGGAATATGGCTCTGTTATATGGTCTCCTTACCAGATAAACCATAACACAATGCTTCAGAAAATACAAACACGTTTCGTGCGGATGCTTGGATGTAAATTGGGCTACACCTACCTGACTACTCCTGTTGGCCTGCTGGAGGACTGCTATGGACTTCTTCCACTTCACTTGAGGCGCAAACATATCGACCTTATTATCCTCTTCAAGCTGGTCAATGGATACATAGACTGTCCTGAACTCCTCCAACTTGTCAACTTTTCTGTTCCACGGGGTACAAGATCCAGGACTGCATTTCAAAGAAAGTACCTGCCCACCTACTATGCATACCACAATGGCCTGTCAAGACTCATGCGTTCTGGAGGTGAAGCTGCTGCTCTGATTGACTTCTTCAGTGGCTCAGTGCAGTGCTTTAGGAGGAAAGTGGCTTCAGTGATCCTGTGATCCGTTACACCCCATTGTCTTTCACTTATTCATTTTGCCCAACCTTTTCATCATTGCATGTTTGTTAGTCAGTATTACCATTTCTGTATTTCTATGGTGCATATACTTTCTTATTGTTACCACACTCATTCACAGTAAGTTATTTATTTTGTCTTGTCATTTATTGCTTAGTATTGTTTAATCGTCATTATTGTCTTGAATGTTTTGCTTAGTCTTAATGTCTTAACTTTGTAAATCTGTAATTCTTGTCTTAATTACTGCTCATAGTCTTGCAATGTCTAGTCTTGTTAAATCTTATTTATTGTCTTGATATGAATTGCTTATAGTCTTGATTAATAATTATTATTGTGCTTGCTTGTCCATGAATTAGTTGCTGCTTGTATAGTTTTTTTAAGTACTACATTGCATGTTAAGCCAGCCATCTATTTAGCCTATTGCCTGCAAAATTGGACTGCATGAATCGAAATGTAAAATGGTGTATACCGTTTATATGCAAATAAATAAATAAATAAATAAATAAATACAATACTCGACTAGCTGATCTGTGACACACAGACTACCTCAAAGTGTCGGACCTCGATATGAGGCTTCTGGGGAATGTAAACCAATCCTGTTGTTGAATTTGAATTACATTTAAATTTGTGTCTCTGCAGATAAAAACACTCGTATAAATAATCGATTAGTCAATTTAAATCCGTCGGGTTCTTTCTCGCTCAGTTAAAAATAATGGTTTAGAAAAATTGACGTTTAGCTGAAAACGACAGATAAGCTTATAATCTTAGTTGGGTATTAATAGCAACCATTTTTACCGGAGGAAGAAATCCATTTTTTAGAATTTTCAGTACAAAACGTAAAAAATTGTCAATATTAAGTCGTGTATAGGCGTAACGTGCCTAAAATTATTGTGGGTGTCGGGTGTGTGTGTGTGTGTGTGTGTGTGTGTGTGTGTGTGTGTGTGGGGGGGGGGCTCGCTGAACAAATTAGTGGTGTAGTTTATGGTGTAGTTTTTTGTTACAACAGTTAAAACGAAAATCATCGATGTGTCAAAAAAAAAAAAATTAATTCCAGAATAGTTTTTACCTCTTCTACACGAACTTTCCCATCTTAAAACACCTCCCCTCAGACAAGAACGAGACCCAGGTTCTCTTATGACTTATCGTTGGGAAACCCGCTTATTGAAATAACGTTCCAATATTGATTCTGATGATGCAATGAGCGCGCCCCCAGTCAGTTGACCGCGGCCCGATCAGCTGATCGCCGATTATCGCCGCAAATGTTAGTTTTGGCGGGTAAATGAGCGGCGGTCGGCCCCGGGCCGCAGTTTATATAAGCAGGGCCGCAATTATACTAAACACTCTATAAAACACTCCCGTAATGGTCAACGGTGCAGTCGGGGAGGAACGACGCGGCGGGAAATTGTCTTTGAAAGTGGTTTTCGGTCAGGTTTTCTTCTGTGATTTTTACTGTGTCATTAAGACGTTAATTTTTTGTAATTCGAACTTCAAAGGTTTCTACCAACGAGGTTGAAACGAGGTTGACCAACACAGAGCGATAAAAGCATGCTGATTCAGGTTGCGCTCATCGTCAACTTCCACTATGTGACGGCTGCTCGGCACTCATACCTCAGAGTGATCCCTCTAAGTCGCGTTTATCATAAACTATTGATGTATAAAATCATTGGTTTGTCTTTTTGGATTAGTTACAGATGATGGCGTAGTGACATACTTTAATTTTCTTATCAAGCATAAGAACGAGACCACTATAATTTTTATAACTTTGTATTATGTACATAGTTATTGATATCTTATAGACTAAAACAAATAATGTATTTGGGCATATACGAGCAACATTTCTTGTCCTACAATTTTTTTATTATATGGGGTTTTTTGGCCACTAGAAATAAATTAGAGCTTCCGCAATGACTGGGGAAATTCGGTGTCCGTCATACAGCCCTTCAAAATGCCTCATAGACAATTTTTGTAGCTACTGAATTGAATAAAATTAGACGATAACTGAGGAAATAATCAGTGCCAAATTTGTAATGCACATGTTTATTGAATTTAAAGCAGAGTGCAAGCTCCTATTAGCCTGGCGAGTGAGCGAAATGAACGAGCTCGTCTTACAAGTAACACAAGTTGACCGAGCAAATGCTCGAGCTCCCCACTACTATTAATAAAAATTGCGTTTCAACAAATTGTGTAATTTTATAGATCCCAACAATTTTGATCGCAAGATTCATAACTGCCCAAAGAATAATGCAGTTTTCGAACTAGACGGTCAGTTATCGCCGGATACAGGGTGTTGTCAGGGTGAGAGCGCCGCGCCGTGAAGTGTTCCACGTGGGATCGGCTACACGCGGCCGGAGGTTTATTGGAAACAGATTTCCGCATAATGAACAACATAAATAAAAGTCAGATTTCTAATTCTGCAACATTTCTAATTAGAAGCGTCCCAAAAAAGGTGTACGCGAATTGATTGGGACTGCGGTGAGCGCGCGCACGGCGACCAGGCCAATCTCCGGACACCGGCGTGGGCCCGACCTATCGGCTACGTCTTAAATTTGTTTTGAAAGCAGAAATATTGACGTTGGACCGGCCGTTATTAATAACTGTCAAAACAGTTCCACTGTAGGTTTTGATTGACTCATGATGGAAGCGCCCGTGTGGGATGACCCGCTGATATTCTGTGTGATTCACTAACTTAAGCAACGTGACTAAAATATCACGGTAGCTCGAGTAAGGACGTCCCAACAATTGGAACGTACCATTGATTGATAACTGATTAATTGAGTATTAACTACCTAATGAAACTTTACAAAAAACATGTCTAAGAAACGTCTTGCTAATATGTTCCAGAAATAAGCTAAATAACATTGGCTTAGCCTATTGTTGGGTTTATTTGCGGAAATTAACCCTTACATTTTAATTTCAATAGTACTTTGATACGGTGGATTGTGGTGGGCTATTCCATTTAGCTACTACTATACTATTGATAGTTAACTATGGTGGTAATTATTACCTTTTACAATGGCAATATGAACAATTAATATTGTTGGGTATCAATTTTATATAGTCTAGTAGGTTCTTTACGCATAGTAGGTTCTGTGGACCATGGTTTTCTATGACAGATCACAGCGATCTATGGTGATCTACACGGTGGGCTACACCGGTCTCTTATTCTCAGGTAGGCCGCACGTGGCACGTCGGTCTATGGTAGTCTATGGTGGTCTATGGTGGTCTATGGTGGTCAATGGTGTTCCACGGCGTCTCCCCCGGTGGTCGGTCTCCGGAGGTGTTCGCCCGATAATCGGCCAGCCCGCCCAGCGCCGCCGGCGCCCCGTCCCGGCTTTCTACCGCATTACCCTCCATTAATTTGCCGACATGCGAATTTCAGAGAATTTTTAGAGTAATAATAACTCTGTGGCAATGTCGAACATTGACAATTAAGTGTTTTCGTGTTCTCGGCCTTGTAAACATCGAGTGTTGTATCAGACTTCCCCTTTCTCCCGCCGCGGCGCGGTTAACCTTTTACTTAAGCATTATATAAACTCTTGAAACCAATTAGGCATTTCTACATGTTTTTTGCAAGCTAGTAGAATAAGGCAATGAGATAACTTCTGCAAAATACTTAATACATACTACAATCCAGGTAAAGATATCATATAACATATTATTAAGACTGTAGAATATATCTGAAGTCATTAGACTTTTCACACATTTGTAACCTTTGTTTTGTTGTATTGTTCTTATTTTTCTTCTTTGTTATGGTTCTTCACATTGTAAGCTGCCTAAGTTAAATGCATGTAATCTTATATTGTTTACTTGTAATTTAGTTATATATGATTGTCAAGATGACTGTTTTGGTTGTAATACCTGTAGTTGTCATTTATTGAATAAATAAATAAATAAATTATAAATCGGTTGACGCCTTGGAGGAATTATATTCCAATATAGGCCTAATGCAAATGTTGTCATTTGTTGCTTACCATGTGTAATACGGTATAATATGTTTTGTGAATGAATTTGGCAATAATAGGCCTACATTAACTCTCATCGGATAATTTTCATGCATCTCACTCTAGTTTCATATTTGTAGTGGTCACAATGCATAGGCCATAGAACTATACTCTTGACAACGCATAGAGTCTCATACTGTCACGAGCCACAGTGCTTATACTGATGACGACAATGCATATAGTCTCATACTGTCATGAGCCACAGTGCTTATACTGATGTCGACAATGCATATAGTCGCATACTGTCGTAAGCCACAGTGCTTATACTGATGTCGTCAATTCATACAGTCTCATACTGTCGTAAGCCATAGTGCTTATACTGATGACGACAATGCATATAGTCTCATACTGTCATGAGCCACAGTGCTTATACTGATGACGACAATGCATACAGTCTCATACTGTCATGAGCCACAATGCATAGTCATGTGTTACAATGCATCTAGTAGTCTCACAGTTGTCGTGTGCCACTAACATCATGCGTGCCACGTTTCCAATATCTCATCTCGCATCCACACGCATACTCGCAGTTTCATGCATGTCGTGTGCCATGATGCAACCGAATGCCCAAAAGATGGGCGCCGACGAAAGCGTCGCACCTGTTGGAACAGCTTTCACTGTTTCTTCCGAAGAAACATGGAATGTGCCCGACATTTCCTCGCGGTGCAGGTTCAATGTTATTCAATCATGTCACCGCCGCACCGCGAGTGACCTCTCCCTCCCCTCTCGGCATTAATTGGATGTGTCACTAGCACGATCTGTTGGTTTAACTGATGACTCTCGCCTCCCACTGCTCGCCTGGTCTGCTAGCTGCTAGTTACCACCGATTACTTCTCTGTTGCTAGACTTCGCTCTTTAAATTCCAGCAGCAGCAACATATTCTTCAATGGTCTTGTAGTAGTTAGAGATTTTCTTATTTTCCAAAATTTTTAATAATTGTTTTGTAATATTGATAGTGTTGTGCCCAGTTCCCTCTCCATCTTCCCTCAAAAAATAAAAAAGGAAAATTCCCATAAAATGTAATTCAATGCGCTCAACTTTTTTTCTCAATGTCGTTAACAAATGCGGTTAATACTGTAAACCTGCTCAATATGTTTATAATTACTTATTAGTTGTTTTAAAACGCTTCAACCCATAACCTTTCAGTTTTAAACAAATTTAATTTTACAACAGTTAGTTAATGATGACATGTCTCTGTCTAACAAGTAAAAGTGCAGGAACATGCATGTTTTCACCTTTCTCCTCAAGTTTCTACGTTTCATCCACCACACTTTTGTATATCTGTACGATCAACTGCATTGAATTAATCAAATTGGTATCGAAAGTCGAAAGAAATTCTTTCTCTATATCTATGAGCAATGAAAGTGATAATGAAGGGTTTGAAGAAAGTTGTTTTGGAGATGCAACACCTCTATAACACTACTGGTTTACAGCATCGATACCCCAAAAGTTTCCTCGCTAAAGCTCTAGAACTGACAAGCTCACAATAAAACGTTCTTTTTTGGTAATAATCCAAATTATATTTCAATTTATTCATAATCAAAATTTTTAACGTAGTTGGTTATCTTAAATAGTTAGTAATCAGTCCCTCCCGGACTCAAACTCTTTTCCTCATCAACTTGGATATTATCCAAGTTGAACGTAGGATGCCTTATCTCCTACTGAATAAATCAAGTTTTTAATACCGAGTCACTGTAGTAGAAACCGTAAGTGATTAATATGTTGGTTGGGGGCGGCTGCACCTCATTAATCCCGTGTACCTAAACGTCACTAAAAGCGCTTTGGAAGAGAAAAATGACGGTTGGTTTATTAGCCAATCCTCATATAAAGGAAAAGTACAGTGTTGCCCAAAATTAGGTATTCATCTTTCCAAGGTAATTATTATATCAATAGCTGTTAAAACTGACTATACATTAAACCTAATGTTCTGCATATTTTTTCCCATTGTGTATTACATATTCCAGAGCAGGTTTGCAATGACAATTTTTGAGCTTTCTTGTGGAGAGATAAGTATTAAATGTTGAATTGTTGTTGATGATTACCTTTATACGGCTACCCATTAGTATTGTACGGTACGAATTTTTCAGACCTCTATGCTAAACACATGGATAAAAGGGAACAGAACGTTCAATAAAAAGTGAATACATGAAGACTGTACCTTGACATCCTTGATGTTGGGTATGATGTCGGTAGCGAATGTGTTGTTGGCGGGCAGCGGCTTGTTCTTGACGCTGGGGAAGATGACCCCACGGTTCCTGCTGGAGAGCCGACCCGGCGGCACCCCCTGGACCGACCCCGGGGCCGCGGTGAGGGCCGGGGGCGGCGTCGTGGGGACGGTCTGGCCTTGGGTGGTGGGAGTCGTGAAGGTCACCGGTGGAGGCGGCTCCGTCAACGTCGGGTCGTTGGTGTCCTGGAACCTGTTCTGGTCGAACTCCACTATCCTGTCTATCGTCGGGTCCAGTAGCAGCTCGGCGGGCACGGGTCTCTGGGCGAGGGTTACAACGTCATTCTCCTGCTTCTTCAACCGCCTCTCAACCATGTCTAAGTTGGCGATGATCTTGTTTGTGTTGGTCCTCAAATCGTCGTGGATGTTGCTGATAGCTCTTTCTTGCCTTTGCGTCTGCGTCAGCAGCTCATCAGACTTGGGTACGAGGTCGTCCACGGATGTCTTGGTACCCACGACGACGTCCCACACCTCGTCCATCTTGTTGGAGACAGACAGTATCGGGTGCATCTGCCGCACCAGTTTGTCCAACTTGCTGTTCTTTATGATCGTGGTGGTCGGGGTCGGTGGCGTCGTTGACGTCCGGTTCCGGAACGCCTGAGGTGGAGGTCCCGTCTGAATCACGACAGGCTCGACTACCGCTTCATGCACGTCCGACATCATGCTCAATATCTTACCCAGGTTCTCCGACACCAGGTTGATGTGGAATTGCAGTTTCCTGTCCACATTCGAAGTGGAACTTCTCAAAGAGTCTAACTCTGAACTCAACACTTTCGTGATATCCAACACGTTCATGCTGATCGGTTTCTTCTCACTGGCTTCCGCGTTAATGTCGTCCGCGGGCAGGAAGTTAGAGTCGAGTTGGTTCTTCAAAACCACCAACTTGCTGTCTATGTTGCTCACTTTTTTGTCGAGCAGGACTAATCTTTCGTTCAAATTATTGTCGACTTGACTTAACGTTCCGCCTTTGAACAATTTGAGGTCGAACGTTTGCAGTTTGTCTATGATGGAGTCTGTCTTGTCGATGTTGTCAGTGACCCTCGAGTCCAGCTGCTCCACCCGCCTCATCAGGTGCTCCACCGCCTTGTCCAGGTTCTCTATCCTCTGCAGCTTCGACTCCAGTGTCGACACGATCACCTCGAACACGTTGAACAGGTACTGCTCCCTGGAACAGAACACAACTCCGTTACACCACTGACCACTGAGTCACTCGCCGCTACGATAGAGAAGTGTTGGATTCGCAGCCAAACCTGTTCCTAACGACGAAAACAAAAATATCGCATGCAATTTTTCATTGGTAAATCATAAAGGTACGACGTTTATGACATAATTATTTGATCATGAGTATGAATCAAATTGGAAAGCACAACCTCAGGGTAGGATATCGGCCATATTTCGTAGGTAATTTACGTAAATGAACAGTGGTCGGGTCCCCGAGGCTTCCCCGCCACCCCATCCGTCACCGCGGCACCGCTCCACTACTATCACGTACTACCACTCGCGCACGCACGCACACACAACCGCACTGCTGAACGGATTGTTCGCGTTGGTCATAAATAGAGATCGCTTGTCATTATTTTGATTATTGTGTGTTTCTCCCTCCTTGGTCATCGAGCTCTCAAACAATTCCTCAAGTTGCATTTTAATAAAATCTTTTGCAATTAAAATTTTCAAAATATGTTATGACTTTAAATTAATAATGATTTATAGTAGTTTAGTAAAAATATTTCTCCTTATAATATACCTTAGCATGACCAACAATACGCCTAGTGTTTAAAATATGTTATTACAATTTATTTGGACATATGCTTGATACAGTTCATCTCCTGAAATATGGTAATTACGAGGTGGCCCGTGCGCAAATTGCGCATTTTATGATTCTGTATTAGTGAAACTCACATACAGTACGTTAATGTTGATTATGAAGTGATAGAGATCTATTTTGTTTACTATCTGGCTCTGGCTTTTAAAATTCATCTGAAGGTAATCAGCTGTTAAATTGCAATTCACATTAAAGAACTTGCAATAAAAGTTGGTCAACATTTTAAAGCGCCCTCTAGAAATAAATCAAAGGCGAAGGGGGCGAAGCCCGAAACAATATGACCTTTTTAATTACGATTCGTCACTGCGGCATATCCTAAGCTTTAAAATGACACCTCAATCTTAAAAATCGGTTCAGTAGGTTGAGAGAGAAAGGGACGTAACAGACGAAACCCTTATAGAAATAAGAAGATAGATGATGCTGCTCAAATATGGTTGTTGTTAGCGTTTGTTTATGTTTCCTCTTAAGCTCTTCTGTAGGAATAAAGATTTCCTTGATTAAACCCATAAAAATACTTTAAAAAAGTAAATATAAAAACCGTAAATATTGGTAATATTACAAACATTAAACTAGTAAATTTCGCAATCACATGCGGAATTCAATGTATATAAGTAAAATTTAAAACATAATTACAACACAAAATAATGAATTGATTCAAGAAAAGGTGCACTTTTCTCATAGAAAGCTTTGATAGATTTTATGCAATGAAGAATTAATTCACATAGAATCGAGTAATACCTAGTTTTGAGGCCATCACGCAACAGTGAAGGTAGGCACTGGCTAATCAGTATGTTTATGATTTACTCGGCATGACGTATTATCAATCAGGACGGAGGGTGATGGTTAGCACAGTGATGTTATGTGATCCCGCGGCACAGCAGTACAGCAGTACTGCCCCCGGGCCGCGACACTCCGCCATTACCCACGGTCGCCGTATCGTGGCCGGGCAGCGGGCTGCAATTAAGGGTTTAGTCGAGCAATAAAACACAACCGTCGCGATTAGGAGGGGATCGAATTCAATAAGAGTTTATCATGCGCTCGCGCCGCCAATTTGGAGTCATTTTGATTACAGGCTGCAATCTTCGGGAGAAACGTTCGATTCAGATTTATCGTAGAGGAAACACGGTGTGGGTAGCGACTTGTTTCTGCGGTTCTAAATAGTATTGATACGTGTAATTATAAAGCCCGATTTCAGTTAATGTGGCTTGTCTCGGAAGGAATTGGGCTACTTTTACCCGCCGAGTTGGAGCGATGATGAAAATTA
Organism: Neoaliturus tenellus; assembly: GCA_030545055.2. Lineage (NCBI taxonomy): Eukaryota > Metazoa > Arthropoda > Insecta > Hemiptera > Cicadellidae > Neoaliturus > Neoaliturus tenellus. The sequence continues at coordinate 297,840,716 of CM061531.1, forward strand.
GTCGTTTTCATGGTAATATGTTTTGTAATGTATTTCCTCTGCTTTGCGCAATACTAAACTTTCTTAAGATTCTAGCAGGTTTAGGTTATGGAGTGAATTATGAGGGTGTCTGTCCCTGGTGTTCCAGTGTAATATTTAGGGAATAATTCAAAAAGATCTAATCTGATCCACATCTAGCCCATTCGTTATTATCTTCCCCAGGCTTTATTCTATCCTTGGCCAATATTCCAAGATCGATACATTAATGACTCGTCGGCATAACCTTAACAGAACGTAAATCAGACCTTCTCCGGTGTAGTATAGGGGTGCCACTCATGTCGTGTTGTAGTCGTGTTGTGGACGTGGTGTATACGTGTTGATTACTTATTGTAGACGTGATATAGACATACTAAAGATGTTTTGTAGACGTATTGTAGACGTGACGCAGGGTTGTTGTTGACTTGAGGTAGATGTGATATATACGTTTTGTAGAGGTGTTTGCGCTCCCTCCTGTAGGAGCGCCACGCCGCGTCGCGTCGGTGAACGGAGCTCCGCACATTATGGTAATCGCACGTCTTGTAATTGTAGCCGGTAGAGGCAGTGAAAGCCCGCGCATCCCGGTGAGGCAACGGAGGATCATCTGGCACGGCGCTACACGGTCAGGTCCAGGTCAGATGTGGCGCAGATACTGAACTGCACGCGGCGCTGAACTAGCGTGCGTCACAGGCACGCACAAAACAGCCGTTAATGATGACTCATTTAAGGGTAATGTGAAATTGGCCTTGTCAATGGATAGTATAGTTCTGTTATAAATTTTATATGAATTGCTCTTGGCATGAATCTTCAATCAGATTAAAAAAGGACGCCTTTGATCGAGATGAGGCCTTAACAACGAATAATCACGCGTTTTAACCAGCCATATTTGTTTTTAAAGTTTAGCCATAAGCCATTCTATAAGCAGTCAACATATTCGGAGTGATGATGTTCGGTGCTTAACATAAATGTAATGAAAAGGAAAGTAGAAACTTGGAGCATTTCGTGGCTTGGACCTCCATTTAACTTTGTGTTTTTACGCATAAAGTTTTGTTACTTTTTACCCAATAATTGAACTAATTCTTATCTATATTGTGATATCGTGTTTAACAACGAATACCATGTACGACGCCGACGCTTTACACTCCCACTAGCTTAAGACACATTTCTGTCACTGAGGGTGATTAAGTACACCCAAGTCCTCCGGGTAATTTACAAATCAAGATGAGGGCAAGAGAGATGTGTTGGAACGCTAATACACCCATTCCTCCGGGCCGAATTTAAATCATTTGCTGTCAATTGTAATTAATTAAATTCGTATGCGGACTCGATTTCTCTGTCGGAGAGAAAATTAAAGTCCACTTCCGGTTGTATCGGAAGCAGATTAGGCATTGTGACGATCTAATGCCGCAGTATCGTAGCCGGGGGCATCTCGGACCACCGAAGGTGCCCCCCTTCCACTCTTTCTCCCCTTTCTTTTCTCCTCAAATCCCCTCCGGGAGTAGCCCGTGTAAACACATGGAAAGGGCCGTATCGTATCCACTTGAGCCTACCCTTCTAGTAATTCACCAGGAAACGTTTGACCCATACGAAATGCTGGAAAGTTTCCTCTGCAGCGCTTGACCTTTTGAGGCGTTTCCACGAATGGATGCAGAATCTGATTTCGATTTTATTCGCAAGTTGGTTGGTAATGGGTGATAATTCTATTGTCTGGATCAATAAACTGTAAGTCTATTCTGATAATTTTACCTTGAATTGGATTGGATAAAAGTCCTGTGATATATTAGTCAAATCAAAAGTTTTGTTTTTTAAGCAAGAGTTAAAAGTTGTATTTACGTCGATGTACTGCGTCATAATTCTTTTTTACTCTTAATATTTTGTAATAAAGACTCAAATGGATTGTTTTAAGACAGGTATTTTGAAAAGTCGTTACATTTCGTATCTACATTTGAAATGTTGCTTCATTTTTATATGACTGAAAATGTGAAATTAAACGTTTAGGTACATTCGTTTAGTAGGCCTACAAATTACCCCACTGGGAACCACTAGAAAGATTTATTTATGAGTGAGAACATAATTTTTTGTTTCCCTTTTTTGAAGAAACCAGTGGGTTGTAAAAATATGCAATCAAACTTGATCCAAAGTAGCCGTATAAAAAGATAAATACCGCAAGACTATTGCCCACGTTCATGTAACCTTTTATGTCGATCAAGCATGCAATCGATAATTGACGAGTGGGCATGCAAACTCCTACAATTGAATAAAAAACCGATCATCGAGCTGACAGCGGTTGGCCTTGACAGCTTCTCCTCATGAAGTTGAGCCGTACCGGTAACAATAGTGGCACAAACCAATATTTTACTAGGTATATACATGCCGTCTCACTGCTGTTTTAGGACCAGGACTGGTGCCGCAATCGATTTGATCATTTAATTTATGTCATTTAAAAAATTTAACCTGTTGGCGAACAACAACCGATTGGAGCGGTGTCCTTCTCTTATCGTCTCGGTCATCTCGGACATTGAGGAAAATTTTTGGGATATGATTTTAAAATGCTTCGTACATAGTGGGGTTCTTGAAGATCATCAATTAAAAGATAACATGATCATCTTTGGTCAGCACTTTCTTTTCCTTCACTTGTCATATCACGTTATTTTGCCTTCATTGCACTCTATGCCTGCTGCTGAAGCAGCTTTAAAATATGCAAACGTTAATATTTCATATATATATATATATTTTTTTTTTACAAAAATAACGTATATAAAAAGAAGATCAGGTATAAGATTAGGCGTGGAGAGGCTGTGACAGCTACTTAATTATTACTTAAAGCTTTTAATTAAAATATGCTCAAGGTTGGAACAATCGATATATCAATATTGATATTAAAAATAGTATATCCTATGATTTGTCGCTGATTAACCCTAAAAATGAATGAGACAACAAATAGACCTAATTCAAGTTATAGGAGCGGTTACTACCGGCAAATCAAGTTACGTCTGGCTAAATAAGAAGCACACAAACGGATTGTAGGTAAGATACATTCACGATACACTTTTCAGTAAAATCATCCTTTTTAAATTAGATTGTTTTTTTTTTTTTTTTAGTTCAAAACTCGGTAAAACTGGCTACTATACGAGCATTATTTCTTAGCAAAACTCTTATGACACCATGGTCTGCTCAACTCTTGGATGTCACCAGATCTCCTTACCAACTTACAAATTACTTTCCAAGAAAGGAACTGGCATTTGGCAACGGAATGTTATCATTCCAGAAGTTCTCGAGCGGAAGACAAATCAGGGTAGTAAATAATAGCGCAGATTTATACGTATTTGACGGCAAACAGAGACGAGTTGCGTCACCGAGCCACTTTCGCCGTCGCTGACAGAGACGTACAGTCGCGCTATGGAGCTACAGAGCTACCAGCGTAGAGGACAAGTGGCTGGAGAAATGCGTCGCCTTTAGAGGGTCCAATTGTCCTGTTGTGAAACCGGCGACAGTCATGGATGCTCCAGTTGCAGCTGTGGTAGCTACAGTGAAGCTGGGGATTGGTCATCTGTCACCGCTCTGGTCATCGGTCAGAACTAGTGGCATTCGGATGTTTAAGTTGCATAATCTGGTCATCTGTCACTACTTGGAACTAGTATGTAACGCTTAAGGTGTCTGCGTGGATGTGGACGACGACGTGGCTATACCAAAGGCGGGTAGAAATTAACCATGATTTTTATACCTAGCAGTTCATTGTGAATGAAATTTTCCAAAAATAATTGAAACAATTTTTATATTCTACTCTACAAGTAACATTTTGATCATGCCAGTGACATTTACAGTTTATTAGTTCCTAAGATGCCAAAAACACTACAAGGGAAAGGGAGTTAGTTAAGACAAGTGGATGAAGAATATGACGAAGACAATGAAGGATAGTAGTTAGATTTGGCCACTTCTGGCACAGGTCAGCTGCCCCGGAAGCCACGTGCCGGGGCACATAGCTTCCGGTCGTATATTAAATGAGGGGTGAGGAGGTGGGGTGAGCGTTTGAAGTAGATTTGCGCATAAATTAAAAGTTAGTTCAAGACTGAAATTCAACAATTTGGGAGTGAACTAAATGTGCGCATAAATTAACCGGGTTCAACTAAAACTTCGCATAAATTAAAAGTTAGTTCAAAACTGAAATTCAACAGTGAAACAAAAGTAGAAGTTAGTTGAAAAGGAGAGGGGATAATTGCTTCAAGGTCATCCGGAGGAAGTTTTAAAAAAGACTGAACTTCTAAGAGTTCAGTTTAACGGCGATCGTCGTACAGGTCAGTCGAAACCGACGAGCGACCGAAGAATAGCTTCAAGATCATTCCTCGCCGTCGAAGACACATCCGAAACTTGGACAGGGTCCTGTGGATTCGGTGAAGGCGAAGTTCTCGGAGGATTCTCCCTCGGGTGAGTAGTAGACGATATTTCGTGAACTTGTACTTGTTCTTGGTTTGTATCCATCTTCGTGCAGTGTAACTTAGAGTGGAGTAGTTGTCGGTCGAAGAGCGTATAGAAGAATGAAACAGGAATTGTCGTGAGCGCACTTATATAAAGAATGGTGGGGATGAAATAGAAAAACCTGTTGAACACAGTCGATAGGTGTAACAAGTTCGAAGTTGTGGAAACGTAACATTGAACGCAAAATGTTGTGAATAACACTATCATCAACGTGAACCTGCGAAGTTCTAGCAGAGTACAACGGGTTAAAACTCAATTTCTTCCTCACTTTTGTTAAATTAGTTTTAGTCCTTGAAACCGATGGTTTGGAATTATTTCGTAATATATGTTGTGTCCGCAAAAGTTTCAATTTCAAACATTGCGTATCCATCACGAGAAGTATGTCAGATGTGTAGAAGTCAGAACAAGACAGATGAATGAGATATAACGTCAAACACGCGAAGGTGATTCAAACAGGACGACATGTGCTAATGTAAATGAAACTCCAGGTTAGTAGCAATTAGACTTGTATAATGAAGTTGGCGAAACGTATATGTAATGAGTAGGAAGGATGCGAACAACTCAAATGCGAGTTAATTAATGGTCGCGGCGCGATGAACAATCTCCTATTTATAACGGCTATCGCGTGGGAAGATCAGTTCCGCATGAGCGTCCAAGTGGAACCTCCCGTGTTCACTCAAGCGGAACCCCCCCCCCCCCCGTGACTAATCAAGCGGAACCCCCCCCCCATAAAAAATGGAGATTAAATCCCCCCCCGTGTTCACTCAAGCGGAACCCCGCCGGGTCGATGATCGGTCAATGGCCGGTCACGACCGGTTGCTAACCCCATCTAATTACCACACTTCACATCCCATGCCAGCCATCAACTACTATTGTTTGAATGAAACAGAATTAAACATGGCAGCCACCATGGAAAATTCTAACCTCAAACCTTGGTTTTACGTCACTGCGCATGCGCCGCTCCCACTCTTTCGTTTCATTTTTATGCTGCTATAACTTGTACTGGAGTGAGCCAACTTCACGCTACGGCGCCTAGTCCTGTATTACTCACTTTAGCGCTACTGCGAATGCGCCTAGTCTGTATTACTCACTTTAGCGCTGCTGCGAATGCAACGAGTTCTCCGGATCGGAATCACTCCTCGCTATTGCGCATGCGCCTAGTCCTGTATTACTCAATTTAGCTCTACTGTGCACGGAAAGTTCTAACCTCAAACCTTGGATTTTACGTCGCTGCGCATGCGTCACCCCCACTCCTTCGTTTCATTTTTACACTGCTGCGAACTGGAGTGGATTTAAGACCGTACTGGAGTAAAACAATTCCCCCACCACTGCATTAATTACCCCCACCACTCGAAAACCCGAGGATCGATACGAGCCCGATTTTCGCGTCAGTCGTCAACGAGTTTTCATAGCGAAAAGTCGTTGGCGACTCGGTAAGAGGTTCAAATATATAGTAGGCCTATATATATTTGAACTTCTTATACTACGTTGCGTTCTTTAATGCAATGTGGTATGTGTGTGTGTGTGTGTTAATATTAGTTGTAAGTTGCACTTAATTTAAGAATTAATTTGCGCATTGCGATGTTAGTTATAAGTTGTGTTTAGCGTTAAGGTGTATTAATTTTAAGAATAATAATGGTATTTGGTTGTGTTGAATTATTTGATATTTAATAATGATGTGTTGTTAGTTTTAAGTGTTGGTATTAATAATTAATGTTGTTGTTTTGCCTTTCAGCTAGATGATAGGGGGTAGATTAACTGTAAATTCAGAAGTTCTGTTGAACTTCACTTAGAAGGGGTGGGACATCCGCACTAGCGGACTAGGTTTTTGAATTTTGTTTAGGAATATGATGGGTGGGATTAGCTTGGGTGGGTGTTAGAGTTGCGTGTCTGCATCAGCTGTTCCAGTTTCCCTTGTAATTAGTGGTTACGCTTTAATGCGGGCCGGGACGTTACGCTTTGATGCGGACGGACCAAACAAAATTGCGTCGATGTCCCTCGCAGAACGCAACTAGTGGGTTGGGAGTGGGAACCGTTAGGCAAACAGGGTGGTGGGAACAGTTACTACTGTTCCCATCACCTTGGTTCATTATAAGTCTTGAATGACCTTGACCCACTTTTGGAAGGGTCAATGACCCCCCCCCCCCCCCCGTGTTCACTCAAGCGGAACCCCCCCCCCCTCCAAAAAAATGGAGTCGATTTGCCCCCCCCCCTCCATCTATCTTTCCCCTTCCATCTCCCCTTCCACCTCCCGGGTCCAATGACCGGTCACGGCTTGTCGCTAACCTTTCTCTCATTAGCATACCGTTATAAAAGACGCGACGACCACGGCTAGAGTTTCATTCTGATTCCAGACGTTACGCTGCAAACAGAACTACCACGATGTCATCCCTGCCGACTACAACTTCCACTACAACCCGCTCTTCTATTACAAGTTCAACTTCTACTTCTACTACGGCTTCGACTCCAGTCAAGAAAACTCTTCGATTGAAAAATGCTCCCGACTGGTATAAGAAGCAACAAGACTCGAAACCTTCAACTTCTGGAGCTCTTCTTCCACTCACTATGACTACTATACTTGGCAGCATATTTTCACCGCCTCTATCTTCAAACGACTCAACACCATCTCAACAACAATCACCGCCGCCATCAAACAACATGCCGCCGCCACAAACAGTTCATTGTTTTAATACCACTTCATTTGAAGCTTTTGTTCATGAACTAAGTACACCTATCACTCCACTGTCACCAATACCTCCTACTCCACCACTTATTATGCATAAAGACCACGCCTATCCAAAAAATAAATCCTTTAAACCTGCTCCTAAACCTGCTCCTTCAGAGCGCTTTCAATTATTAAAAGAAGAGCGTCGTAGGGCATTTAGCCGTCCCACTACTTGCCCTGAAGTGCTCACTAGGGGAATTAAGAAAGGATCAGCTTGTGGGAGGAAATGTGTTAAGAACGAACATTTCTGCCGTGTACATGTTGTGAAACATCTTTTCGAACCACAACTGACAGAAACCCCCACTGTTGAATACCAATCCGAAATTATTGCTGTGAAAGGAAATAGGATTAAGAGAGGTTGTCTATATTTTTTTGAAAGTGTTATTGACAACGAACACATTTTAGCAAATTGTAACGGCAAAAAATATAATATTAAAGTTATTGAATCCTTGCGTAAAGAAAAATCTGTTTATGAGTTAGACTCTAAAGACTATCTCCTCAGGCATAAAATGGATGGTATTACAAGGTGGGGGCGTACAAAGTAAATTCACATAGATTTTCCAAATTTTGCTAAAAATAATGGGGGAGAAACACAATGCGTTATAGCGTTGTGTTTCTCCCCCATTATTTTTTAACACTCTAAGTCTCGTGACTTGCATAGCCAGTGTAGCTTCATATAGCGTGCAAAGAATGGTTCCTAATGAAATCTCATCAGCATTCAAAGACAGAGACTGTTGTTTCGCAAGTTAATTAGTCTTGAAATAATGAAGTAGGAAACGTATATATAATGAGTAGGAAAGATATGAACACGGCAAATGCGAGTTAATTAGTGGTCGCGGCGCGATGAACATTTGTCTTCATTATCACGCAACGACTATCTCGTGAGAAGATCAGTTCCGCATGAGCACCCAAGTGGAACCCCCCCCCGTGTTCACTCAAGCGGAACCCCCCCCCCCCCCGTGTTCACTCAAGCGGAACCCCCCCCCCCCGAGAATTAAAAATGGCTATAACTCGATAATGGTTTGATCGATTACGACAAGCGATACATCATTGAAAAGGTCTATGTAAGACGAACATTTTAGTAAAAGAAGAATTTGGTTATCTTATTTTAGTCAAAAGTTATGCAAATTATTTAAAATAAATATCCCTTCTCCTTCCTTTCCCCCCACCTCCCGGGTCAATAATTGGTCACGACCATCTCTTACCCCTCTCATTAGCATATCGTTATAAAAGCGAAGCAAGCATTGTTCACTCCTTCATTCTGCTTTCACGCGCCACACTCGTTGTTTCGTCTCTGCCGTTATTATTTGCTTTAAAAATGCTTCCTCACCATAGTGAAAACTTCAATCCTTCCGAAATTGCTGATGTTTTCCAACAGCCTGAAGAAGATGTGATAGATTATTATGATAGTAGCAGTGACAATGAAAATGATAGTAGCAGTGACAGTGAAGATGAAGATGTAATTGAACTTGATGAACAAATGAGACCAATCTACATCGATGAACAATTTCCTTTTGATACAATAGAAAGATTTATTACGGAAGCACACAAATGGCTAAATTTAGGATTCAATGTTATAATTGGTTCAGCTATTGTGTATAATGACAGTAGGTTCTTCTGTGTAACACCAAATACTAGAGAACGTATGTTGACTTGGCAGGATGATGTTATGAAGTGTTATGAGCTCGAAGTTAGCATTGGTGGCTACTTTGTCGCACAAGTGGTCTAATAACCACATTACCCTTCCCTCACCCCCACCCTATCCCCTCCCAATCCTTATTCCTTCCCCTTCCCCATTTTTAAAACTAATAAAAGGCGGACTATGAACCTCCAGGTTTTTAGTCTGTACTTGCACCGTCAAGATGAGTACTAGACTTGATGGTTTTATAGCCAATGATATTAATATATGGAGTTTGATAACAAACTTGCGTATTAAAATTGAAGAAACAATTATGGCAAACAATGGGATAGGAGTTATTGTTATTGTTTCATTACTAAGACATATTGATTTTTTGTATGATATAAAAGTAACAATCAACAATATTAATGAACTATTTCCCTGGACAATATTTATTCGTGATGAAGTTGAAAAGCAGAAAATTATAGTAGATGTGCTAGCAATGAAATATAACCTAGATAGAGAAGAATAGCTACAAAATCCTCTCCCCACCTTCCTTCACGTTGTGCAAAAAAAGTGGGGGTAGAAGTATATAAGACTAAGTAAGCGATACATAGTTTGTTATTCGAGGTAAAAGAAGTGGTGAACAAATATGTTGTCTAAAGATACTCCATTTGTTAATGATTTTGAAGTTAAAAATGTTTATATTAATACAAATGAAATGGAAGAAGACAATATAGAGGAAAATTATAACGAAACTGATAATGATTCCACGATGGAAGAAGAAATGGTACAGTTTGAACAAGAACTTTTTGAAGAAATGATAAACGATAGTGACGAAGATATAGTTAAGGAAGCTATTGATACATTTATATTAGATTCATCGTTGGATTCACCCATATCACCTTTATTGTCTTCTGAATCCGAATCCGAATTGGACTAAGGTAGTTCCCCCACTTTATTATTCAAACAAGTCTTATAAATTGAGAGTTTTGTCATTAGTAAGTCAGCATTTGTTGGAGCTACATGTATGGTTAATAATGTCTCCTAGAGATAATTCTTTTATACAATTAATTGAAATTGTGAGACAACGAAATATTACGTTAGTTCAAGAAGAAGATGAAGTTGAAACAACCGACACAATACAAAATCCTGTAGAAGAAGCGATGGAAGTAACAGAAATTGATCAAGAACCTTCAATGATGGAAATGGTTGAAACACAAAATGAATCTCAAGATGTGGAAGAAACTGTTTCATATTCAGTTTTTTGGGAATTTGCGTCAAATATATTTGTTGTAATTCAAATTGAAGCTATTAATTCTGAAGAAGTGGTGGGGGAAAATTCTCCCCACCACTAGCTTAAAGTTGGTGGGGGAATGTTCATAAATGTGTTGGTTATTTGCGTAGAAGCTTATTCGTCAGGAAACTGTCGACTAAAAATGTTCAATCCTAACGCACCTACAGAACCTTCTTCGAGTAACTGTCTAGTAAAAACGTTTCGTGCTGTACCTTTTGAACCTTCGTACTATAAAATGATAGGTATTCATGAGATTGCAATCAATGATCAAAAACTGTTCAAAATATTCTGTTCTCGACTTGATAGAACCTTACGTTTACCACCAAATACGTTCACCTACAGGCTACCTCTGATAGACAAAGATGATGTAAGCAAAATACCAATGATTCAAGTGAAATTTCTGGAAGATGGAATTCTTGTTAATTTAAGAGAAGTATATCATAATGACTATTCGAAAAGAATAGCTTTCAACTTTCTTAAGGAAAATATAGGACGTGAAATATACCAGTATCCAGAACCATTTTACAGATACCTTTTTGAAAATGGAGCAAGTGTAACGGTGGAAATAAGTATTAAATTAATGTAATTCTCCCCACCACTAGCCTAAAATTGGAGGGGGGAGTGCATAAATGTGTTGGTTTTCTGCGTAGAAGCTTATTCTTCGAGATATCGTTGACCAAAATGTTTCGTCATATTCCTTGTGATCGAACTTCTTTGTTAAGGGAGAATCAAAGATTGAAAAGACTAGAAAAGGAAAAACAAGACCGACAAGATATGAACATGGAGTTCAATCGACTACAATTTCAAATACCTGGAATTGCAATGGGAGCACCAAAATTGAAAACCCTACACTGGGCTGGAAGTTACATCAAGTATTTAAAACTACAAATTGAAGCAAGAGATTTAAAATTGAAGAAAGTGGAAATGGAAAATCGAGAAATGAAGAAACTAATATCACACATGTCTGGTAATACTACAGTTCAAAAAGGTGAAGAAGAAGGAAAAGAAATATTAGGAATCTAAATTATCAACAATCTTCTTAGAGAATGGGGAATAGATCACTTTGTGGTAATGGAATAACATGCCACTTAGTGATCTATTCCCAGTTCTCGCTTGATATACAATGACCTTGACCTATATAAAAGTGGTGGGGGGAAAATCATATAAGAAAGAGGTTTTAGATGTAACTATCAGTATAAGTCTAACACGATGGATAGGTTGTTGGTTCTGTGTTTACAAGAAATTATCAATAATGGGTTTCTTTACCATTATATTATGAGATCAAATGAGTGTAAAATACCTAAAGCAATTCGTGAAATGCTCATTGAATTTAAAAGAGACAATTATGGATTTGCTATCTATCTTGCTTATACTTTTAAAGATGGTACAAAAATGTGTCATGATTGTGGAAAAGCGTCTGTTTTAGATTTTGAACAATTCCAAGATGATGGAGGTAGGTTAGTTCATCTTGTAAAAGGTCAAATAATGAAATTCGAAACATGTAATAACACCTGCGACATTTGTGCACAGTGTTTGTTTGAATTTATTAAGTATCGTGCATTCAAACCATAATACCCCTTCCACATATAAAGGAGAGGGGGAAAAAGAGTGGGGGGGTTATAACTAGGTGGGGGAACGTGTATAAATGCAGGTTGTTTGAAGAGAGTTTTATTATTGTTGCGGCATTGTAAGAAACATCATGGAATTCGAAGTGCGTCATTTCAAGATTAAATATGAAGAGTGGACCTCTGTTGCAAATTTCATATCATCGAAAGAAGAAGAAAACAAGTTAATGCAAGTTTATTGTTACATAGAAAATGAGGAAAGCCATCACAAGGTGATGAGCTATCTAAACAGACCGAATGTATCGTCGAGGAGTCCTGAATTTGTCAAATACTTGAAAGAGGAAGACGCAGATGTCATATTGGAAGTATGGTATAAAATTTGAAATGTGGAAAAACAAGTATAAATAATTATGGTGGGGGGGGGGGGGGGGAAGAATTTATAAGTCGGTGGTGGGGGAAATGTGATAAAAGAAGTAAAACTTAAAAAAAAGAGTTCACTCTGTACGACAACAGTGAAAGATGACTGATCCTTCTGCAACACCAGTATTTTCAACTACAGATTGCCACCAAAACTTAGAACTGAAGATGTATTGCAATACTCCAACAACAAATTATTATCAAGCTCAACGGCCGCAAGTATCTCATTGTACTTCAACATCAGTGTTAAAAATGTCAAAACCATATCCAGATTGTATGTACGAGCCTATAACACCATCTTCGGCAAGACTAAGGAAAAACCTAAAAATGAGAGAAAGGTGCAAGAAAGAAAAGATAGAATTTGCAATATTGCAACTAATAGTGCCTTCCATTCAAGTTGGATGTAGCAGACTGAAAACTTTAGAAAAAACTAACGCATATTTGTTACAATTGTTGGAAACTATTGAAGATTTGAAGAAGAAAAATGGACATTCTACCAAGTAATATTCAAACACTCATTCCCCCAGAAAAACCAAAAAAAGATAAAAATAACAAAAACCCAAAAAAATTAGATGTAGAATAGAGAGCGAGGAATAGATCACTTTGTGGTAATGGACTAACATGCCACTTAGTGCTCTATTCCTCGTTCTCGCGTTAATACCATATGACCTTGACCTATATTAGTAGGGTGGGGGAAACTGAAAGTGGTGGGGGAGAGTGTATAAAAGACGAGTGTACTATAGTCGAATTATTCTGAAAGCGAACTTGTCACGAGTATGGACTTGACTACAAGTAAAGACAATAAGAAACAAAGGCTTCGGGAAATGGCTAAGGCAAGAGAGTCTAGAATAAAGTTTAAGTTTTACAGACTACAGAGATTGATTCCTGGTGTTATGTTAGGTGAAATACGAACAAGAACGGTGGATAAAGCAGCTGATTACATTAATGAGTTACATACAGAACTAATGATAAAACAAGCAAAAATAGAAGAATTGGAACAAATAATAAGACGACACATTGAAATTTCAAACAGTCAACCAATAAACTATGTAACAAAAGATTCAAATTAAACAAAAAAAAAAGGAAATGGATTTGGACTTTGGTTATTGATTGAACACTTCTTAGAGAATGGGGAATAGATCACTTTGTGGTAATGAAATAACATGCCGCTTAGTGATCTATTCCCAGTTCTCGCTTAATCTAAAATGACCTTGACATACTTATCAAAATATCATATAAGCCGAATCACAAAGAGTTATTCCTCATTTACTTGAAATGGCTCCTGTGGACAACACCGATTATCCAAGGAAACCTCTTATTGAAATATTGTATAAAATTCAACTAGACGATTTTAATATGGAAGAAGATGATAATAACAGTGAAACATCAGAAGTAGAAAGTGTAAATGATATGGATGTAGATCTAACAACATCAGAAGTAGGAAGTGTAAATGATGTGGAAAATGAAAATTTGGATATGGATGTAGTAATGTCAGAATCTTCATCATCGTTTGAATATGAAGAAGTACATACTGAAACCCCAACTGGAATAGAGAACACAAATGAACAATCAGTTAGTAGAAGATTAATGTTTCGTCCAAGACGTTTGTTTTCCTCGGATAGTGAAGAAGAAGAAGAGGATGATGATGATGATGAAATAGTGGGGGGGGAACCGTTATAAAAGCGGGACCGTCAGAGCCCATTTCATTTCTCGGCGAAATTTCGAAGAGTAAACATCGTCAACATGTATCATTGCGATAAATGTTCGGGATCGTTTCACGATGAAATTCTACTAGATATACATAAAGAACTAATTCACAACAACACAGAAGAAGATCAAGAACAACAAGAAGAACAAGAAGAACAAGAAGAAATAACAGCAACATCTTCAACTACTTTACCGAATCTACAAGTATTTGCTTTACCCGGTAAGGTAGTAATGCATCATAAGATTCAAAATGAAAACTTGAACTTAGAAGAATTTATTAGAGAAGCAAAACCAATCGTAAGTAAAACTTTAAAAGAAGAATTGAAAAGATTAAACTTTCTTAAATTTGGTTTACTACTAGAAGCTATGTTTATAAATGCGCAAGAAGAATTATCACCAAGAGGATTTATAACAAAAAACCGAACCATCATGGAAAGTTCAAACATTGATTCAATAGTAGAGAATTGTATAGAAGAAATATTAACCAAACTTCAGGAACACGAAGGAAGAGGATCCGGATGGAGTCTTACAAGTATTGAAGTATTAGATATAAGAGTTCACAAACACGGATATGGACTAATGGGATCTAGTTACATTCCTTTGCCAAAAATAATTGAAAATACAAAATCTTGTATTAATGTTCAAAATGAAGATAATGAATGTTTTCGCTATGCTATGACGTCAAAGTTTGTATTAATAAATCCACAACGACCCAACCAAGAATATGAAGACGCAAGACACAGGTACAATTTTCAAGGAATAACATATCCCGTTTCTACGAAAGATATATCGAAATTTGAAAAGAAAAATCCCGGCACGTCTATTAATGTTTTTGCATTAGATAGTTCAAACAAAGTGTATCCTTTACGTATTGCAAAAGAAGAGCTACCAGATCATACGGATTTACTACTACTAACGCGAGGAGATGTGTCTCACTATGTGTACATAAAGCAATTCGATCGTCTTGTTAACAAGCAACTTTCTAAAGATCGACACAGAAAGATAATTTGCAAGAGATGTTTTAATTTTCAACGAGAAGGAAGACAAGGAAGAGAATGGTTACAAGAACACAAAAGATTATGTAACAATAATTATGAAGCAAAGATTAATTTACCTTCGGAAAACAGAGCATTCGTTACATTTGAAAAGGTTCATCATCAATACCGTATCCCTTTAGTTGTGTATGCGGATTTTGAATCAACACTTGTTCCAGTTGAAGATGAAAATTGTGAAGCAAGAAAAAGTGTAAAGTATCAAATGCACAAACCAAACAGTTTTTGTTTAATGGTCAAATCAACATTATCAGAAGAACATTTAAACAGATATGGATTAACTTCAGAACCTCTAGTATATCGTGGTGAAAATGCGGAAAAAATATTTCTTGATCACCTATATTCAATAGCTGGAAATACACAAAGATTATATACAAATATTGTACCAATGAAACCGATGGACGAAGAAGAAGAAATTCAACATGAAAATGCGACTCACTGTTTCTTGTGCAAAAATGATTTTACTATTGAGAATTATAAAGTTAAAGATCACGACCACCTCACAGGATATTACAGGGGTGCTGCTTGTAATAAATGCAACTTGAGCTATCGTTTACCACTATTTATCCCTGTGGTTCTGCATAATCTTAGTGGGTACGACGCTCATTTTATAATACCTGAATTAGGAAGAGACGACGGTAAAATCGATGTGTTAGCTGAAACTTCAGAGAAGTTCATAAGTTTTTCCAAAGAAGTTGGAAATGTCAAACTAAGATTCTTGGACTCCTACCGATTTTTGCCGTCGAGTTTGTCTAAACTTTCTGAAAACCTAAGGAAACAAGATTTAATCGAAACAAAGAAGATTGTAAATAGCGACAAACTGGATCTGGTACTTCGAAAAGGTGTTTTCCCATATGATTACATAGACAGTTTAGAAAGATTTAATGAAACATCACTACCTCCAAAAGAAGAATTTAAAAGTAAACTGTACGACATGGATATATCTCAAGAGGATTATGATCATGCATGCAAAGTATGGAACGAATTAGGATTTAGAACATTGGGGGAATATTCAGATTTCTACGTTAAATTAGATGTGACTTTATTATGTGATGTGATGGAAGAATTTAGAAATACGTGTTTTGCGTCATATGGATTAGACCCTCTTCATTCGTACACTTCGCCTGGACTAGCGTGGCAAGCCATGTTAAAAGAAACAAATTGTAAAATACAACTTCTTACAGATATAGATATGGTGTTGATGTTAGAATCAGGAGTTCGAGGAGGATTGACGCAAAGTGTAACACGTCATGTCAAGGCGAACAATAAATATTTGCCCGATTATGATGCATCAAAACCAACAACATTCCTGGGTTATTTTGATGCAAATAACTTGTACGGATGGGCAATGTCGAATCCCCTTCCATATGATAATTTCAAATGGATAGACCCAGAATCAATTGGAAACATAATGGATATACCGAAATATGGAGAAACTGGTTACATATTCGACGTCGATTTTGAATATCCCGAACATCTTCACGACGAACATTATGATTTACCACTTCTTCCGAAGACTGAAATTTCTCCAACTGGAAGATGGCAAAAATTATTGATAACTTTAACTAACAAGTCTCGGTATGTTGGACACTACTGGATGATGCAACAGGCCTTAGACTTGGGATTGAGAATTACAAAAATTAATCGAGTACTACAATTCTCTCAATCTTGTTGGTTAAAACCGTACATTGACAACAACACAAGAAGAAGAGCCGCCGCTACATCAAGTTTTCAAAAAGATTTCTTCAAACTAATGAACAACGCAATATTTGGCAAGACTTTGGAAAACAAAAGGAAACATAAGGACATCAAATTGGTAACTGATCCAGTAAAACTACAGAAATTAGTGCAACAACCAAACTTTGGTTCATCTGTAATTATTAATGAAAATCTAGTTGTTATTTCCATGAACAAGAAGTCAGTTCTAATGGATCGTCCTTTGTATCTAGGAATGTCAATCTTGGATATTTCCAAAACACACATGTACGAGTTTCATTATAAGAAGATGGTTAACTATTATGGAAGAGAGAACATTGGTATTGCATATATGGATACGGATGCTCTAATTTACTGGATTAAAACAAATGACATGTACGAAGATCTACGCACTTTTATGTATAAAGATGATTTCGACTTTTCCGATTATCCCAAGGACCATCCAAATTACGACTACGACAGAAACAAGAAAGTATTGGGAAAATTTAAAGATGAAACAAATGGTGTGCCGATGATGGAAATTGTAGCATTAATGTCCAAACTATATTCATTTCAACTGTACATAAGCGAAAGGAACGAATATCAAGTCACGAAGAAAGCCAAAGGAATAAAAACCTCTTTCCTGAAGAAGAACGTACAGTTTGAACATTATAAAAGATGTTTGTTTGAAAATGTTGAAACAACTGCAACATTTAACACCATAAGAAGCTTCAACCATCGTCTTTTCAGTGTGAAGCAAACCAAATCGGCATTGAGCTATAAGGATGACAAGAGATACATCCTTGAAGACAACATAAGAACTCTGCCATTTGGACATTACTCTCTAAACCCTATCGACCAGTAAACCTATTCTTCGTCCTCTACCTTCTTCCTTTTTTCCTTTCCGTAAAGAAGAGGGGACATGGCAAGCCCAATGCCATGTTCCCTCTTTTTTACACTAATATGAAATGGCCTTGACCTATATTCAAACTATATAAAAGAGAAAGAACTGTTGTACGGATCAGTATTTTTACAAGCGATGTGCAAGCAACACCTGAAGATGGAAAGTGTGAAGGACAAGATTGTAAATGAACTACATAAACCAGCAAGAAGAAGATTTCCAAGAAGTACAATTATTAAGGGAATGAATGATCTGTATCAAGCTGATCTCATTGAAATGATACCGCACAGTAAATTAAACAAAGGTTTCAAATATATTTTAACAATTATAGACTGTTTTACTAAAATAGCTGACGCTTTACCATTGAAGGATAAGACTGGTAAAAGTGTTACAAAAGCTATGGAAACAACGATACAAAGAAATAAATTCAAAATCAAACATCTACAGACCGATGATGGAAAAGAATATTTTAATAAAGACTTTGGAGCTTTAATGAAGAAATATCAAATAAATCATTATTCTACAAATTCTGAAGTTAAAGCTTCAATAATTGAAAGATTCAATAGAACATTAAAAGGAGCGATGTACAAACAATTTTCAAAACGAGGATCATACGTGTGGTATGACATATTACCACAACTTATAAAAGAGTATAACAACAAATATCATCGTACCATCGGAATGAAACCTATCCAGGTAAACAGCGCTAATGCTAAGGTTGTATTACAACGCATCAGAAATAATACAACACCTAAATTGGAAAAGTTACAACCAAAAAAGTTTAAAGTCAACGATAAAGTTCGTATAAGCAAATACAAAGGTGTATTTAGTAAAAGATATCTACCAAATTGGACTAATGAAGTATTTACAGTTTATAAAGTGCAACCAACTATACCTGAAACCTACTTATTAAAGGATAACAAGGGTGAATTACTTCAAGGTGGATTCTACGGACATGAATTGTTGAAATCAACAGTCGGTGATGTATATCTTGTTGAGAAGGTTTTACAAAGGAAAAAGGATATGGTTAAAGTCCGGTGGTTAGGATTCGATAAAAGTGAAGACTCTTGGATTCCTTCAAAAGACCTGGTATAGTAACTTAATAGCTCATTGTGTGTTTAACCTTGACACAAGATGGAGATTGTACAACAAAAAAATCGATTTAATATCAATAATATTGATGAATTGACGGTCGACAATGATAAGTTAAATCATGGTAAACATGGTGAATTACTACCAAATACAATAAGATGTTTAATAACTGGTCCTTCAAATTGTGGAAAAACAAATGTTGTTTTTAACCTTATAACTAATCCTAAAGGATTGCGCTTTAACAATATATACATTTTTTCAAAATCATTGCAACAACCAAAATATCAATTATTGGATAAAGTACTTGCAAGTGTACCTGAAGTGCATTTCTACAAGTTTAATGCCAGTGAAACAATTATGCAACCAACTGAAGCAAAACCATTTTCTATTTTTATTTTTGACGATGTGTCTTGTGAAAATCACGACACTATAAGGAATTACTTCGCTATGGGAAGACATCATAATATCGATAGCATTTATATTGGTCAAACATACAGTAAGATTCCAAAACAACTCATAAGAGACAATGCAAATATGTTGATCATCTTCAAGCAAGATGAAACAAATTTAAAGCATATATACAATGATCATGTAAATGCGGATATGCCATTTGAGAAATTTAAAGAAATGTGTGGCAAAGCATGGAATGAGAAATATGGCTTTCTCGTTATTATGAAGGAAGAAGATATTAAAAATGGTAGATATCGTATAGGGTTGGATAAATTTGTATTTATGCGTTGAACTACCGATGCTACATCTAGTTACACGTTGAACTTCACAGTGTAAACATGGTGAATCAAGAAAAACTATTAAAAGAAATAAAATCACTCAGTGATTCTATTAGGATGAAGAATCGTGCATTGAGGATGGGTTTAAGTGAAAGAGAAGAATTTCTAGAGACTACATTTAAACCTATTACGGAACCTTTAAAACAGATATCAGAAACTATTGGTAAACCTCGTTATGAAGGAGATGTTTTACTACCAGTTTCTAAACAAGAAGTACAAGCATTAAAAAAAGAAGAAGATGATGATTCATATACAAGTGCTAGTGAGCAAGAAGAAACAAAAGAAGAAGAAGAACCAATTGTTGAAAAGGAAGAAGAACAGCCAATACCTGAAGCTGAACAATCTATTCCAAATTTAACTCAATTGAGTAGCGATATATTACAACATGGACCTCTTGGAAGAAAATATATAATGAAAATGCTACACGACATGAAATCAAACCCGAATTTGAGTAGATCACACGTATACGGAGCAAGAATTGATGGGAATGAATTAAAGATCGGCGATTCAAAGCTTGAAATAACACAAGACGATTACATCATTATTGGTGAGCATAAATATAAAGGAACAAAAGGACTTTATGAATTAATTTTTAAAAACATACCACTAAGATATTCATCCAAAGATTTAAGTGTTTTTAAGGAAATTCTACAAAATACTAACGCTCATAAAAGAAACTACTTAAAGGATGCAATGATTAATCGTTCACGTGCAACAAAATATAACATTGTTATAAAAAAGTTGTTTCCTCCACGAAAATTGCCAACATTACGTACTGCACCAGCGGTGAGACAACCACTGAAAAGAAAATCTTTATCACTTATGGATTTATCACTTCTTGAACAACATGGTAAAAAGAGTAAAGGAGATACTTCAACATCTGGCAAAGGATTGATGAAAAATCTATACAATACGAATGTGATTTACTACAACGACATCAATAAATTGGTTGATAGAATGAGACTATTGCATGAAGCCATGGAAGCCGGTCATACAGGTTTAAATAATGAATGGGTAGCTCTGATTGACGAACTCAGGAATCGCGGCATAATCGTATAATTGTCCGCGGATATATAAGAGTTGCAGGCGTATAATGTGTCAGTTCTAACATGAGCGTCGACAAGTTCGGACGATACTCCGCGTTAGGAGTGCAAGTTGGAGAAAACAGAAAAAGAAGTGGATTACCGCAAACACCCGAAGGTGACTATAACATAAATAATAAACGTTTAAAGTTTGTTAAGGATCCAGAAGAAGATGGAGATGCAACAAATTTAAAAACAGTAAAGGAGGAAACATCTACAAGTTTAAAACTCGACAACAACCAACTGTATGATGCAAAATCTCACAGGGTTATTAATGTTGCAAAACCAGTCAACAATGGAGATGTTGTTAATAAAGGCTATTTTCTATCTGCGATGGAATACGCTTTACTGTTGGAAAAGACTAAAAGTGGAAAAAAGTACAATGCTTTAAATTATAAAATAACTAATGTAGCAGATCCAACCGAGGATACAGATACAATCAATAAGCGTTATTTGCATTCTGTAATACCAGAAAAGAAAAAAGATGGATTTTCCTTCTATAAATATACTATAAACGATATTGGATATCCTAAAGAAGAAAGTGATGGTGTTAATATTAAATACATTAAAGATAATTGTATTTTATATAATGGTGCTGTTATTGATTGTCATGGAAAAGTGTTGTCCAATCTGAAAGATGGTTCAACTCCATCGGATGCTGCTACTGTGAGACAAATGAATGAAAGCTTGAAGAAAGGAACATCCGCTTTTGTTAAACAAAATCAGGTGTTGTCAAAGAAAGGTGATGAGTTTGTGCAAGGAAGTGAAAAGTTTACCTTACTACAACTACGAAATAACAAGTGGGATGGAAAAAATAAAAGATTATCAAATATAAGTTTAGGCACGGAAGAACATGATGCTGTTATTTTAACACAAGTGCCACAACTATCAGCTACTGGTGTTAACTTTATATGTGGAGGTAGACGATTAACCCATGTAAAATCTGGTAAAGATGATAATGATTAGTTAACCCTAGATAAGATGATGATAACTACCGCCGCCGGAATTGCGAACTTTCAAATTTTACAAATCAAGATATTTTCATACATGCTGTCCTCAAAGATGTTTCAAATTTCATCCTCTCGATCTAGCTCATTGTCAACGCACCAAGTCTCATCAAGATGATTTTTGTACACATATGATAAAAAGATGTAAATACAGGTCAGATTGGTATTCCGATCCTGTAGAACAATCGAATGTGTAATTTCAGTTTTACACTCTTTTTTAAAACTTCAATTGGATGACCTTGAGATTTCCCCCACCATTGGTTTTTAGACTTCCCCCCACCATTAATTTAAGTTTTGTATCTTATTGAATCCGCCTTTGTATTATTTCACTTCCAACACTCTAACTAACAACATGGGATCGCCTTTCGTCAAGTTTCAACATATAATAACTGACAGAGAAGAATTGGAGGAAATATTTCAAAATTTGCTCTCTGTCATGGATAGATATCCTATGAGATGGATCAGACTTGATGTTCACTATTTACGTCCTCGTGATTCTTCATCATCTAGTGAAGACGAAACAACGACTACTACTTCAGCTAGGATATTTCAATTTTCTTCATC
The DNA here is from genome assembly GCA_030545055.2 of Neoaliturus tenellus. Lineage (NCBI taxonomy): Eukaryota > Metazoa > Arthropoda > Insecta > Hemiptera > Cicadellidae > Neoaliturus > Neoaliturus tenellus. The sequence continues at coordinate 297,862,717 of CM061531.1, forward strand.
ATCGAGTGAAGACGAAACAACGCCTACTACTTCAGCTAAAATATTTGAATTGAAAGACGAAGAAGAGGAACTTGGCTATTTATTTAATAACAAGCTTATGCTCACCGACAAATAAACCTCCTTCTTAAACATCGATCTTCATTCAATCACCGACTCTCGCACGATGAACAACTCTCCGTTGGCACGAATGAATTCTAGTTTCGAAATAAATTCCAAAGAAGATTTGCAAGAAATATTTAATACTTTACACGAAATTGTTAGTAAATTCAACACTGTTAAAATGAATCTGGAAATAACTTACGCCTGTCCTATTTGTGATAAGGTTGAAAGTTCTGATGAAGATAGTTTGCTGAATCTTACTCCACTTACACCTCTACAATCAGACACGACAACAACAAGTACGGAAGCAAATGGTGAGCAACCTCCTTCCCCCACCACTTCATTGTGATTCAACTTCCCCCACCACCTCTTTGTAATTCAACTTCCCCCCACCACTTCTTCGTTTAACTAACGTTCCTCGCTTTCACTTCTCATTCCGTCTCCAACATTTGAACTATCAACATCACTTGTTTCAAAATTTCAAACACCAAAAAACAACACTAAAGATGGATATGATGGATGAAGTTTCCTTCGTCACAAGGATGGAAGAGGAAAAGATGAAAGAAGAAAAATTGAAATTGGAAATTAAACGTTTGCAATTGGAACGGGAAAACCAACTCGAAATATTACGTTTCTTCAAACTTGTCAAGTATGTCATCTGGGGACTCTGCCTGTACCTTATCCTCGTCGTCGGCGTTTGCTTTTACAACTCCGTATTTCATCACAAAAATTCAACTTGTATTGCACATTGATTGTATTTGTTTTTGCACATTGATTGTATTTGTTTTTACGAATAAAGTTCAAAACTTAAATCTACCTATCCCGCTATCACCGGGTAGTTCAACTCTCAGAACTATTTCCTGTGCTAGCGGGATAGGCTTTTTTAAAACTTACTCGGGATGACCTTGACATACTTTCCGTAACCCAATTATCAAGTTGAATTTCAGTTTTGAACTAACTTTTAATTTATGCGAAGTTTTAGTTGAACCCGGTTAATTTATGCGCACATTTAGTTCACTCCCAAATTGTTGAATTTCAGTCTTGAACTAACTTTTAATTTATGCGCAAATCTACTTCAAACGCTCACCCCACCTCCTCACCCCTCATTTAATATACGACCGGAAGCTATGTGCCCCGGCACGTGGCTTCCGGGGCAGCTGACCTGTGCCAGAAGTGGCCAAATCTAACTACTAAGGATGATTGTAGTATGTGTGCAATAGCCTACATCGAGGTGTTACTGATGGACCTAATACTAATTGAAATTGGGTCCGGTATAGTAACCAAGCTCATATTCTAATATGTAATGCTATGAATGACAAACTAACGTCCATAAGTTCAATTTCTCAGTTTTATTTGAAGGTACGAGACAAAATAGTAACTAAGTACTATGTAACCTGTCTTAAAAGATCGTGTATAAATAAATTTATAAGTATGTTTCTAAATAAAACCTTTAATTTAAATTCTAAAGAAAATCATTTACCACAAAGTTTTAATATACAACATTTTTTAATAAAACACAGACATCAAATTCAGCAACCGTATATCTACTGCAAGCCCTGCCGAAATATACCACTAAATGTAGCAAGAATTCGATTACTAACTCATGGGTGTGGTGGAACCAGGATCTACTGGCCCAGTAAATAAGTTTGACGGTGGCCAACATTTTTTTTTTTTACCAGGAGTTGTGCAGGATGTGTATAAATACAAGATTTAGAGTCGGCGCGAAGGACATGGCGATGGAGGGTGTGATTTGGACCGATAGATCATGAGGAGAGCGGCGTGGACGTCCTTGGGGGCGGGATATACAGCGCAGCGCAGCGACAACACGCAACCCACGGGGCGTAGATGCAAGGGGCAACCAAGCTGGTGTGCAACCAGTAATGTAGCAACAGTGATGCGTGTGGAAGTTAGTTCTAGCTGCTAATACGATACAAGCGTAAGAAATAAAATACTTGTAGATACAGAACTGAGCTAAGGTAAGTTGTTTATTTTGTAAATTCATTTGGTTTTAAAATGTGTTTATACAAACTCCTGTTGTTTATTTGCCTATTTTAATTTTATTTGTTTGAATTTTTCCACTCTATCGTTGTGATTTTGTTATAATTAAATGTTAATGACCTATTTGAGAAAAAAATCACATTGGTCCCTTTAAAAATCACTAAATACTGTCCCGGAGTTAGGTACCTCACACTTTGGAAAGACTCTACATATAAACAGTATACTCAAGCTAGAAATTTATTTTGGAACCGTTTTTTTTTTTTTTTTTTTTTTTTTTTTTTTTTTTTACTATAATTTACATTTGCTTGAAATCCGACAACTTTTATGTTATTTAAGACGATGAGCAAGCTGTGCTTTTAACGGAGGAGAATCCCCTTAACTCTGTAACATTTCGAGGCGAGAAATTAGTACAACAGCAGGCTTGAGAACGAATCGCTCGAATTTGGTAAAAGTTATGCTTTCTAAAATAAATAAACCCAACTCGTGTTTCGACCACGGTCCGACGTGGGTCCTATGTCTTGATATTTAATGGTTAGCGTCTTTGACTCGGACTCAACAGGTCATAGGTCATATTCCCTGAATCTCTAACGAGATCGTGTTTGGAGAACTTTCACACAAATGTTTTAATTTCACTCTAAACTAAATTGTCTCAAAATATAGGCTAAAAGTTGATGTAAGTACATGTCAATCTTTCTATCCTCGAAAAACATTAATTGAATTCTTACTGGAATTCAATGAATCTGTGTTATATAAACTTAGCTGATGACAGGAATCGGGAATTGGGATGTGTGAACGACGACAAAGAAGCAATTCAATTATATCACGAAGACGTGAGACCATGTCACCAGGTCCATCATCCCTCCCTCACTGCTTTGCTGAGAGGTTGCAGTACGATCTTTTGGCGGTTCTGGACCAATTTGCCTTTATCACTGTCCTATTAAGCGTTCTTTAATAATACTAAAAGGTTAAACAAAAGAGGGCGGGGGATGGATATAGCCTGACAGGGCACGTTTGCTTGAGAATGTCATGTAATGACTAGGTAAGACAACGGGGCGTCTATAATTAATTGTGTATAGGACGACCGGTACGCGTAGATTGGCACAGTGCGGCTAGACGAGGCTCCGTGGTGAGGACAGATCTGTCAGGTCAGGTGTGTGTATACGAGTGTCAAGGGAAAGTCAGTCACCGCCCACCGCCACCGCCACCGCCACCGCCGAATACATGTGTTGTCCTTTCACTCGGATATCACACAACGCATATCAAACATCACAAAATACACATCACCTAACGCACATCACATATCACCCAACGCGTATAACACATCACACAACGAAGATCAAAGATCACACAAGACGGATCACACATCACACAACATACAACACACATCACACAACGCAGATCACACAACACACATCATATACAATACACATCACACAACACACATTACACGGCTCTGCGACCGAATTGGCTCCCCTTTTTTGGTCCAGTTGTGATATGTGCTCTCAAAAGCTCTCGCTTACAAGATTTTTCATTTCTCTATAATATTCTAAGTAAATGTAAGTCACAAACTATAGCAAAACAATCATCTTGCAATGAAAATTTTAAGTATCATATATGTGGGGTTTTTATAACCTGTTTCAGCCATCGTTGGGTTTGAATCATATCTTTAGTCGTATAGTGAGGCGGGTAACAAAACTTGTTGGAGTAGCTTACATGTTATTAGACTTTAGATTTGCATCATGCGAAACTAACAATAAAGTATTTGTAGAGATTATCATTGCAATCCTATACCTCCTGCCAAACAAAACTCAAAAGCACATTCCTCAAACAACCTCACAATTTAATATGGATAGAAAGATAAGCGCAGGGTGCAGAGTTTTAAATTCATATCTCGCAAGCAAATATTTAAACAATGTACAGTTTTAATCGGTGACGGTCAAACTGTTTTACTATGTTACAGATACTAGCATTATGGCTGGGTGGAGGCATAAAGACTGAGTCAGTGTAATAAATTACTATTTTATACTCCGTATCTAAGTCATTACCAACACAATCAGTCGTTTGTGATTGACCCGGTCGGTTAGATACGGCCATTAATTATCGTCAATGATCAATGAATTACCATAAACTGACTGTGTGGGAAGTTGACCTGAATAATTCACAATTATGTTAAACTTATTATAAACTAGCCATGGTATCGAAAGCATATAAATTTGTACTTTATTTTAGAGGTTGACCATTGCTGCGTTCATATTTAATCGAGACTCTAATGTTCATTTTGCTTTTACTCTATCCTGAACATCTGAGTGTTTATTAATATTTTAACGACCAAATATAAGAAGAGATTAAACTAAACCACTTTAATTTGGTGTAATACTTTGTACATTCATTCAGATCTTACTACTCTGGTAACTCTGTAATAAAGACGCTACAGAACAAAATGCACCAAATTAACAGTTATATATAAAACACGTTCTTTAATGAAAACAAACTCGAACTAATTTCACGACTAAAATAAATAATTAGATATTTAGTCACAGTTTTTTTAGGATAATACCAAGGTAAAGTTTTCCGTTACGTTGCTTTCTTATGAATTATTTCATTAAAAAGAAAACGAGTAAAAAAGTCAATCTCCCTTTAGTTTTTAGCGAATTTCCCATAGGGAATAAGCTATTACCGTAGGTCTCATGGTAGGACCTAAGCCCGGGACCATGTTACTTTTTCGTTTTTAGGTGCACAGAGACCAAAAATAATAGTCATTAAAAATTTTATATATATATGTATATATATATATGTATATATGTATGTGTCCCTAGACACGATAACTCTCGTAAAAATGGTCCGATCGAGACCAAATTTGGTAGACATGTGTAATCCTATGTTTATTCGGATGAGTTCGTAAACCAGACATATCGACTTACCGGAAGGGGTAGTTTTGGGGGGTTTTGTACCCCAAAAATGGGTTTTTTGCATTTTCATATATAAATGTTAAAAATTTTAAATTTTTATTTTGACCATTGGATTTAGCTCAAAAAAACACACAATTTAGTATTTTGAAGCTTTGCTCTATCTCCATTGGTTACCGAGATATTACAAAGTCTAAAGACAGTACATTGTATTTGGGGCTCCAATGTTAATCTTATGGAGAATTGGGATGTGTTCATATTTCACTTATTAACCAATATTTTTCAATGAAACTTGGAATTCAGCTTCATTTGGTTGAGATCCATCCATTTATGGTAAAAAATCTTGTTTTTTGTGCTTATCATGGCAGCAACCCTGAATACTCTATTCCCATGTTAATCATATGGAGAATAGGCAAACTTCTTTAGCAATGGACAGATATTGATAAAACTTAGTAAATGGCTTCATATGGTTGAAATAAATTTTTTTATGATAAAACCCTACTTTTAGTGTTCCCCATGGCAGCATACCTGCATACTCTCCCTATATTTATCATAAGGAGAATAGACATTTATTTCCCTATTTATGAGCATGTGATTTTATTTGGTTTACAGTTTTATGTGGTCAAAATTAATATTACTAATTTGGAAATTCGCTGAGTACGCAGGTCTGCTGCGACGGGGGGTATTTATCTGTTAAAACAATAAATATCCTTATAGGATATATAGGGAATCTATATATTAATACGCAAGCATGTTTCATTTCCTCCTTTTTTCTCAGCTTGTGTTCATCGTAGGATAAATCCGCGTATACCGTTAGAAAGGTATAGTCCTATAGATGAGCAGAATCACATTCTAATTCACATCAGACTCCAGGGCTACGCCTCACAGGCTTTCAAAGTTCTAATGTTAATATTATGGAGAAAGAAGAATTGAATGAACCATTAGACAGCTGTTGTAAAAACAACTACTAAAAAATTAGGAAGAACAGATGATTTAGTTCTAAAATGTTTTTAAGCTTCTTGGGGCCAGATCAACTGAAATTATGATCGAATTTCGATCAGCAGGCGATCTCTAGTTAAAATAAATAGGGAATTATAGTAACTTTACACAACGTATCTTTTGACATTAGCAAAGTTAAATACAGTCAAAATTATTTGATTCCAGATTAAATTGAAGGCTTTAAAACCTGCTTCTTCGCACCTTTATACTATTAATGCTATTTATGGAACCTGATATATTACATGTGCCAACACGAAGACACTCGGGCCTTGAGGCGACCCGATCAGAAGCGCCCCAGGCACGACGCACGACGCACGACATTACGCAAGGCAGGGTGTCGTGCCGACACAATATCGTGGCGCAAGCGGAGGTGTGAAAGCCCGCGTAATGTCAGGCCCCGGACCCGCCAATTCTCGCCAAAACTGCAATCTAGTTCGCCGTCATTACCATGCCTCCACACTCGCGCCAAACTTAAACCTCCATTAATTACGGATTCCGCCCGGCGCGCCGATCGTTTCCTCGTTGCACGACGTTTAGCCGAGTTTTTTGCCGCGTGACCGCAAATTGGCTGACGGCGGAAACGAGCGAGATTCTTGTTGCGTTTCCTGAGTTTGGGTTTTGTTTAGTGTTTATCTGTAATTTAAAGGCCAAACGGTTTCGCCATTCACTTGGAAGTATTCAAAAGCAAACTGTGTACACTACAGAGAAGAAAATTGGATCCACTCAAACTTTTGGTACACCAAAAGGGGAGTTAAAAAAAGCAATAATTTTTTTGTCTATTAGAAAATTGTATGACGATTCTAATTTTTTTTTTAAGGTTTGTCTTAAATTAGAGGACTACAGCGCAAAGAAATATGTATAAATTCTACAACACATATTATGGTTTGCCAAAGCTATACAAGATGAAGCAACTCTTTTTCCAATTATTGATGTTGAAAATTAATTATAATCAAATGTTACCCTGATTTATACAATCACCCTTATCATTAAATTTAAGGTTTTATAAAGACTGCATAGTTGAAATAATGTCGTCTTGGGTAAAAATATTATGGTCGATTAAAAAAAATTATTTCAGTGATCTAGCAACCTCTTAATTTAGATTTTCTTTTTTAGTGATTTAGGTAAATAATTATCCAACACTTACCACTTAGTGGCATTTTTTACGTTTTTATGGGAAACACTCCAAACCACGACCTTTTTACTATCTAACGTCGACCTGTTGTTAGTATCATGCATTTACAGTCCAATAATAAATGGCAACTAACTGTTTCCGGAATTGAACCTTTTTACTTTCTCAGGATCGAACCCTAAACCTTTGTATTCATAAAGTGACTATAGCCATTCAGATACCAAGCCAGTTAAAACATTAGAGGAACACATTAATAGCATCTAGAACTATGATAATTAACAGCTTAGCATAGTTGAACAGCTTAGCATAATTAACAGCTACCCAACTAGTTGAAAACATTAGTGGAACACTTTAATAACATTCAGACCAAAACTGTAAAAATTTAATTTAATTTGCAATGCATTTAATAAAACTTTAAATTAGTTTCGCAGAAATTTAGAAGGTAAACGAGTTTCTGTTGAAAGTTCAGCCTTCGGAGTTATTGGCTAAAACTTTGAGAACGAGAGGAAAATTTTAAAATACCTTTACTGCAATGTTTCTAGAAGCAACAATGACTCCATTGTAACTGCCGTAGGCAGAAGAAAATGTGTTAAAGTGTATCTTCCAGTGGCAGAGCAAATGTCTTACTAACATTTTTTGCTTGCACCAACTTGTAGCTTATTAGACTGTCTTATAAATTCCCCATTAGTTATATTGCTATTTTATATGATTTCACCAACCCACTTTTTTCCCGCTCCCTTGAAAACATTGCAGCAGTCTAGAGTAACGGATTCATTTGTCTGTCAAGTGCGTAGTCTAATATCCTGGATTTTCCCGAAATTTTTCACAAAACTAAAACAGACAAAAATCTAACTGCTCCAAGTCCAGGCTTTGTGTTGGTTACTTGACCACACTGACTATTCATTACATTGTGGAAAAGTAAAGAAGTCGCATCTAGTTGTAAACGTTAAAAAACCACCCATCTGATTAACGTCTTTTGCACTCAAAGTGAGGGTATACATGAGAGATATAATATAGCTTCTGCAAAGAGTTCAGTTTATTAAGGAAGTTAGGTACTCTGCAATGTAAATACCCCCCGTCGCAGCAGATCTGCGTACTCAGCAAATTTCCAAATTAGTAATATTAATTTTGACCAGCTAAACTTGTAAACAAAATTTCATCACGTGCTCATAAATAGGAAAATAAATGTCTATTCTCCTTAAGATAAATATAGGGTAAGAGTATGCAGGTATGCTGCCATGGGGGACACTAAAAGTAGGTTTTTAGCATAGAAAAAAATTATTTCGAACATATAAAGCCATATAGTAAGTTTCATCAATATCTGTCCATAAATAAAAGAGTTATTTGCCTATTCTCCATATGATTAACATGGGAAAAGAGTATGCAGGTTTGCTGCCATGATAATTTAAAAAAAAACAAGATTTTTTACCTTAAATGGATGAATCTCAACCAAATGAAGCTAAATACTAAGTTTCATCCAAAAATATTGGTTAATAAGTGAAATATTAACACATCCTTATTCTCCATAAGATTAACATTGGAACCAGAAAAGAAAATGTACTGTCTTTAGACTTTGTGATATCTCGGTAACCAATGGAGATAGAGCAAAGCTTCAAAATACTAAATTGTGTGTTTTTTTGAGCTAAATCCAATGGTCAAAATAAAAATTTAAAATTTTTAAAATTTACATATGAAAAATGCAAAAAACCCATTTTTGGGGTACAAAACCCCCCAAAACTACCCCTTCCGGTAGGTCGATATGTCTGGTTTTCGAACTCATCCGAATAAACGTAGGATTACACATCTCTACCAAATTTGGTGTCGATCGGACCATTTTTACGAGAGTTATCGTGTCTAGGGACACACACACACACACACACGCACACACACACACACACACACACACACACATATATATATATATATATATATATATATATATATATATATATATATATATATATATAAATTTTAATGACTATTATTTTTGGTCTCTGGGCACCTCAAAACGAAAAAGTAACATGGTCCCGGGCTTAGGTCTTACCATGAGACCTACGGTAATAGCTTATTCCCTATGGGAAATTCGCTAAAAATAGAAGACAACAGGAAGTCATTATAGACACCCGGCACTGCAGTTACTGAACTTATCGATATATTATTCTTATACTGTATCAATATCAAAAGATGTCTTTCTTTTACATAGACCTATCTAATCCACGTATCTAAACTCATTCGACTCCCGATCGGTATGCAAACGTTTGCGAAACCCCTACATGGACACTGACTTGCACTTGAGACCCAATTATAAATCGCAATCACAGCTCGCAGTTTATACGTTAACCTTTCACTCGGCTCCGCCGCGCCGTCCGGCCTGTATATTAACATTGTCTCTAATGTAGCTAATTATCGGCTCGATTTCCTCGGACCGATCACGTAACGTTGCGTAACGGTGATAAGCTTGTGTAACGCTATGTACCGTGACGGTGAAGATAACGGGGGGGGTGGGTGTCACACGGGGGTCACACGGGGAGACAACCGAGGATGAGACTTGAGTAATGGCATCGAGGAGCATCGGAACCTACGCGCAAATTGAGTAAAAAAGGATTCTACGGGAAGCATATTTAAACAATTTCTTCACTTGCAATAATCAATTACAAATCAAACATAAAGATATTTTATCACTGTGGTTTTCAATTTGTATGATCACAAATAGTAAATGTATATCATGGACACTTAAATCGGACACATTTGTAGCTATAACCAACTCAATAAAATATTCTATATTAAGTCAAACTATAGGTGTGTTCAGTGCCACATAAATGGTTCTGTGCCACATATTGTAGACATAAATAGTCTCGATTTGCACTCGCAAACAACGTTACCAAAATTCATGTGAAATGAATTGACAGATCACTTGAGGGTTTAAAACAGTGTAACTCACCAACCATTTCGGGCAGTAAATATACTGCATACAGCTTTAATGTAATAACATTACAGTGTTCAATCATAATATTTCCTTGGATTTTTATCTCAGTTATCAGTCAACTTTGTCAAGATTATACTTTTACTTTTTCTCCATAATCCTATTCTAAAATATACCGTAGTAAAAATTAAATAAACATGTTCTGGGAAAAAGTTTTAGTAGCTTGAGTACATACAATTTATTTATATAATAGTCAAACAATGGGTTTACATATTTATTTTTACTTTAGTAAATAAATACCTTGTCACGTTAGGCCTACAATACAGAGTTACGTATCTAGAAAGTTTCCATCAGCCTGTGGCGATTTCAGTGAAGTGATCTTCGTTTCTCGAAAGAGATCTCTGGTGCAAGCCGTTGTAACTGCTTACAATTACCACCTACATCAACCTTTCTACTTAAAGTATCTCTAGAAACATAACTTTCCGCAGAACTGGCGTTTTAATACCACTTAATGTTTTGGTCATTTCGACTGCAGAAAATGATTGCAAAGGAATTTCAGTTCTGTGAGCCACAACCTACTTCACTTAAAGATTTATTCGGCCAAGAAATTAATGGTATTCTAATTATGAATCCTAGGTTGGAGCTGGAATTCGAGCAATATTCATTCAGAAAATGAAAAAAATGAGACGGTATAAAAAGCTTTATAAAAAGCTATTTCACTATTACAGTGTGTTAAACCAAATGGTTTCCCCATGATGTATATCCATCGCCATGATAGGTGCTGATCATCCATCTCAGTAGGCTCTATCTCATTAAGCTATATTAGGTGGTATTTACTGAAAAATTATAAATATGCTACTATTCATTTAAATTAAAAATTCTGTGGCTTTTTTACTAACATTACTCCAAAAATTTATTTGCTGTCGATTTTTTTAAGGTATCAATAATATTTTCATTTAACTAAACTCCTCTTTCACTTAACATTCCATAGTTATTTAGTGCTATATTCAGCTATGGTCTAACTATTGCTATTATAAATTTTGATTCAAAATAATTTGAGGCGTTCATCCCTAAAATCCACTGGTTGAAATAGATCTTCCCATACGCTCAAAGGTCTTTTGTTTTTAATACAAAGCATTGGAATCCCAGAAAACACCTAGTGTAAACATATGGTGACCGTTATTTCACAATATCTAGAAGACGCAACCACTTAACTTGGAGCTACCACGCATCCACTACGTTAAAGGCAAAACCCTGTTTGCTCAAGTTAATATTTGCTGTAACCCCGTTTAAAAGTGAACGGGCGGAATTGAGGGAGTCGTTGCCTAACGCAACGCGTTGCACCAGCATGACCGACCGCTAACCTCTGTGGCAGTCAGCTGATTGATTTATTGACTGTGGACTATCAGCTGATAGTGTTAATATCAGCTGATATGGTGACGAAACCACGCAATCAGCTGATTGCTCCGGTTGAACGGGTTCGATCATTTGCCGACCGATAGAGCTTGAATTGATATCACGATCTATTGAAGAAACAATTAACGAACTCTTGTTAGTTATTTGATTCCGATATGGTAGTACTTGAAATGATTGTTGGTTGGTTAGTAATGACTTCAATATTATTAATTGACAGTTACTTTAAAGTCATTTAAATTTGTAAAACATTTCAAGTATATGTTGGGATTATGAAATTGATTTTCATCATACAGATCACAAAAACAGCTGGTTGCAGTACATCAGTCGTTGGGCTGAAGGGGTTCTTTACCACCAAAGTTGAAAAAACTGCAGCACTGTTTGAAAATTTTTACCCTCAGCTGATTGTTTAAGCAAAGATATGGATTGAGAGCAAGGTAAACAAGTCGTAAAATCGTTGTTAAATAAATTAAGCATAGTATGGACGATAATATAGTTCATAACACGGGATTAAAGTTGCTTTACGAAAGTCAGTTTTCCTCAAACGAAAGGTGTCATTTATCCGTCTGTCCCCAAGCTTTTCTAAGCCCCTAAATCCCCCAAGCCAATCTCTTAAGGGTTCAATTGTAAGAACTTGTTGTATCCACCTCTACTTATACGGTATTGTTAACAATGAATGCTGCTCTGAAAATCCATCGATTGCATTACCATAAATAACCCTAAATTACATGATGCTCGACCTCAGATCATGATGTATGGTTATAACGCAGATCGGTTGGGATGAGCCAGGAAAGGTCATGCGCAAACTTTGAGAGCACGAGCTGATAACTCAGTTAGATGCGATTAGGTAATGATAGCTCGTCTGGTGGGTAAAGGTCGCCTCAACGCCTCGTCGCGCCGAGAGGAGCTCAAGATTATCCTGCTAAGATAAATGCAGCTCTAGAACCGAGTACGGAAGATTATGATCTACAGCAGTTCGAAGCGCAGTTGCAATGCTTTTACACGATATTGGTACTGAGATACCTCCGAGCTCTTTAACATCATGTACCTTTAATTTGTTTGTAAGTAATACTTGTATAGTCTCTTAACATTAATTGTACAGTAGTTAGTAATTATTGGCCATAAGGACTTATACCATTAGCTTTTATAAAATCCTCAAAATTATTATAAAGCTGAGCTGCTCTTAAATTTTTGAGAGCGATGTATATTAGTTAATTATTATAAATTTAGTGTTACATTGCAATTTTCAAAGACAAACATCCGATCCTTAAACTCATTTGGTGTATAACTCAAAGGCTCATTTGAACTCATGAAAACTCTTGTAAAGAAAATTTTTGAACTAATTTTTAATGTGTTTATAGATATTTTATTGATCATTGACAAATTATTATACTCACTACGTACAAAACAATTGAAACATTTTGTGGTGTCCATAAGTATTTAGCTGAATAGCTTTAGGTGAATTTTAAAATTTTGCAAATTTAGCATGGCTTTGTTATACATGATAAGAAACTTTACAGAATCATATATTACGTATCCGAAAATTGGTATTGTTCCTATGCCGTTAAGATATGTTGTATTTAACTAGAAATCGCCTTCTGATCGAAATTTGACTAAAATTCCAATTAATCTGGACCCAAAAGTTCACAAACATTTTATAAACATTTGTTCTTCCTGTTTTTCTAGCAGTTGCAACACCACCTTAGTTGTCATTAAAAAGCTGTCCAATGATTTTATCAATCATCCTTCCTCTATAAGATTAACATTAAACCTTTGAAAGCTTGTGGGCGTAGCCCTTTGAGCCGAGGTGAATTATAATGGGATTCTGCTCATCTACAGGACCCTACTTTTCTAATGATATGCGCGGATATCTCCTAAGATGCACACAAGTCGAGGAAAAAGGAGGAAAAGAAACATGCTTGCCTATTACTGTACCTAATATATTGATAATAAAAAAATTATCTAAATAAATCGTACGTGAGGAGTGACGGTAAGTTGTCTCAGTGACAAAACGCTTGTTGTCACGCAGCAGCGGCTGACTCGCGAGGTGTGATGGGCGCCGGGGCCTCGAGGTGAGCAGATCGGATTATCGCACCGGATCAGTGACCCAGACAGCCCAATTGTATCGGCGAAGCGGCGTTACGTCACTGATTGGCACCGGAGGGCCGGACCGGTGAAAGTGCCATCACAATGGCACCGGCAGCGACCTTGTGTAACTGTTACCGCTACAACCGTTACCGCCGTAGAACAGTTGCCGATGTACAGCTACCAGCTATGTGGCATGTGCCGGTAAAACTGCCATCACAATGGCACCGGCAGCGACCTTGTGTAACCGTTACCGCTACAACGGTTACTGCCGTAGAACAGTTGCCGATGTACAACTACCAGCCATGTGGCATACGCCATCACAATGTCACCAGCAGCGCCCTTGTGTAACTGTTACCGCTACATTGGTTACTGCCGTACAACAGTTGCCGATGTACAACTACCCAGTCATGTGGCATGTGCCGGTGAAACTGCCATCACAATGGCACCAGAAACGACCTTGTGTAACCGTCAGTGGCGGATTTACGAAGGTTGGGGCCCTAGGCCAACTTTTCTGTGGGACCCTCCCCCCCCCCTCACCATCACTGACTGAAGTATGATACTAAAATCATTAAATTAAGCTAAAATCATCCTTAACATTTTTATCCTATGCTCTGGTACGAGTAAAGTGTAATTGTATGTGTACACTCTGATCTCTAAGAACGAGGTCGTCTTGAAAAGATGCTGCATTATCCATCTGTTAATGCGGGTGGGTAAGAGGGCCCATTATGCTTTATCATTGACTATATCTATAGTCAATGGATCTGGAGCTATAACTGGAGTCACTACTCTCTGTTCAAACGTTCGGGAAAAGCGTGCCGCTGTATTTTAGGATTGTTACGTCCGTTACGTTGGTCAAATTGCTGTTGGTGGGAGGCTGATGTCAAAATTTATATTCAATTTATTTATATTCAAAAAATATTAGGGGAAAGCGGCTCACTTTTTAGATACAGATAGGTGACTTCAGTTAGTTATGATAAAGAGTCCAAAGGGATCTTCGGGCCGTCGCCCAGTGTTGCCACCAATATGAATGTGACTTACAAATACAAATAGCTACAAATAGCTCATGATCACCCGAAAATGACATTGAAAACGGTAGACGCCACAAGACTTTACCAAAGTCTCTCTGTTGTCTTGTAAATTTACGTTTTTTCAACTATAATAGTCTGCTAAAAAAATCAGGGCTCAAAGCTTATGTTCATCTTTTCCGTGCAAGTGCATTCTTAAAAATATATGTATATCTGGGACTCCGTGCGGCCCCTCTGCAGCCCGCGGCACTAGGCCAGGGCCTAGTCGGCCTAGTGGTATAAATCCGCCACTGGTAACCGTTACGGCCGTACAACAGTTACCGATGTGCAACTACAGCCATGTTTCATGTGCCGGTGAAAGTGCCATCACAATGGCATCAGCAGTGGACCTGGTGAAACAGTTACCGCGATACAACCATCACCCATGTGACATGAGCTATGAAAGTCTCATCGGCTGCGACCTAGTGTAACTGTTACCGTTACAACCGTTACTTTCGTACAATAGTTGTCTCTGTACAACCACCAGCCATGTAACATGTGCCGGTGAAAGTGCCATCACAATGGCACTAACAACGACCTTGTAGAGCCGTTACCGCTACAACAGTTACCGTTGCGGTACAATATTTACCAGTGTAAACCCGATACTATTTTACAATATTCAAAATCAATATTTTAATCTATTTTCTTTCTAAAACATTATTTTTGCCTCGGCTCTCTTTGCCGCTTTTTAAAGTAATTATTTCCGCTATAACCCTTTCTGTTATACAGCCGTTACTGGTACTAACGTTTTTGTTAGTGATTTTTCCTAAATGCAATACGCTATTACGGTAGTAGCCATTGTAAGACCCTCGTGGCCTTAGATAACGTTACGGACTTCATTTAGATTTCCACATAGAAGCCAAAACACCATTCGTTCACTTTCGTGACCGGCCCACAATACAGGGATATGTAAAAAAATTACATAAAACATTTAAAAGAGCTAAATAAATGAACAATTTTGTATTTTGAATTTTTAACTTAGTTTAAATGGTTAAAGATAAAATCCAAAAATATTTCCCATGTTATTCTTAATGGAAATAAATAAAATCTATCTTGCTTATTTATTAACATATCTTGATAAAATTTGGTACGTAGGCCTTACATTAATTAGGAAGGGATTTATCTACAACACCCATATGACGGCAAACCTACATACTCATAACCGCATGGAGTTCATGCTAAAAATAAAAATACCACTATTTGACACAATTTATTATGTTCATGCACCGAAAAGAGTGCATGAACATAATAAACTACTACTGAACGATTTGATAAACACAACAAACGATTTGATAAACAGTAGTAATTGAGGAACCGAGGTTTCCTCAATTGGCTAACAACACTACTTTGGCAGCAAACCTACATTTTCATTCCCATGGAGTTTATGAGGATAATAACAAAATATAGAATTCTTTTGGAAATTTGCTGAGTAGGCCTACTTAGGTATGTTTATTTAATCTTTTCTGTCCTAATTATTACTTTGCAGAAGTTGTTATATTCCTATAATCTTTTTACTAATTTATGGTGTATACGTACACCTATTAAATTGTCAAACTCACATTTGCTGTACGCAATTATATTTTCGTCACACTGACACTGCTCTAGAAATGTTTCCTTTAGATACAATAGTTGCGAGGCTAAAGCAGTTCTGTTTTGCCCAAGGGAGCTTTTCGTATTGACAATATAGTAAAATAGCAGCAGTAGTATTAGACATTCATTAGACACTAAACTAGACCATTAGACAGGCGGAATGTCGAGACAACCCGTAGAAATGGGAGAACCAGACCCTTCACTATCCTCTCTATAGCGTGGGCTGCACTGCACCAGAGAATACACCTGCAATACTGTACTGCACATGATGGTCCAGGAGGCTGTTCCAGCATAATGACTTCTCCCTTACAGCTTCCTCTTTAAACAATTTATGTTTTCCTAGTCTCCTAACTACCTACCTACATCTTCCTTTTTCCTGAACAAAATTTGACAACAGGCAAAAAACAAAAAAATAATCATTGAAACGAGGTCCTACAGCCAGCGGTGGGACAGTTAAGACGTAATATTTTTTCACGCAGTTTATCGATTTTGGATTATAACAGATATATTTGCTTTTGATTATGCCTACCGAATATTTGAATAATTTTTCCAACTTCTAGTCATCAATAACATCAAAGGTTCTCCAAGTCACTGATGTTCAACGTAAATCATTCCCGCCAAAATTGATATTTAACCCGGCCGCGGGTAACAAGTGAAACCACCTGCGTTCCAAGATTAATTATGTGTTTAACATTTAGAGCGCGCGGTAAAAGGACAAGTAGGAAGGTCCCTTTCCCTTAGCGGGTGAAGTATTTATGGACAATCGCACTATTCGGTGCAGACTGCGATTTGTCATTATCGGAGTGTGTGGCTGTGTAGTGCGGCTGCGCGGTGCGCGGCCACGCCCACTGTTGCGCTATCTGGGGGCATCGCCGCCGTAATGAGCGGCCGAGGTGTCGCGCGGACGCGGTTGCGGTTGCGACAGCCGCTCTGCTGCGGAATGCGGTTGACAATTAGAGCTGCGACGGCCGATGCGGTAGTAGTCGATTCGGCGGTACACATGTGCTGAATTGTCAAGAGCTCAGGAGGTGATACTTTGTGGAGTTGAGGGAGGTATTGAAAATCGACAAGCGATGTGAGAAATGTAGTAAATCTGAAATTTTTTGGTTCATACCGATAAAAGAGTCATTACGCGTCACACTTAAAATGTGGGTGACTACGTGACAGAGTGCCGCCAAATCGTTCAGTAGTAAGTTACACTCTCATGATGGGATGTACAGCATAGCTCATTATGATGTTAAAATATGTGAGGAGTACTTAGTTGGAAGTTTAAGAGACACTTACTGAGCAGCATCTTCCTCATACATTTCCAAGTTACCTGAAACAAAAATAATATTGATGAGTGACATATTAAATTTTATAAATTTTTCGCTAGATAATTTTTAAGTGTTTACCATGAAAATTTACATACAAAAATCGTCGCTTACGGTGAACCGTCAACAGGTCTAGTGATTTAAATTTTTCTATGGCGTTTTTGACGGTTCACCGTTAAGTAATAATTCTTACATTTAAACCACAGTTTAGGGGCTAAAAATTGAATTTTAAAATTTAAATGTCATTTAAAGTTCGCAATTCAACCTACAATCCTAAAAGTTAGACATAAATGTCTTCTATAGTTTAAATTACATTTATACTGTCATGTTTTGACGGAGTATGGTTGTTCGTGACCTTCACAGATTGAAAGTGAATACACTTTTCCTTGTCGATAAAGAATTTATGAACTCATGCCATTTCTAAGTTTAATTTTAAACTTTTATTATTTGTTCGTAAGGAATCTTTAATTTAATTTTTTTATTAATTATCAGCACGGTCGACTCATTTACCTTTAACGTAAGGAATATTTATACCCAATTCACGTTTTGAAACGTATGAATTCATTCATACATGGACTTGCTAACACGAATAAATTAAATTACTAAATGTGAAGAATGATTAAATACGTTTAACAATGCATTAAATTTAAAGATATAGTGGTAGTAATCTTCATGTATCATAATGATTATATCATCTTGAGATGAAGAATTATTGCATGTTAGTCCATGGGTGTACCTAATTGTTTCTTATTTTATTTTTTACTTGTCGATCAAATGGTCGAGCGATAAAGTGTCTTTTCGATCAACTGGTGCCGCCCTCCGCGAGTGAGTTAGCAGTTCGCCGCTATCGCGCCGCCTGGTGGGAGATCGGCACTTTGATCTCACAGTGACAACCATCATTAATATGTGGCGGCCGGTTACAAGTTGATATTACACCGATCGGCGGTCGACTCGCTCCGTGAAGCGTACAAATGGTCGGTCCCGCGCGGCGGGTGACATTTCTGCAAGTAATGATTTACAGCTCGCCACGTCACTCAGACCAGTCGCTGATCGAGTTGGGTTCTCGCACGCGCAGGCGCGAATGACTAACTGGATGGTAGTGTCGAATTCAGAGTCCAATATTTGAATACAGTATTGGAATACCAATGTAACTTTCTTTAATCGGACAGATATCTGTCCAGTATATAGGCTAGTGCTGGATCGATGAAAATTTCATACTAGTGGAAAAAGTCACGAGAAGGCACCGTACCAGATTTTACTCACGTTTTCTCTTGTAGACCGTTTAAAATCGGCTTTAAAGGTTACTGGTATACGTGTTGCTCGAAATCGAGCAATTTATTTTAATACAATACAAATGTTACTTTTAGCTCTTAATCAATGTCATCCACCAATCCAATATTGTGAATATCTGTAATCATAAAAAACTACACGTATTTAGAGTTGAACATTAACAGATGTTTAAAATTCTTTATTGAATCCCAATGTTATTTTAATGGGAAACTTAGAGATTTAAATGGTGGATAGTGCCTTTATTTTCAGTCTGATTCTAATCAGTTTTTCGCGAAAACAACTACAGACCAAGCCCTATCCAACGACACCAAAAACTTGAAAATCGGCTATAAATTGTAGGAGGAGTTCTCTACACTATAGAAAACCCCCTTAGCGTATTAAAAAAGTATAGATGACCAGTCCTCTGAAATGAGATAGCCGTTTCTTTAGATACTATATGCCATAATGATAAATAACTGTACAATAAATACTGTTTTATAATTTTCATCACGAAGAAGGTACTCATCTACATACGTAAAAGGACATTATTTCTTGTCTATATTTTTGTGTTTTCATTATTAAATTATTTTAGGTGATAGAGCAAGCTGTCGGTAGCACAAAAACTATTGACATGCCATCGGCATATACTGTATGTTTTCACTATCACTAACACACATGCCAACACCTGTCATCATCATGTCACGTGTGCGCTTTCCAAGGCCTTTCTTCGGCAGGATGACGCCGTTGTTCTTGAACCACAATGATCCCGTAATGAGTGTTTTGAGTGTTGTTGTCTCAGGCTGACTGGAATGAGAGCAGTGCTTTTACTGCGTTAATGGTTGATTAGATTCTCTCCGAATGGGCTGTAAAAGTTAATTTGCTGGTGCTATGTCATTTTATGGACTAACAACTACATTGGGCCATATAGATCAGAATTTAATCTGAAGTCTAAGTTAATGTTTGATATCTTGCCTGGATATATATAATTAGAAAGAAAACTACACCTCGCCTATAAACTGACCTCAATTTTCGGATAAATGACTTGTCTGTTTATTCAGCCCAAAACAGAATATCTGTGCTATATACAGGGCGGTGTGTTTAGGTTGGTGGTTTTGATGTCGAATCACTCCTTTGTATTTGTGTGTTGAAATGACTTCAATATGTTCAGAACTTCTTCAATACCACCCATTAAAGTCTCCAGACTATGATACGTATACGACGTTATAAAAATAATCTGAATCACGTTTATGCTTCTAAATGACAAATGAATGACCCGTTGTCATTAATGAAGAATGAATGAATGATAATGAATCTTCATTAATTATTCAAATGTTTAAGAATTAAATACAATTTTTCGCTGAACTTCGAAAATACCGCTCATTGAAGACCACGGACTACAATAGTTTTACTATGTTATAATATTGTTCATGCTTCTAAATCATGTGTAAAATATATAATTGACCATTTATTATTGTATGACTTTTTTTCTGTAGAGTATAGCAGAGAATCTTGGTAGTTTTAAAGGTAGTATTTATATACATTTTAACAGTTTTGCTGAGTATTAGAAAGTAAGAAATATAGGTAGGCCTACTTAAATGATGGTTTAAAAATATTTTCATTAGCTCATCAGATAGATAAAAAATAATGATAATATATCACGTTTTTAATAATTTTTCTACTAGGCATAGAAAGATGGAACTGTGAACTTAAGTTAAGTTCATCTACTTGTCATTTTCACCCAATTTATTTTTTTGTTCCAAAATTTATTTAAAAGGTATTATTAACTCTGTCTGAAAACTGAAACATTTTAAAACCTGTAAAAAAATCTTTGAAATTAAAAACCGTTAAGCAATAAACCATAAAATCTTTCTTTCTAAATTGTTTTTTATTAATTTTATATTTATGAATACACAAAAGTAAGTTTTGTAGTTTTATGAAAAATATATAAAAATTTAGAATGCGACCTTTTTTTACAAAAGGTTTTTTTTTACAAAAAACTGTAACAGTTTTCAGAACTTCGTCAATACCACCCGCTAGAGTCTCCTGACTGTGATTATCTTGATACGTTATAACAATAATTTGATTATTGTGTTTGCTTGTAAATGGCAAATGTCATTATTATTGATTGCCTTTGCCTTTAAGAGGAACGTAAACTCTTATTTGTTATTTCTAGATAGCTCGAAAATAAATTTCGAAATAGCTTCCCTTTATCAGTTTAGCTTAGTTAGATAGTTGGGTACCAATTGATTTGGTAAGAATATTGGTTTTATTTTTTACTTGTAATGTCTGGCTTAGCATATATTTTTTATGAGTTCGTATGATAGAACGAAAAACGATATCATTACATTCCACGGTTTTTATGCTGGTATATATAGGACTGGAATTGTCAAGAAAATTTCCTAATAGGGCTACACGTAGGCACATTGTTACAGTAGTTATATGCATATTTTAATTGTCTTATCCCTACATATTATTTTCTCTCGCTTTCAAAAGGGTAGTAAACATTTTCCATTCGCTATCCCAGGGTCACTAGAATATACAAACACATTCAGATCGGAAGGATTGCATAAATCTTGAATCGACGGCATTACGGGGAACTAGAGCTGAGGGATTGTTTGGCAAGAGGGATTGGGCAATTGTATTAGAATGGGCATGGCGGCAGTGGCTAGAGGTGCCCTCTACACTATCACTATCGGGACAACAATGGGCACAACATGGACACCGGGCACGCGCCGCGCCGCGCCGCTCACTTTTATAGCCTACAACCAACAGCGTCCGTGCTCCGTTGGTTTATATAATTGCCACTCCAGTTTAGAAGATATCGGAATCCCACCCGAAGCCCTTGGATCAGGCTGGGCTCGAATAGCACTAAATCTTATTGGATAGATCAATTAAAGTGAAAGGTTTTACGATACTTTACTTTCTAATCAGTTGTTTAAATAGTGAACGGCTTGGTTGTGGTTACAACTGTTGGGACAGTTATGTAAAGACGGCGACGCAGCTACGGAGGGAAAAATTTATATATTTTTTAATGTCACAACTTCAAATTAAAATTAAAATTTACTTCATTACAATTATTAAGGAAATGTAATGGTTTGATATAGAATTTCCATAACTGAAGTTGCTAGCGTTGCATTGCACTTCAAAATTAAATGTACAAATCTTCAGTGTATCTGCCACTGGATTAAAAAAAGAAACTCATTTTTACTTTTAGAAAGTCTTTTTTGTAAAAAGGTATCGTTTTCCGTAAACGTGTATCTATACAATGGATCTTCCTTGTTTGCTCTTTTGGTAATAATTGTTAACCAACAAACTGAAGTTGATTTCATGAGCTCCATTCGGATCGTTTGATTTTTTAGTTTCATCTTTCTCTTCCTGAAGACGTTAAATTGAATGTCCTTTTCATACGGATCTCCCCTACGGCTACAAAAAAATTATTACTATGATTAAAGGCATGCTGACACTACGTTTGACCTACTGTATTAATTAGTACCTAAAAAACATCTCGATCACCTCCTCAGACATAGTCTTTACAACTGATTGGAATGACCTACACGAAATGGAGTTGTTTACTCCAAATACTGCGGTTGGCCAATAGTTGCGGCTAATAACAGATGTTAAAGCGACCTCGGCGACGGTTGCGACACGTCGGGACGGGAAGGGCATCGGGACACGAGACACGGGACACGAGACCGGCGAAATGGATCATTCATTACATCAACTGCTGGAGCGGCGCGATCGTAGCGCCCGGGGCGGCTGACTGGCCAACCTTGCCCGCGGCGGACCTGCTGCCACTGCCGCACCTTCACCTAGTGACGGCCGCGCATTGCCATAATTACAGAGACCAAAATACTCACTAGAATGCAAAGTGACTTAAAACTAATCCATACTTTTTTCTACAAGGAATTATTTTGAATAATAACATTTTTTTATTAGTGGGATATTTTGTAAACGGGTCCCGGAGCTAGAGAAGATCCATTAAGAGTCATCTTCACCCCTGGGCCAGTAACCCATTGTTGCGCAGTCGGCAATGTTAATCATACGGCATTTATGCTAAAACACGGTCTTGTATTCCCCTGTTTCGGACGCCGTTTTTCAACGATTTTCTTGAAATTTGGTAAGTGTTTAGTTGAATAGTTATATTAGGTTTCTCATACCTCAAATTTTTGAAAATTTAACAAATATTACTCTCTGTGACGTCGCAAAGTAACTCGATTTTCCTTAGTTAATATCTCAAAATTTAGTAAAATTTTCAAAATTTCGAGGCATGAGAAACCTAATATAAGTATTTAACTAAACACTTACCAACTTTCAAGCAAATCGGTTGAAAAACGGCGTCCGAAACAGGGAATACAAAACCATGTTTTAGCATAAAAGCCGTATGATTAACATTGCCGATTGCGCAACAATGGGCTACTGGCCCAGGGGTGAAGATGACTCTTAAGAAGGGAGGGCTTCTTGCAGGTTACTTTTCTCGTCGGTAACCTTCCTCTAAGTAACATTAAAAAATAATGTCGGTAATGTTATAGGTTTGTTCAGGTGATCAGTTACCTGCGAGGCGGATTGTGAAATCCGTTTTGCTGGCGAGAAAAGTTACTAGCCAGAAGAGATTCTCTTATGAATATCAAGTTCTTCTTACCTGGAGTCAGAATAAAAACCTTCAATATAGCCATGAATTGTGATGCACAGCGCATTAAAGGTTTCACTCTTTAGATTCCAACGCTGTGAATCTGAACTGAGCCCGAAACCGATCAAATTTTGTAGTACTGTATGATAATAATAAAATTGAAATTTCAACATGCATCTTCACTCATACTTTAACTTTTTATGTAGATTTTTGGGTGTTTTGAATTTTAATACGTTGAAATATGGTGTACCCTACGATAATACGTATTTCTATGATATTTTCTCCAATACTTCCTTTTGTGACCGTCCCAGGTACGCAATGACTCATCTAGGTTCTCATCTAGGTTCGAGCTAAGCAATTTTAATTCCGACATTTAGTTGTCAATAAAATTACATTACAAGTATCCAAGTCAAAAGTCAAGCTTTTATTTGCACACGTTGCGTTCCTTTTTCGAAAGAATCCGAAACTCGCCGCCAGGACCTTGTGCACCTTCACCCACCGACAAGGACAATATCTTAATTAATTGGAACCGTGACCTTCCCCTAGCCGAGCTCGGCCCCCGTGCCTTACCGACGACTCGCCGCCTAATTGGAACTGCAATCGTCTAGCGAAGAAAGGACCGTCGGTTTTTGTCAAAGGTTTTCGCGTCCTTCGCCGAATCCGAGAACGCGCGGTTGTTTTTGTCCGCCGCGATAAAAACGCGAGTAACTATGTCACTTTCGCAACGCATTTGCATAATTCCGTGGCATCGGCCGCGTCAAGGCCCCGCGTGATTGGGCAGCGGCAGATGGGCGAGGGGCGAGACGCCGCTAAACACGGCGCTGCTGCTGGACTAGTTGGAAGTTTCGTAATGTACCAATTATTCCTTTTGCAATGGCTTTTGATGAATTTGAAAATTAGAAGGCCATTTCAAGATGGGAGGATATTGCTACACATTTAGTCTTTTTAGAGTTTCCAATAAAGGTAAGGTCACATACTCGGATATTAATAGTTTGGATAGTTTGTAATATCGATTTTGAAATTGATTTTTGTACTATCTAGAAATAACAAATAAGAGTTTATGTTCCTCTTACATGCAAAGGCCATCAATAATAATTACATTTGCCATTTACAAGCAAAAACAATAATCAAATTATTGTTATAACGTATCAAGAAAATTCTTTAGAAGAAAGAAGACTTTAACGGGTGGTATTGACGAAGTTCTGAAAACTGTTGTAATTTTTCTAAAAAAAAAACCTTTTGTAAAAAACAATTAATTGCATCCCAAATTTTTATATATATTTCATAAAACTACAAAACTTACTTTTGTGCATTAATTAATATAAAATTAATAGTAAAAACATTTAGAAAGAAAGATTGGATGTTTTATTGCTTAACGGTTTTTAATACATTAACCGTACAGGTTAATGACTTTTACAGGTTTTAAAATGTATCACTTTCCAGACAGAGTTAATGATAAAATATATTTAGAAAATTCTGTAAATATATAAGTTATTCCTCCTGTTTAGTTTCAAAATGTAATTGGTGCTTGAAAACTATACACTGACTATCTTTTTTATCTTTAGGTCCAATATGTATTTTTTTGTTTAAGTGTATTGTTTTTCAGTAACCTGATATTTCTCACTCACTGTATAGAGGGTTATCTATCTATACTTATTTAATACGCTAAGGGTTTTTTTGTCTTGAGAACTCCTCCTACAATTTTCAACCGATTTTC
>CM061531.1:297887951-298185288 GCA_030545055.2 Neoaliturus tenellus
TCCCCGATAAGAATAACATGGAAAAAATTCACATCCATTGTCCCTGAACATTTTAGGTTAAACAGTACTGTCCCAGAAAATGTTTTAGAATCTCATTTTAAATAATAGTTCATCATAAAATACCGACTATCACGTAATTAATTTTATTTTCCATACATTTTCAAAAATCTCCGCCACATTGTAAACTTTATGGAAAAATAAAATAATGTATGATGAAACATTAATTTATTTTGGAAAAATATTTTAAACGAGAGCCTAAGACATATATGTGCCGGGAGATTTTTGTTTAACAAAACATTATCTGATACAAAGGATTTGAAAATTTTCTGCACGTTATTCTTACAAGAAAAAAACTAAAATATAGTTTATTTTTAGTTTAGAAACAAAATTTTTAACTGACCACTTGATGATCACATCAATCAGATAAGGCGACCCTTGATGCCAGCCAAAAATTAGAGCTCTTAAGGCACGGCTACACATAACAGCACAGGACACGGACAAAATTCTGATGGGGTGGTTAGATATTGGGATAGGGACAGGACATTTCTGAGGCGGGACATTGCGTGTTTACCTGTTAGATACTGCCTATCCCGCGCGCCGGCTACCACACCACACTCACTCCACTGTTCAGTTCACCACTCACCATAAACAATGTTTGTC
The DNA here is from genome assembly GCA_030545055.2 of Neoaliturus tenellus. Classification (NCBI taxonomy): domain Eukaryota; kingdom Metazoa; phylum Arthropoda; class Insecta; order Hemiptera; family Cicadellidae; genus Neoaliturus; species Neoaliturus tenellus. The sequence continues at coordinate 297,888,612 of CM061531.1, forward strand.
AAGTTCTTCGTCAGATACTGATGAAGAGTTTTTGTTGATGTATCAATATCTTGTATCAATATGTTGAATGATATTTTATGAATATTATTGAAATAATTCACATCTGAGGAATCGTACAGTTTACAATATTTTTTTTACAAATTCATTTAGTTTGATATATCAAACTCTAACAGCGGTGCTAAACTACATCCTGAATCAACCAATCTCTGCCCCCAACACATATGAGTATAGAAGAAGAAAGCTGAGCATGTACGGAAAAATCCAAACTTCCAGAGCTACTATCAGAATTTTCAATCGTAAGAAGTGGCTACACTTGCTAGGACGGGATATGGACGGAACACAACATTTGGCGAATGAATGCTTGTCTGGTGATCCATCTGATATAGCGAATGTCCCATCCGTGTCCTGTCTGTGTCCCCTCCCCATTTGATATCACAAGGAGCATTCATCAGAAAATGTCCTGTCCGTGTCGTTCCCGCCTCCTGTCAGGTATAGCCGTACCTTTATTGAGATGTTTCCTTATTCTATCTAGCCCTCAAAGTTACAATTGTATGTTATCTTCCTAGAACTGTGCACTTCCTATCCTTTTTAAATGATTTATGTTTATTCTTTTAATTCATAACAAAACAGATAAATTGAAAGAAAAAGTGTGTGTTATCAATTCTCAGTTATAATTTTTTTGCACACACCGATAAAACCGGCAACTGACTTTGACAACCAACCAATTCCTACTTCTCAGTATCATTTGTGACTAGTAGACAAAACAGTCAGATGGTCTACAGTCACATGGTTTTTAACAAGGATTCAAATAGTTTTTTCTTCAAACAAAAGAGATTTAAGAGATATGTCCAAAACATTGTTATTATTTACAAATAAGTGACATAATACAATAGGCCCACATATCAACTTGTTATTGTCATCTGTATCTAGAGGGTTCAGGATAAAATAGATCAAAGTAGGTGTCACACTCTACTTACCGAAACTCTGTTATTGATCACACCCTCTACAGGGTTTACGCAAGGTTTCTTCGGTGAAAGGTTGTTGGTTTTGGTTGGTGACACCTGGTGGCGTTTGCGGTAACTGTTGGTTTGAGACACATCCAAGCAGCTGCTCACTAGCGGGGATGTCACATGCTCGGCTGGAGCTTCCAGTGGCGGAACAAGAGAGGTCCTCGGGGTACAGGTGAAAGTTGTCCTGCGGCTATCTACAAAATCAATAAAATCATTAACAGTGAACAAATATTATTCAAAGTTTATTTTAATTTTAAAACAATTACTAACTGGTTCAAACAGATCTTGAAATATGATTATCAGTTTTTCACTATAGTGGTAATACACGGCGTTAGGAAATTAAACTTACAAAAATTACAACTTTCATCACAAGTAGAAGAAATATAATTAAGGAACACTTCAAATAAAATCCACCTTGTTAATTAATCTATAGCGGTTTTAACTACTTTAAAAACATTACTTATTTATTTTATAATACAGAAAAAGATAGGTCAGGAATCATACCCATAAAGTATAACCCTTCATATACAAGCCAAACTAGTTGTAATTTCCAACATTTTACTTCCAAAAATGATCACGTACAAAATGGATATAGTTAAAATAGGCTGACTGAGCAAAATTAATTGGATTAAAATAATTAAGTGATTTTAAAATCTAACGTCTAAAGAAAGGATTAAAAATGCATTCAAAGGAATGAAGACAGATTATTAAAAAAGTAGTTCTGTATGGATAAGAACCCCCTCTGCTCATGTGGACAGTCCTACTATATATCTTCCCTTTATAAATACTGTTTAAAACTTTTAGATAAAATTTAATCAGTGGTAAAATACAATAACAGTACAATAGTAAATCTCAGAAGGAATTTGAGTGATTTCTAGATTGGCCAATTTTTAAAACTATGATTGCCAAAATGTTCTTCTGTTGGTAAGTGGCTTCATAAAGTATTGTGTGTCAAATGGGTACAGTACATGTTTGCTATAGGCACTATTCTTTTTTATAAAGGGCTATTTAATATAAATCAATGAAATATGAAAACATTACAATAACGTTAAGTTAAAGCTAATTATAAAAGTTAATTACCACTTTTCTAAAAACTCAGGTTGATACTGTTATCACCCCATACAGTAATGACTATAGGTCTGTGCATTTAACATATTTGAAACAAAGTAAGGGGGTGAGCAGCTACACTACGGGTGAATGTTCTGATCAAAACTACTGGGCAAAACAACACCACGATATCCTTATCATGGTTGTGAAGTTTTGTGCGTTAAACACCATACCACCAACTTACCCAAGATTGTAAATTGGAGAAAAAACAACACAACGGAACAGAAAATAACAACGGTACTTACTATTTGGAGCATCGGGGAAGTCTTTAGTTTCAATTATGGAATGCTGAAAGTCCCAATCACTTGGTGGTTTTGAAGACTGCATCTGACTCTCTAAACTTCTTCTGACATTTTTCATCTGTAGCTCGAGTTGTGGTATGATCTCCATTGCAGCAGCCTCTATTCCAATGTTTACTGCAGAATTTTCTAAACTGGGTTTAACTGTTGACATACGTAATCTTTTCCTAGTCTTTTTAACTTCAAAGTTTCCTTTTGTAGAATCCATGGTTTCTTGTTCACTGGGTTTAGGTGGTGGTTCTGTTACTTCCCCTGACTTTAACTGGCATTTTTCAGTTTCTCTGGTAGGTTTTTCATTCATAAACTCCCTGTCAGAATTAATCTGATTAGGAGTCTCTGTCTCATCTGGCTTTGTTTTTGACTTCCTTGCTGTAGGAATTTTAGTTTCAAAAATATGTATCGCCGGAGGTAAAATCTCACTGTTATCTTCTTCAAGAGGTCCTTGCCATTTTGGTTTATTCTAAAATTACAAATTTGAAATTAAAACTAAATGAGACACCAACATTAACTTAAATTCCTCTCACATTTTCAAGTGAAGGTGGCTATTAGTCACCAAAGTGATGGATAAAACGACTAAATCAAATATAGACTAACCAAACAATAACAAAAAGTGTCAACTGTCAGAAGCACTTGCGTACCGCTGTTCAAGTTTGTATCCACAGGAAGGACTATTACAATTTAAATTAAAAACACAAACCATGAATTTAAAATTACTTTAATAAATAAAGGTATTTTACTAATGTTGATCTCAGTATATAATTTTCAAGATATTAACTTTTTAAAGTAAAAAAAAAATTGTTACTAGGCCTGTAATGGAGTCAAATAGGCTTTTGCTATATTCTAGGAGTAGGTTAGGAAGTATCAAAACACATCCCACCATACAAATTAAATGTAATCATTTAAATGACTCTAGTGTGTAATGTATCCTCAAACGTGTCTCATTACTAAATGTGTTTTCTTAAAAAAAAACTTAACATTTTTGCAGTACTGTTCTATTTGCTTTGAAAAAAAATATTTTGAAAAATAAATTGTATTCTATGGAAAATAAAATAAATATACTGTAGGCTACTATTTTGTGTCAATATTTAGAACTTTTCCGTTCAGCCAGATTTGAGCATGAAAAAATACAAAATGAAGACACAAAATGAATGAGACTACTAATAAATAAAAATTATTGATCAACACTAAATAACCCTAGAACCTATCCTCATATAAAATTTTACCTAGGTAGGATTAGACAAAAAATATTTTATTACAGAAATTTAGTAATAAAGTTAAACTGAAGATGAAGTTAAACTCAGAATCACTGTAAAAGGGCTTAAAGCTCATTTAACAAAATCAATTTGTTGTAGGGACAAAATTAAATCAAACTGCTTACCCATGCAATTGTTAATAGACACTTAAAATTACAAAAAATAAAAAATAAATAATAAATAATAAATAATAAAATAATAATAATAATAATAAATTAATAAATACCTTTAGTACTCTAATGATTTTCTTCCCATGAATAGCCTACTGTAAAACACTGGCACTGACAAGTTTGCACTTCCAAATGAAACATAACCAGGACTAGAACTGACCAAGCTGCTTGAACTTTGAACTTTTGACCTTAAGTTACTGAGAGGTGTTCATGTTAATGGCGACTTTTTAATTTGGATCTCAAGACGTTTCTTTTACTATGTATAAATAGACTTTAATCAAAAGAACAAAATTTACTATATTACCAGATTTGCTTTTCTCAATTTTGCTTGGCAATGTTTAACCTTACCTTGGTTTTTATTTCAATTCTTTCAACTGATGAAACACAATCATATCATTAAATCTGTCTATTGAAAAAAGTTGTAAGTTAAAATTTAAATAGTTTGGTCTAAAAAAATGGAGGGTTACTGGTTTATAAGTATGCTCTAGTTAATTTTTGTGCATGCTTTAACACAATTATAATTATAAATTAAGAACAGCCTGTACAGTTTTCAAATTAAAGATTTTTATAGGCCTAACATACTTATTTTGCTATTTGAAACAAACAAATTATTTAAACTCTAATTGCAAAGCTTCTCATCGAGTTTAAGTATTTCACTGCACATTTTAATGTATGCAATTAAATTTTCTTTTTCAAAACTTCTTTATCGTCACTTAAAATGTAGGTTTTAAATAGTAAGTTAATAATTCATTTCTGGAGGTTTTTAGTTTACAACAAAAATAAGTAAATAAGAAAGAAAACATAAAGGATGCTTTGAGTTCATTAATAGTTTATTGTTTTTCTATCACTTTAACACAATTTTAAATTATTCTTAGTACAATATCATCTTCTCACCTCATCAACCGATTTGGAAGAACTTTTCTTCAAAACCTGAAGTGCTTTTTCTCTAAGTTTTTCCAAATTTTTCTTTTGGATTTCTAACAGGTCTTGTCTTTTCCTTGTCTCTTCCGACATTTGCATTTTTCTTTCCATCCGCTTGGCTTGCATGTAAGCTTTGACTTCTTTACTGTTGTATTTATTTGATCTTGCACTGTTTATAATACAGTCTTTTTTGTCATTTGGTTGCTTATTTCTCTCAGGAGAAGATTTTTTTTGTAATTTATTAGTTTTCTTTGTTGCTGTACTGGCTAGAACAAAAGAAAACAGAATCTTGTTAAACCTGATTTTAAGTTTTTTCTTAAGTACGGTTATACCATTGACTATGTACACTAACATGAATAGACCTCTCATCCAATGCATTTAGTTTGAGGCAAAAATTCAGAAGTACCGTGTACTTGTCAGAGTCGCTGCCATCGATGTTACTATTCAGCTGGATTTACAGTGCTGCAAAAACATTTCATAGCAACATAAACAAAAAACTCCATAACAAAAAGATTAAATTCTTGATTGAGAAGAGTGGTAGTACTGTCATATGACTCCTGTACTTCCATGTACGCCACTGAAGATCGCGCTATCGTAAATTGGTTTTAAACACGCCTATGCTATGAGAAGTCTACTCACGTTAGTGTACATAGTCAGTGGTAATACTTAAGTAGGCCTACAAACCTTCAAGCAGCTTTGGAAGTTGGCCAATATTACAGTATAATGAGTCGCCCTCCAGCATAAAATTCTTATTACAATAGGTAATTAACTTCTCTGTCAGTTTTTTGTTCTTATATAAAGGTTTAAAATATATAGGCCTATCAGTTCAGTTAGAAAGCAAAAAATTACAGCTTTGTACTTTAATTTTTGTATTAATACTATCTTGTGTATTTTTTAAGCTTATAATCTTGCAGATTTTGTAATGTCAATGTGTTGATTAGATAAAAAGGATTTGTTCATACAAGTTATTCAATATTAGGAAAAGTGTTTTCATTTTAAAAATTTGAGAGGTATAAATAATGGCTGGATAGAGCCTTGTTAAAAGTAAGTGCTAATGATCAAATTCTTTTCAGAACGAGAAATGACTTTTACATTAGTTGCCTAATACTTAATTTTCTACAAATAAACTCAAAGGGTAGTCTGAATAGTCAATTTCTTACCTTTGAATTGATCAGAATCTTTCTCTGATGTCAATTTGTCTATAGTTTGATCTAATTTCTGTAGCATGAATTTTAAGTCTGATTTTTCTGCACCTTCAGGGATTTTTCCATTGGTCACTTGTCCTTTTTTATCTGACTTCTCAACTGCTACTTCCGAAATGTTATTAGTTAGAGAAATTTTAGTGGTTTTAGTTTTATTATTTTCTTTATCTTCTTTTGATGCCTCTGTCCTTGGCCTTACCCGGTTTGCTACAGCTGGTTTTTTATTTGTATAAATTGATTTTTCTTTACGAGGTGACTTTTTACAAGAAGTGGTTGGTAGTGAGCGAGTAGGCCATGGTTTCATTGCTTAAAAAATCACATATAAAAATTAGTCTTCTTACCATAATTATTGAGGACATAATTTTGTAATTACTCTTCCCTAACATATCCTATCTACGGTACCTAGGTAGGCCTAATGATTTTTTGCTATGGTTCTCAACCCAATTTCACATTTTCTTCAAAATGTCTGGTAAATATAGATAGAAATATTACACTTTGTTTATTATACCTTTTCAACCCCCATCTCAAAATCTCTTTAGAGACCACTGGGATCCCCCCGCACAGTTTAAGAACAACTGCGGTTACTTTAAGTAGCCTACATAGCCTAAGTTGTAAAGCAGTAGGCCTAGTACAGAATAATTAGGAGCATGCAACAATTAGGTATAAGAAAACATGATACTTCACACTTTGCAGTTGTAAACAAAATTTTTAAAAATAATGTTCATGTAATTAAAAATGGTTTATTAAAGCAATAGTAAAGGCTAGACATTCTCAACAAGTTTAAGTAAACATGTTTGTGTACTTAAGTCTACACTTACTTTTAGGAGGTGAGTCTTCTGTCAATCTCATAATTTTCACAGGCCATCCCTTTTCATTAAAAAATAAAGTTTGCTCTTCCATGGCAGTACAGGACGCAGATTTTAAATATTTTGTTGGGAATTCTGTGCATGAAACCGATTTAGCTGTAGGCTCATGACTACTTCTAACAACCTGGTTTACATCATCTTTCTTGTCTGTTTCTGTTGTTGAAGAGTTTAAAGCTACACTAGGTTTATTTAAGTTAATAGATTTACTTTTTTCACCAAGTTCATCCATTTCTTCTGAGCAGAGCAAAACTTCAACTAAATGCAAACCCAATTTTTTATTTTCTTTGAAACAAGAGCCCTCTGACTCTAACAGATCTTCCAGATAAACGGGTGATGAACACTGAGACTTATTGGTGGCCTTACGTGTCACATCTGCAATAAAAACAATCAATTAAGTTAGGCCAGCTTGTCATAGCCAATTTTTATGATCAATTTTTAAAGGCTACCGTGCCAATAAATGAGCTATTTATAGTCAAAGGTTTTATTAAACATTACCATAACTTTTTGAACATAATAATATTTTCTCCTTTTGACAGAATCAACCGTTTATTTCTTTATTTAATTTAGTTTTTTTTATGAAAAGTAAAAATTTTGGTGTACAAATTGGGTTCTTGGTTGTCTGAAATTGTTTAGACTTTGAGTCATAGGCTTTCCTGGGGCTATTATTTTTCGGTTGAATAAAGCCTTTGACAATGAGTTGTTCATAAGACAAAACATAGTCAAAAGACAAAATAAAATACTAAATGTTTATTTTAAGAACATGCAAAACTGCCGACGTTACCAATGCATGTTTTATGGATAAAATCCAGATCTTTTGTTTCTTCCTAATTCTTTTAATTTAACGTGCCTTTAAATGAACTCAAAACACTAACTTAAGGTAGGTAAAGGAACACTTGAATGTTGAACATTGAATGTTGAATTGAACACTTCGTGAATGTTTAGAACCACATCCAAGAAATAGAATACAAGTTGTATAATGTGGATATGGAATTCTCAAGTGTACTTGTGTATTTAAGTGTGATTTGAATTTTTAATGTTTTTAAGAGGCGGTCGGAGTCAGTCCCGCCGGCCGCCGAGCCAGGCTGTCATTTAACATGGGGCGAAACTATACAATTGGTATTTTCCAGCCTATGTGTTATCAAACTTAAAATTGTAAACTGTCAAAACGTTCATATAGTTACAATGAAATATATAACGTGGTTTAAAAATATTTTATTCGTTATTTTATTTTTAAATTCTGTACGACAATTTGCCAATTTCCCATAAGGAATTGTCAAATTTGTGTACAACATAACTGCAAAGTTAAACACAAAATATTCAATATTGAAACGTTTTTAGAAAACTCATTTCTTAATCTTTGTTTATACTTTTTTTTCTAACCGTTTTTTGATGTCTAACTATTTTTAAATATTAATTTATTAAACCCTTGCAAAACTATCGCTCGAGCCCGGTGCAGCTTAGTTCAAGGCTGTTCCAACGGATGGTAGCAGCGTCGGTTACCGACAGTAGATCCCGGTTCCGCCAGTGAGCCAACGCGGTAGATTTAAAACTCCTCTAAGCGTTGCTTCCTGGTCAAGCCCTGCATAATAATGTTTAATGAAAAATGACTTCCTGTAATAACAAAGGGGTCGTTTTCTTCCCACCCTCTGAAGCAGATTTCATTTATTTATTGATGGACTTTGCATGATAATGAAATTTAAATAGTTTATCTATTCCAAATAATACAAGTTCTTTAAGTACGTAAACATATTCTGATAATTTAAATAAACAAATTTTAAACAAGCAAAATTAATAAGCAAAATAAGCATTTAAAAAGAATTGAATTGAAATAAGCAATTTTCATTATTTTCATTCAAAAAGTTATTATTTTAACAATTTTAACTTTATTGTTATTAGTTATTTTAGTTGTATTTTTGGTAGCACTTGAAGAAATTTTAACACAGCACCTCAAATTAGATTGTGTTTACTCACAGTCTATGTTCGGCTCTTTTAATCAAAACTCATTTTTTTCATGTTAACAAAGCAGTTATTTTTAACAGCTCCCCCACACTTGAACCTCGTACCTGCCATGATGTCAGCAGGTTTATATGCCCAAATCAGTGACATAATGAAAGACATCAGCAGACACAGCAGAAGCCTTATTTCCGATGTAACAAGCAACAACGTTGAACATTATAACTCTGTTATTGTAAAGTTCATCGGAGGTAAAAGAATCAATTTTGCCCTCAAGGGATCCTACCAGGCAAGGTGTTCTGCAGCTGTTGTCCAATTCAACTCCGGAACGGCAGTTTATAAGCTTCACAAACAGATGTGTAATTCTAGCCCTGGATTGTTTACAAAAAGTATCCAGAACAAAAGAAAAAGAAAAACGGAGATCCAGAGAGGTAAGAAGAAGAAATGCAAAAAAAGTCTGTTTGCTTCAAACAGTTGCAATGATGGAGACTATGGTCCAACTGCCCAACGCCCCGATTTAGACCCAGTCACAATGGCGCAAGAGTCAGAAGAATTTCTTCAAAACCTAAAAAAATCTGAAGAAGAAATAAGGTTGATTGAAAAGGGCCCGTCCTCCAAAGTGAAAGTAGTGAGTGGTTAGAACTCAGAAGTAATTTACTTACTTCGTCAAATTTCGGGCGAGTATGTAAAATGAAACCAAATACAGGATGTGAATCTGCTGTAAAACAAATGTTGTATTCAGCTTTCGACTGCAGTGCTCTCGCATACGGACGAAGACACGAGGAAACTGCTCGGAAAGAACTTTCAAATGTTCTCAACATAAATATTAAACAATGTGGAATATTCATTTGCAAGGATAGCCCCTTTTTGGGCACATCACCTGACGGCCTAATCGGTGATGACGGTACAGTAGAAATCAAATGTCCTTCATCAGCCAAAGAAATGACTCCTGAAGAAGCCATTAGAAAAAGAAAAGTAACATTTTGGGCATTAAATAAAAATGGCGAAATAGGTGAAATTAAAAAAAACCACGACTTCTTCTTCCAAATTCAGGGGCAACTGAACATTACAAATAGGAAATTCTGCATTTTTTGTCTCTGGACACCAAAAGGTATAAGAACGGAGAGGATTCCACGAGACAACGAGTTCTGGAAGACAAATATGTTTCCAAAACTAGAGAAGTTTTACATGAACTGTTTGCTCCCGGAGCTTGTTGACCCTCGTCACTGCTGATCTATGCCGATCAGAAATCCCAATTATATCTTGGAGGCCCAGGCTAGATTGGCCGAGCGGAAGCAAAACAAAGGAGCAAAGAAAATCTGAGGAGGAACTTCCTATAGTAGGATGTCTTCATGTCTTATGAACTGTTAATGTTAAATTGTACTTATCGCAAAATTTAATTACTTTCCGAATCTTTCGCATTTTGTAATATTTTCACCAAAGTCAATCTATAAGTTTAATTACGATCGAGTTCGAATGTTTTTCTTTGTAAATAAGTTTTGGTATTTTTTAATTTAAATTTCTCGTAAGTTATGTAAATATTTAATGTTATTGTTAGCGAATTTCCCATAGGGAATAAGCTATTACCGTAGGTCTCATGGTAAGACCTAAGCCCGGGACCATGTTACTTTTTCGTTTTGAGGTGCCCAGAGACCAAAAATAATAGTCATTCAAATTTATATATATATATATATATATATATATATATATATATATGTATATATATATATATATATATATATATATATATATATATATATATGTATATATGTATGTGTCCCTAGACACGATAACTCTCGTAAAAATGGTCCGATCGACACCAAATTTGGTAGAGATGTGTAATCCTACGTTTATTCGGATGAGTTCGAAAACCAGACATATCGACCCACCGGAAGGGGTAGTTTTGGGGGGTTTTGTACCCCAAAAATAGGTTTTTTGCATTTTTCATATGTAAATTTAAAAAATTTTTATTTTGACCATTGGATTTAGCTCAAAAAACACACAATTTAGTATCTTGAAGCTTTGCTCTATCTCCATTGGTTACCGAGATATTACAAAGTCTAAGACAGTACATTGTCTTTTGGGGCTCCAATGTTAATCTTATGGAGAATAAGGATGTGTTAATATTTAACTTATTAACCAATATTTTTGGATGAAACTTGGTATTTAGCTTCATTTGGTTGAGATTCATCCATTTAAGGTAAGAAATCTTGGTTTTTGTACTTTTATCATGGCAGCAAACCTGCATACTCTTTTCCCATGTTATTCATATGGAGAATAGGCAAACTCTTTTATTTATGGACAGATATTGATGAAACTTACTCAGGGTGTCTACTGATATCTCATTTTAGAATTCCAGTATATTTCCAGTATTTCCAGTATATTTTTTTTTTTCAAAAATTCCAGTATCACTCGCAAACTATTAATTCTTATGATTATGATTAATAAGTACTTTCCAAAAATAACATTTGTATAATATTTTTTTCAATTTTTTTGTGAAGGCCTTTAACTCACTCTATAGCCCCCTGTTCCTCCCACTTTGTTTTGCGTTTATATAATATGAAAAATAACCATAAAGAACATTTAACTACAAAAAATAATGAGATAGGTTAGTACTTAAAAGTAAAAAAAAGAATATGATAAAAATTTAAGAAAGAAAAATAAATTTTTAGTATAAAATCAAACATTTTTTAGGCTCCATCATTACACAAATGTTTACATTTCTTGATTAACTATTTGAAGAGAACTACAAGTTTTCTGATTTTGGTTTGCAAACATACTTAAAAAGCAAAAATGACTTGTAAAATATTTTTACATTATTATGTACGGATCAAATGACAAAATCTATATATTATGCATTTTAAAGAATACACATTTTAATAAAATTCTAAAATTCCAGTATCTATTTTGAAATTCCAGTATAATTCCAGTATTTCCAGTATGGAAATAAAATTCCAGTATAATTCCAGTATTTCAAGTATTTCCAGTATCAGTAGACACCCTGTTACTATATGGCTTTAAATGGTCGAAATAAATTTTTTCTATGCTAAAATCTACTTTTAGTGTCCCCCATGGCAGCATACCTGCATACTCTTTCCCTATATTTATCTTAAGGAGAATAGACATTTATTTCCCTATTATGAGCACGTGATGAAATTTTGTTTACAAGTTTAGCTGGTCAAAATTAATACAGGGTGTCCAGCTTCCACCTTTACAAACTTTTCCAGGTTATTAATCATGCCAAAACAAACAGAAAAATCATATAAACATATGTCCGGAAATGCCTCGTTAAGCCGCTAGCCGCCATTTTGTTTTTTACACTTAAGAAATTTTATTTCCGTAACGGGTTGTTGTATATAGTTCATATTTGGCATGTATCTTAATCACACCAATGCGCATTTTTAGAAAAATATAATTTTTTTCCGATTTATATTTTCAAAATGGCGGCCATTTTAAGTTTTTAAACTCAATTATCTAAAAAACCGTAAATTTTATAAAAATTTTACTAGACACAAAAAAGTTGCCAAATTAAATTATCTAAACAGTGGTACCAAGTTTGTAAGGATCCGGCAACAAATAACGGAGTTATGGTGGTTTTCCTGTAGAAAAACACTGATTTTGCACTATGATTAATGCCAATTTAGGTTATTTTAAGAGAAAAACCTCAATAACTCTGTTATTTGATGTCGGATCCTTACAAACTTGGTATCAATGTTTAGATAATTTAATTTGTCAGCTTCTTTGTGTATAGTAAAATTTTTATAAAATTTACGGTTTTTTAGATATTTGAGTTTAAAAATTTAAAATGGCCGCCATTTTTAAAATAATGATCGGAAAAAAATAAAATTTTTTCTAAAAATGAGCATTGGTGTGATTAAGGTACATGCCAAATATGAACTCCATACAACAACCCGTTACGGAAATAAAAACTCTTAAGTGTAAAAAACAAAATGGCGGCTAGCGGCTTAACAAAGCATTTCCGGACATATGTTTATATGATTTTTCTGTTTGTTTTGGCATGCTTAATAACCTGAAAAAGTTTGTAAAGGTGGAAGCTGGACACCCTGTATTACTAATTTGGAAATTCGCTGAGTACGCAGGTCTGCTGCGACGGGGGGTATTTTATTCGTTTGACATTTATTGAGGGTATTTGCAAGTTTAAATTAAGTATTTATATTACCGTATTATGTAGTAACTGAATTAGAATTATTTCCCAAAGTCTTGAATGTATACATACAAGTACAGTATCAAAGTTATATGTAAATATGTAATGGTATTTTTATGTAAATATTTAATGTTATTGTTTTATTTGTTTGGCATTTGTTGAGGATATTTGCAAGTTTAAATTATGTATTTATATTACTGTATTATGTAGTATACTGTATTAGTTAGAATTATTTCAGAAAGTCTTCATGTCTTATAACTGTTAATGTTAAATTGTACTTATCGCAAAATTTAAGTACTTTCCAAATCTTTCGCATTTTGTAATATTTTCACCAAAGTAAATCTATAAGTTTAATTACGATCGAGTGAATGTTTTTCTTTGTAAATAAGTTTTGGTATTTTTGAATTTAAATTTCTCGTAAGTTATGTAAATATTTAATGTTATTGTTTTATTTGTTTGACATTTACTGAGGGTATTTGCAAGTTTAAATTATGTATTTATATTACTGTATTATGTAGCAACTGAATTAGTTAGAATTATTTCCCAAGTCTTGAATGTATACATTCAAGATTCAAGATTCAAGATTCAAGATTTTTATTGTCTTTAGGCTCTTTACAAGTGCAATCGACAAGGTCAATACATAGCATTTTCAGTAAACTTAAGGTGTTACAGTAATCTTTCTTTTTGGTAATGATTAATTACAAGTCAAATTATAGAAAACATAAAATACAATAAATAAATACATAAAAGTACATGCAGTATCATGTCTGTCATTTTTTTATTATTAATATGTTAATGGGTTCGACTTGTTTGTGCTTTACATTCTTTATGACTAATTTATAAATATATTTTCTGGCGGGCTTTTGTAATGTTGGAGAGTCTTTTATTTACAGTACTGTTACGTTTATATTTTAAATAGTAAAACGTTACATATTCAGTGTTACCTATTGAATCCTTGTATTTATATATTTAATCTTTAGACATTCTTCTTATCATTTCAATTCTTTGCTTTTACATTAGAATTGTTTTCTGATAATTTTCTTGTTAAAGCAAATAAATACATTCTTAATAAAATGTCAAAGTAGTTATATTTCACCTAAAAGGTTTCCTCAATACTTTTCAATATGTTAGCTTGTGACCGAGGAGGCGATGACGGCCGGGCCGGCCCCGCAGCGCCGGGCCAAAAACTTGTCATTCTAGGTGTTGTAAATCACGAGGGATATCGATCCACTCGGCCGGCCGTCGAAGCACGCTCGGTTCGCCGGTAAGGAAGTATGCTTTGGAAACTACTTGTGAGCGCTCTGGTGGCCACAGCCCGAACTAAAAGGTAGATTTTGACCTGACTCCGACCGCCTCTTAATTAGGTACCAATGACTTCCCAAGTAACATTTTAAAAACTAGCAAAACCATTAGGAGGGCTAATTTAATAAAACAACTTAACTTACACTTAAAAAATAGCCTATGCACTATGGCCACAGCCATTGGCTTCGGCAGCTTTAAGCAGTGCAGTACATTACTGTTCAGTACTTGTTTGTTATATTCATACCAATAGTTTTGAGGTCAATCCTGGGCATTTCGGTGGTATTGTAGGATTTATTGGAAAACTACAGTAAATATAGGCCTATCCCCCCCCCCCTCCAGGAAACAAAGAATCAGACTACCAGACATTATTTTAAAGATGATGCGCTAGAATACAAGCCTAAGCTCTGTCTCAAAATTAATAACTTCATAAACCATAACTTAATTTTGAATGTGACCTATATATCTAAGGAAGAAATGTTATCGGTAAAATCCTTTAATTTTTTCAATCACTTTTCATCATCTAAAATCCAAAGAATTACAGAAAGGAAAATATCTTATCATCTCGCAAAAAACTATCATGCCAACAGAAAGCATCATTTCCTTTCAAGGGCTTGGAAACCAATAAACTTTAAATCCACTTCTGTAGCCTACTTAGATGAAAATCAATTCCAAATTATTGATGATAAATTTATAATTTTGCAGAAGTCTTAAAAACCCCCTGACAACTATTCGCCCCGGACCGGACACCGGGCAGACTCTTAACGTCTCTCTCTCGTGGACTGTCCATGGTAAATCCGGACGTCTGGTAACCCTCCCAATCGTTTACAGCACACTGTATCTGTTAGGTTCAAGGTATTTCAGTGCTCAATGTCAAAAATGGTTGGCACTAACTTAAAACAAGTCCTATGGTAGCAATGAATCATATGGATACTTTAAGTACAGTACCGTAGGCCAAAGTCAGATTGATAACTGGAGCATTCTTCTGCCACTGCCCAGTCATGGTTGGTGCACAGTGCACAGTGGGTGTTCAGTTTATCTTATATGTATAAATGTAAATAAAGGTATAGTAGAGTCCCGCTAATCTGAACAAATTGGGAATGGACCTGGTTTAATTTACAAAATTTTCGGATTAATCGAATACTATGTAGGCCTATTTATAACTAACAGATTATATGATGTGTAATTACTTATAGTAAATGTAACTAATCAAATCATTTAGGCCTAGTTTAGATGATATTTTGTTTACTAATATTGTTATTAAATAACGTTTTTTAAATGTTCAAACAGCATATATTTTGACGATAAAACATTTACGATGTCTTGAACTAATCGTGGAGACATCTGCTAACGCTCTCAGCTCTTCAGTGTATTATTCCGCGAACAGGTGCAAGGACAGCTGGAACGAAGTTCATTGTTTGCCGACCACTGACTTTGTTGGTACATTGTGCCAGCTGATGTAAGGAATAATGACAGTCATGCTCATTTTTTGGTATCGAAGGGTTTGTTTTCGGTTGATTCGTGGGGGACATAATAAAATTAAGATTTTAGGTAAACTATTCAATACTTTTATAGGCTACCTACTAAAATAATTCCTGAGATACCAATAAATTGTTTTTTGTATATTCTTAAATTGTAGGCTATTTAAATTTTAACCTTTAACTAATAGACAAAACACAAAAAAAACAATGTCTATGTTATTCTTACAGTGTGTAAACCAAAGAACACAAAATCGAATGTACGTATTTACCAGGTAACATCATGTAAGATTGAACACAAGCTAAATAGAACAACTGGCTACATTCCAACGGTTGTTAAAACATCTTAATCTTAAGCAATGAAGAAAAAAATCTCATGATATTGGTAAACAAGAATACTAAATCAAAGGAACTAAGCCAAATTTAATATTTAACCAATCAAATTAAGGATGATTCTCAAATACAATAAACTGTATGAACATTTTGATAAATTAAACAAGTCTTTTTATAAAAAAATAAGCATTTTAGTTAAAATTTTTTTTAACATAATCAGTAAAAAATGGAAAATACAGAGGAAATTTTTACTCCCTATTCATACTACAGAGCACCCAAATGCAGCTTGCCGTGGGCTTACAATAAGTTACAACCTAAAATTTAAGAACATGAGAAAAATTTCCTCAAATTTAAGGACATTTCCCGAACATTTCATGGCAAGGAGAAATTTAAGTACAATTCCCGGTTTTTCAGGATTTCATTGACAGTGTAGACACCCTGTTATTTGAAATGAACTTCTATTGTATTTACTATCCAAATTTATCTTTCGCTAACATAGGCCTATTATGTCTTGTATATTTTAAGTTTTCTTTCAGATACAGTACAATATAGTCCTAACCATGCCTAAAAAATTTAAGCGTTTGTTATTAGTATTGTTAAGCTAAAAATTTGAATTCAAATCTTCTTTAACTTACTTTTAGTAGCCAAACACCTGGGTAACCTTACTCAGCTTTTGGATAATAAAGACCTTAGGCTTTTGCTATATTTGCTGCTAATTAAGTTTGTGACTCTTTAACTTGAACAAACATTATATTGTTACGAACATTAGGTACTTATGAAAAACTGACTGTAAGACGAGGTATGCTAACCTAAATATTAAGTCTATTTAAAACACAAATCATTAATCATTTCTGCAAGCTCTTATTATTAGAATAGGGCCTAAGAGAAAAGTTGTTCTGGTCTGAGAGTGTGCATTCTTTGAATGTGAAAGGCCTAAAGGCAACAAAATTTTATTCATTGAAAAAATTAGATATTGATACAAAATTGATATAAGTTTTACATTAAGGGTAAAACTTCATTATCCTCCTCCCCCGTTATTATCGATTTAAAAATTTTGATTTTGCAATTAAAACTATGTGATGAAAACAATTGAATCAACAACGATATTGAGGTAAGAAATGAATTATAATAATCATCTAACCTAAAAATCTAACTGTGATCACCGTTACTTTTATGGACATGTTTAGGCTAGGCGCACACGGGCAATTATTTTAAGGCAATTATTTCATCGCCCAGTCTGTGCATCATTGGAAGGAATGGGACCGCGCACACAGGCGATCAAAAGTAACGCCGATTTTAAAATCTGTGGCAAGCCACAGATTTGTGGGCGAGGCGATAGTCGGCAGAAAAAATGTAACGTACAGGTTGTAACTGTCCGCGCACACAGGCGATTGAATAATCGGCCAATCGCCCGTCAGTAGCTACTCACTCGAGCTCCGCAGTCACCGGTGACTTGTTTGTCTTGTTGTATATTTGTGCCAACAATTAATAACAAAGCATCAAAACTTTTTTTGACATTCTGCAGTAGTTAAATAATTTCCTTTCGTCCTCTCGTAAGGTGTTATATATCTTATGAAACTGTTCATTTATAAGTCTCTAGGGTGTACCCAATACCTATGGTGTCTTCTTCTTTTTTTAGCCCGCATCAATAGTACACAAACACACGTTAGCTCTACAAAGTCCATTTTATGTCACACAGAATGAGAACTACCACGCGAAAACAATCGCTATGTGTGCGCCTTCACATAGATCGAGGGCGATTTTTAATAGGCCGATTTTTTAATCGGTCAATTGCGCCTAGCCTTAAAGAAGAAAATGAATGGTTTTTTTAACATTTAAAACGC
This sequence comes from Neoaliturus tenellus, assembly GCA_030545055.2. Classification (NCBI taxonomy): domain Eukaryota; kingdom Metazoa; phylum Arthropoda; class Insecta; order Hemiptera; family Cicadellidae; genus Neoaliturus; species Neoaliturus tenellus. The sequence continues at coordinate 297,906,512 of CM061531.1, forward strand.
GTAAGTTATTTCCTCAATAGGGAACATTTCTGATTTGTATCTAGCAGCATTTGTGTGACCATGGAATTTTAGGTCAAATGAAGTCTGAATCTTCTCACAGTTAAGATACAACTACAAAATAAACTTAGGTAGGCCTAATTTATTTTATGTTGTTCTTTGATAATGTTGTGGACTAAAACGTTAATTAAAATTTGTACTTGTTTTTTTTTTTTTAGTTTGGCCTACTTGTTTTCATTAGGCTATACTTAGGCCTACCTATTTGTTTTATTGTCAAAAGGTATTTTTAATTAACTTATCTTAGAACAAAACCAAATTAGGTGATAAAATTGTAATCGTATAATGTAAATGTATCATTGATAATATAGCAATATTATCGGAAAATCTAAATTTTAACATCGATACTAACAGTGGAAGAGGATGACGAAGTTTCACCACATTAAGTTATGAATATTTATAAGTTACAGATGGTTTTAATTTTCGGTTGAAAATCCAACAAAAATTTATTTTAATAAACCTATATTGCTAGTAAATGACTGCTTAGCTGTTCACTTGTCTAGATAAGCATAGCCTATCGTATTTACTTGGTTACATTACAATTTTTCATCCTTTAACATAGCCTACATGTGCCGATTTGCTCTTAGCTCTTTGCCACATATTTGATACAGTACTACAGCAGCCGGCTACTATGCACTTGGTATTTTATAGATGTATAACCATAGATTCAGTACACTCCCCTAGGCTTAATCTGTGGTACAACAAAAGATGGCTGTTATCCTTTGGTCTTCAAAGAGTGAAATATCCTTTGGAAGTCTCCAAAAAGATATTAATTTTGACACACATTTGACAAATTAAACTCCTATATGCGAAGAAATTTAAGCTAATTATCTTAAGCCATTATCTAGTTTTCAAATTCAAAGGCTTACTCAAACTGTTCCCAAAAATAAAAATTACCTAAATGAGTGCTTCGTTTCAACCTAACATAACCTTTAAAAACCTAGACCTAATTTTGCACACTGAAATAAACACTTTTCATCAATAATTTTCTCCTGTTATAATTTACTCTTTAGATCGGCTTAGCCATTAAGTAGCCCGAAAAATACTTACTTTACTTTACCTTCCTCCCATCATACTTGGGTTCCTTTTCCTTATGAAAATTATTTTGAAAATCATAACAGATCAGTTGTTGTCGTTGTTTGGTTGTTTATTTACATTTTGGAAAATTAAATTAACACAACTACCAACACAATTCTAATTTCAACGAAAATACCATTCAGGATGGCAAACAGCTGCGCACTCAAGCTTTAGCCATTGACTATAGATATCGTAGTATTAATAGTCGATGCTTCAGCTATTACTGTATAGAGTATAAAATAGTCTTGACGTAATTAATTAATTTTAGGTAGTTGCCAATTAATTGCGGGTTTCAGTGACTGCCTGTAATGATCCTTAATAGTGTAATGAATAACGACGAAACATACTTAATATCTTAAAAGTACCTAATTACAACCTAAAAGTATATGGAGCTGTGAAGCTTATTACTAAGTAATGTCCATATCAATATCTGTCCATAAATAAGTTTGCATATTCTCCATATGATTAACATCGGAAAAGAGTATTCAGGTCTGCTGCCATGATAAGTACAAGAACCAAGATTTTTTAACATAAATTGTTGAATCTCAACCAAATGAAGCTAAATACCAAGTTCCATCAAAAAATATTGGTTAATAAGTGAAATATTAACACATCCTTATTCCCCACAACATTAACGAAGCCCCAAAATACTATGTACTGTTGTTAGACTTTTTAATATCACGGTAACAAATGGAGATAAAACAAAGCTACAAATTACTAAATTGTGTTTTTTTTAACTAAATCCAGTGGTGAAAATAAAAATTAAAAATTTTAAACATTACATATGAAAAATGAAAAAAAAACACATTGTTGGGGTACAAAACCCCCCAAAACTACCCCTTCCGGTGGGCCGATATATCTGGTTTACGAACTCATCCAAATAAAGGTAGGGTTACACATCTCTACCAAATTAGGTCACAATCGGACAGTTTTTATGAGAGTTATCGTGTCTAGGGACATATACATACATATATACATATAAATATTTTAATGACTCTTATTTTTGGTCTCTGGGCACCTCAAAACGAAAAAAGTAACATGGTCTCGGGCTTACCATGAGACCTACGGTAATAGCTTATTCCCTATACTAAAATGAGTAAAAAATAAGATTTTAGGAAGATTTTATGATGTAAGAAGAAAGAAAAAGAAGATGAAAAATAACAAATATTTTGATTTTTGTTGCTATAAGAGCAGACATTAGAATATTAGACGACAGAGTAACGAAACCTTTAATCTATAATTAAAGGTTTCTTACTCTGTGATTAGACCTAAATTGTAATACTTACTTTAGTTTTTAAACCTTTAATACCAAATCCCCCGAATGATGACAGAGAAGTTATAGAATTTTTAAATACACCTAATCAGATGACCTTACCTAAACCACCATGTACATCTTCAGAGGTACGCACTACCATATAGAAAAAGAAATAAATCCCAAAAATTAAATTAAATCCCAAAAACCATGGTTATGATTTGGTTACAGGAAATGGTTTTTAAAAGAATTGCCACGCAAAGGTGTTTTGTTGTTGACATTTATCTTTAATGCTATATTTCGACTAGAATATTTTCCAGTTCAATTTGAAATTTCTCAGTTGGTTGTAGTTCCAAAACCGGGTAAGCCACCAAATGAAGTTTCTTCTTATCGGCCCATTTGTTTACTTCCAATCCTATCGAAATTGCTAGAAAAACTTATACTTAAAAGACTGAATCCTGTCATTGAAGAATCAAACTTAATCCCTGAACATCAGTTTGGATTGCGGAAACAACATTCGACCATTGAAAAGACTCACAGATAAGTAGATATGATAAAAAACATATCTGAATGAAAAAGGTTCTGTTCTGCAGCGTTTTTGGATGTGCAACAGGCATTTCATAAAGTGTGGCATACTGGTCTTCTTTTCAAAATTAAATCTACCCTACCTCATACGTATTACAATTTGTTAAAATCCTACTTGAGTGAATGATTCTTCCAAATTAAATTTGAAGATGTCTTAACTGGACTCAAACCGATCCACTCTGGGGTTCCTCAAGGGAGTGTACTTGGACCTGTGTTATACCTATTTTAATATATACATCTGATATTCCTACAAACCCAAATGTTGAAGTCGCCACATTCGCGGACGATACTGCTTTATTATCAATGCATGACTCGCCTCAAATAGCCTTTGATCACTTGCAAGATTTCCTAAATGATTTACAACTTTTTCTACAAAAAAAAAAAAAAAATAATAATAATAATAATAATAATAACGAAAATAAAAAAATAAAAGTTCGCTTTTCTGTAGGTATCCTTTTCAGACACAAAAATTATTTTCTTAATATATTTTGTTTTATTATTTTTTATTATTATTAAATATATTTTGTTTACTTTAATAAGCACTCCTTACTGGAAATATATATATAAATAAATTTTTAAATACCTAAATTGTTAATTAGGGGGGTTGCTCGGCACTAGGCGTCCAGTTGGTAATGGTGTCTCAACACGTTTCATCAAATGAGACACCTAACCACATTTTTTCCATTTATCTTTTAATTAATCTTATATTATATGTACTAGTACACGTGTTTCTCGAACTCACGCATTATTTTAATAAAATACAAATGTTACATTTAGCTCTAAATCAATGACATCTGACCAATCCAATATTGTGAATATCTTTTATCACCATGTATTTACAGCTGATTATTAAGAGATGTTAAAAATGCTTTATTCAATCCCAATGTTATTTAAATGGGAAATTTTGAGATTTCTATGGTAAATAGCGCCTTTATTTTCCGTCCGATTCTCATCAGTTTTTGGCGGAAACAACTACAGACCAAGCCCTATCCAACGACACCAAAAACTTGAAAATCGGTTGAAAATTGTAGGAGGAGTTCTCAAGACAAAAAAACCCTTAGCGTATTAAATAAGTACTATAGTCTGTTTTTTTAAGCCTGATCCTTCGAGGGAGAGATGGTGGAGGGGGTTTGTTTATACTTGCTACTATCCCATTGGCTGAAGCCTTTTGGGTTTTTTTGTATGTTTTTTTGTTGTTTTTGTTTTATTTCACTGTTGCATACCAGCTGGTAATTTTACATCACAACATAATGTGTATCAGTTTTACAATAGTATTGGTAGCAGTTGTTTTTTAATCAGTTTACTTTAGAACTGTTACTTTTAACAAGGAATAGGTTTGGCTTAAAAATATAACAGCTGACTAGGAGTTACTGAAAGATATTATAACTTATTTAAAACGTTATTTGAGGAAATCTGATACTCGACACACGTTTGTCACGAGTTTAACTATGTTGTTTACAGTTTAATTTTTTTGTTTACAGTTTAAACCTCTCCCCCACCCCAATTTTCTCGAGAAGGATCAGGTTTAAAAACGGACTATAGTAAAAGTGTTGCTCGAAATCGAGCAATTTATTTTCATACGATAGAAATGTTACTTTTAGCTTTAAATCAATGACATCCGACAATCCAATATTGTGATTATCTTTAATAACTAAAACTACACGTATTTTCAGCTGATTATTAACAGTTGTTTAAAATGCTTTATTCAATCCTAATCTATACTTATTTAATACGCTAAGGGTTTTTTTGTCTTGAGAACTCCTCCTACATTTTTTAACCGATTTTGAAGTTTTTGGTGTCATTGGATAGGGCTTGGTCTGTAGTTGTTTCCGCCAAAAATTGATGAGAATCGGACTGAAAATAAAGGCGCTATCCACCAATTAAATCTCAAAGTTTCCATTTAAATAACATTGGGATTGAATAAAACATTTTAAACATATGTTAATAATCAGCTGTAAGTACGTGTAGTTTTGGTGATTAAAGAGATTCACAATATTGGATTGGTCGGATGTCATTGATTTAGAGCTAAAAGTAACTTTTGTATTAAAATAAATTGCTCGATTTTGAGCAACATGTATACTAGTGTTATTTAAATGGGAAATTTTGAGATTTCAATGGTGGATAGCGTCTTTATTTTCAGTTCGATTCTCGTCAGTTTTTGGCGGAAAGAATTACAGACCAAGCCCTATCCAACGACACCAAACACTTAAAAATCAGTTGAAAATTGTAGGAGGAGTTCTCAAGACAAAAAACCCTTAGCGTATTAAATAAGTATATAGATAGATTATAGTTTGTAGACATTTTGTATAAACATTTTATTTACTAAGAAAATAGTTATGTTATTTTATGTATAATATTTAACTATGTTATTCATAGTTTGTTATACTCTTACATTTTTTTATGTTGTAATTATTGTGGAAAATTTTTGGAAATAAAAATCTTGAAAATCTTGAACTTGGGCTTACAAAATGGAGGTTTAAGGTAAATGAAACTAAATCCACACACATCACATTCTCTCTTAGGCAATTTACTTGCCCACCAGTTGCCTTGAATAATATTTTATTAACTGAAGTGGACAATATGTAAAATACTTGGGTCTACACTTGGATCAAAAATTAACCTGGAAAAATCATATTTGGAATAAGAGACAACAAATGGAATTGAAAGTAAGAAAATTAAATTGGATACTGGGTAAAAGTTCAAAATTGTCCTTGTCTAACAAAATGTTGCTTTACAAAGTTATTATCAAACCTATTTGGACTTACGGTATACATCTTTGGGGGACAGCTAGCAAATCAAACATTAACATTATACAAAGGTTCCAAACTAAAACTTTAAGAAAATTACTCTGTGCTCCATGGTATGTTTCAAACAAAACTATACGACGACCTGAAAATGGCTACTGTTGAAGAAGAGATCACAAGATTCAGTGAAAAATATCAAATGAAGCTGGAAAGTCTTTCGAACAATCTTGCTTTGAACTTACTTGATAATAGTGACTCAATTTACCGACTAAAAAGGTGTGTTAAAGTGTTGGACCTGCCACACAGATTTGCCTAATTTGCAGTAAATAAGCAGCAAGACTTGTCACTGGACAAATACTTGCTCATGTGAATATTCTTTTTATCATTTTTACTTATTGTTCTATGTATTTTGAACAGATTGTAAAATAAAGTTTGACAATAAAACTTTATTTTAAACATATGCAATTTTACTATCTCCCGCGGAAATAAATAAATAAATAGATATGTTCTCGACAAAAATTACAGCAATAAATATATTGTTTGATAATTGTATAAAAAGTAGTTTAAAACAACAACACGGATCTAATTTTTTTTTTCGAAAGCAATTAGTACTTACCACTTAAACTGTTGATTTCTTGAGTACAATAATTTCTTGATGGAGGTAGAATACTCATAGATGTCCTTCCCATCGTCAATTTGTTAACTTCTAAATAATAAAATAAATAAATAAAAAAACTGACAAATATGGTTGAATTGAAACATAGTTTATTACAAGTTTTTCTACTATAACTAAATCTGTAACTGTATTAATAGACTGTTAATAGGCTATTTATTTTACACCAACAAAAACAACTCTGGCACGTATTGTTAACGGTTTATTACGAGTTTAGTTTAAACAAAAAAAAATAGTATTTACATATCGGCCATTGTCTTAAAAGCTACAAAAGGCATAAATATATTTTACATAGAATAAAACGTTTATATAAATAATGAAAAATTAAATTAAACAATCAATAAAAAACTATATTCAAGGCTCTGTTCTCCAAGCAATATCTCGGTTTTAATTACAATATGGACTAGGAACGGTACAGGAAAAATATATTCAGGGTGTCTCTGAACTCTCTTCCGATCTTTTAAGGTATTATTTATTCCTGGACCAGAGACAAGCCAAAATATCGTATGTAAAATTTCCAAAACTCCATAATTACCCGTACAGCCACCATTTTGTATTTTTAAAGAAAAAATTTTAATTTAAGAATAAATTTACATAATAAGTTGAAATTCGGTAGACAGATTTTTTAAGTAAGGACATAGATGGAAAACAGTAATCAACTTTTTATCATTGATATATTTTTAATGGCAGCTGTTTAAAGTTTTTAACCTTAAATATTATAAAAACTACATAAGGGAGCAAATTTTATGTCCTCATGTGTTTTTTTAAATTCATTTTTAATCCAAGATGAAAATATTATGAAAATCGGTTCATAAATAAGCGAGATAAAGCGATTTGTATACAAATAGTGATGCATCTGCGTGGCGCAGGGACGTATTTAAGTATTTGCCGCCTCTAGGCGCCGAAGTTTTCCGCCGCCCCCCCCCCCCCCCCCAAACTTGTCAGCGCACTCCCCGACCTCACATGCCGTGTCAGCTGATTTTGTAGAAAAGTAATAAGTAATTGCATTCTGAAATGCATCAACAAACATACTACATTTTGAGCATTTTTAAGAGTGTATTTGTTGCGCCGTTTTCGTTAAAAAAGTGAGTCTCATTGGATACATGCTGGAATGCGCAACATTGCTGTAACCAATCAGAAGTCATAATCGCGTTTTACAGCGCGAAAACGGTACATGAAAACGTCCATATACAAGGGCTCTTAACTCTTAACTATTGTTATTGAACATTACACTGGATAGACGTGTGAATATAAGATGTCTTTGAAAAATAAAATAAAATGATTGACTTTAGTTTGATAGTTTTAAGGCTCCGGTCTACCTGAGCCCGAACGACGCGACGTTACCGAATGCCTCCTCGCGGCCGTAGCGATCTTGATGGCTGCAGAGGTTTACGGGAATCGTGTTTTGAAATTAACTAATTATGATAGAGATTGACTCTTAACTTTTTCTAAATGTATAAAGACGGATCTCGTCTTCTCTGGTTTTAGAATTTTTAAATCTAATTTCTAATTTTAGCTATAGGCCCCTAACTATCTAAAATCACCCGTTTTTCTAGATTTTTTACTGGAGTTTTCCATTAGTTTTAATGAAACTACCAAAGTGAGATTATATAAGTGTAAAAAAGGAAATTTAGCACCGTAATTCTTCTTTAATGGACACCTTAGTTATAGCTATAGGCTGCATTTAGCAGAAGATAACAGGATTCTAAAAAAACCCTTGCATTTGCATCGGAGAAAAACAGTTGATTTTAGACATAACAGAAATTATAAATTTTATTTAAAAATCCTAAAACCAGAGAACACGAGATCATTCTTTCTACTTTTAGAAAAAGTTAAGAGTCGATCTTTATCTTAATGATTTAATTTAAAACATGATTCCCGTAAACCTCTGCATCCATAAAACTCGCCTAGCGGCGCTATGGAGGCGGCATTCGAGCTCACCACCGTTAGACAGAAGCCTTAACGTTAAAATGCTCTTGAATAATTTTATACTTGAAAGTATTTTAAATAGCCGAATTGCCATTCTCAAAATTATTTGCTAAACATTTTGTTTTTATTACTAAAGAAGACATGATACATACTTTTAAATTACATTTAAAGACTAAAACTCCAATTTTTAAATTATTTCTTCCCCAAAATTTGCCGCCCCCTAAAATTTGCCGCCCTAGGCGCGCGCCTAGTCCGCCTATTCGGAAATATATCCCTGGCGTGGCGAAAAGCGCGGTCGCGGCGCCAGCTCAACAATGGATGTCGCACCAAAATGCTCTCGGTGAAGCGGTACGACCGTGGCTGGGCTAGCCTCAGCTAAATCGCTCTATCTCGCTTATTTGTGAACCGATTTTCATAATTCTTTCATTGTTAGATTGCAAATGAAATTTTTCAAAAAACACATACAGACATAAAATTTGCTACCTACGTAGTTTTTATGAAATTTAAGGTTAAAAATTCAAATACAGCCGACATTTTGAAAATATCAATGATAAAAATTTGATTATTTTACTAAAAAAATATGTGTACCGAATTTCAACTTATTACGTATATCCATTCTTTAATAAAAAAATTTCTTAAAAAAAAACAAAATGGCGGCTGTACGGGTAACTAAGGAGTTTTGGAAATTTTACTTATGATATTTTTTTGTCTTTGGTCCAGGAATAATACCGTAAAAGGCCGGTAGAGAGTTCAGAGACACTGTATAATTTACAGAAGCTAATACTGTATTTACAAATAAACTGTACTTGAAATCACTGAAATCGAAATTTGACCAAACATTAAGTTGGTCTGAGCCCTAGCTTAAAAATATTGAATAACTGATGAAACATCTTTTTTCTGTTTTGCTAGCATTTGCTATTACAACACTAACAGCTGTCTAATGATTTAATCCATGATAACTGTAGTGCCATTGGTGAACTACATCAACACCGATTTCAATGTAAATAATGTAAATTAGAAGAATCCAGAAGGAAACAAACTGAGGACACCCTAGTGGCTTACGCCCTCGTCCGAGTGCAGAGGCCGCCGCAACCTTTTGCATGCCAGCGTACAAACGGACATGCTCCCAAATGCCATCCGCAACCTTTTGCATGCCTGGCAGGAGCCTACCAATAATTAAAAGTGGCTTTACACGGGGGGGGGCCTACTCCCGTAACCTATCTTTAATATTTTAAATTTAGCAATGCATTGAATTTTTACAAGTCTTTGTGGGTCAAGGCCAAACGAACATTAAAAAAATTTCGGCCCCCGTACATCCATGGCGAACCACGAATGTTCGGGGGCCTTGGGGACTAAAAACACAAATAGCTAACAAAGATTTATTTACATAATTTTGAGTTTCCAGAAGGGAAACTAACTGAGGACACCCTAGTGGCTTATGTCCTCGGTCCGAGTGCAGAGGCCATCGGCTCATTACCCCCATATAGGCGTACAAACGGACCAACTCCTATTTCTCAGCCGCATTGAAGCATGCATGAGAGGAGCCTAACAATTATACAAAAGTAACTTTACACGGGGGCCTACTCCCGTTCCCTGTCTTTACAATTTACTTTGAGCATTGCAAAAAGCTCAAGGGGGAAATGCTAAAACAAGCGTATACACTTTAGAAAAATATATCACACTTACAACACACAATTGAGCTCAACGTAGTCAATGCTGGAACAAGCACATACACATTAAACACATATGACAAACAAGACACAAAGGATAAAAGACACATAGGAGACATAGGGTACAAGTGAAACACTCTTATATAAAACAATTCCCAATACCCAAACGCAAGCGCAATATCTTAGGAATAATACAAGTCTTAAAGTTAGAGTAGACTTCGCTAAACACTGAAGGCGCCATTCAGTGTTTAGTGATGCCTATGGCGGTCCGTCCCGATCGTTCACGTTCAACGCGCGGGAGCGGACTGCGAGCCGGCTCTGGCCGGGCCCCCTTATATCCTCACCGGGGCTGCCACGCCCAGGATATCAGGGGTGGGGGAGGGGGGGAGGGGGGGGAGGGGGGGAAGGGGGAGGGGGAGTCACTTCTCGTCCGGAGCAAAAAACTTTTTGGTGAAGGTCAAAAAATTTTTTCGAAAAAAAAGTTTCGGGGGGGGAGGGGGTGGGGGAGGGGGTGGGGGAGGGGGTGGGGGAGGGGTGGGGGAGGGGGTGGGGTAGGGGGTGGGGGAGGGGGTGGGGGAGGGGGTGGGGGAGGGGGGGTCACTTCTCGTCCGGAGCAAAAAACTTTTTGGTCAAGGTCAAAAATTTTTTCGGAAAAAAAGTTCCGGGGGGGAGGGGGTGGGGGGGAGGGGTTGGGGGGGAGGGGGTGGGGGTGGGGGAGGGGAGGGGGGGGTTAGGTAAGTTAAGTGGGTCAAGGTCACCCACAACACTTGTACTCTAAGTCTTGGCTATACCCCCACCACAACTGGGTCCCTAGGCTGCACAACACTGCTTCGCCAGTATGTCTCCAGCTTGCATGCGGTGCGTCTCGCTGTTCTCTAGCTCTCTATATGTAAGTAATGTTACAAGTTCTGAATGTAGGTCACTACACTTTAACTCTGGGACGATATCGACTTGTAGTATTTCAGTGTTTTGACTCAAGGTCATCACACTTTAACTCTAGCACGTCGGTTATCGTATCAGAGGTGCTCAATAACCTAACTTGTAATGTTCAGGGTGGCGTTTGCACGCCACGTGGTATCGCCATGAGTGTCCAGTCCAAATTTTAAGTTAAATTAATTTTACTGTAATCTTTTCCAATTCCAATTCGTTTTGCCAAAGACTAAGGTGTCGCTTTATAAAGTGGTATTTCTCTAAAGTTATAGGGGATTGCAGGGATACAATTAGTTTATTTAGGAGACTCTTTATCTTGGAGTTTAACACAATTTCCACTTTGACTTTGCTTCCTCGACTCTCACAGCCTAAGCTGTACAGAAATGTTTCTTCTAGCGCCAACTCGGGCCAAGAGAACAGTGTGTTGACTGTAGGACAGCTCATGGTGAAGTGATGCGATACTCCAGCGTACAACCTCACCTTCCCCCACCACTGTGACCTTCCCCCACTCCTGCCGTTTCCCCCACCACTTTTCCCTTGACTCCTGCGCTAACAACAGTCTCTTAGTATTGTGCGGACTTTTGTGAGGGGAAGCCATGTCGCGGGACGTTTTAGGTAAGAAACTTAGCCGTGTTAAGACTTTATTAGTTGCTCACTGTCCACCACTCAAAGTCAAAAGGGTTTCGACTTTAGCTAAGTGGCGCAAACTGTTGCGCGGACACCCTAGGTTTTATACCAAACAGACAAATGTCAGTTTTACTGATGAAGATTTGTTTAAAATATTGGATGAAATGACTTTTCCTTGCAAAATTCAGTTAGTTACTCCCATTCCTGACAGTTTAGAGTCTTAGTCTCTCAAGCCGATATACCTAGAGTACACAGAGCCTAACAGTCAGTCACTCGGTGGCTGTCGTGGGGTGCGCATCGCGGTTGTAGTACTGGTCTAAAGGGGGCTGCTGGCTCACTTCAAGGTCACCCGAGCGGTGTCACATGACGGTTTAGGCAGAGTCACGTTGCAAACTTGCAGTTTCCTCGGCACTTTTGCTGCTTCTTGTCTAATTTCGCTCCAAGTCGTCAAGGTCATGGGAACCTGACTGAAACTCGGAGCGTAGTGTGAGAAACAGCAAAAGTGCCGGAAATTTTTAGGTTTCAGCGTGGCCTTGACCTTTTGTGACATCGATGACGTCATCTTGGTGACGTAAGGGGTGATGACGTCATCACCACGTCATTTCTGCAACGTCATGGGTGTGACGTCACAGAATGACGTAATTGGTGATGACGTCATCGATTGCGTCATCGATGACGTCATCGATGACGTCATCGGTGGGGTCATTGACGTCGATGACGTCATCCCTCAGGTGACCTTGAAGTGAGCCAGCAGCCCCCTTTTTCCACTACTCTGACACCAGTCAAGTGTTCGTGTTCAATGAGATGCAGCCATTGGTTCATTGGCTGATTATGGTACAGAATCTACAACCTCATTCTAGTCATTCTAACCCAAAGATTCAAACTTGGTTCGAAAAAAAATATTAAGTGAGAATTTTTGATTCATGGTGAATACTAAGACTTTGGCTTGGTATTCACAAGGAAGTTTGTAGGTTATTTTGCTCTTAATAAGTCCATTAAAAAGTTAAACCACTAAAGCTGTGTTGTACCCGTTACACTTGTTGAAAAAAATAATAAAAATGCTTTAGACAGCAGGAGCTTATAAGTCCTTATAACCAAGTCTGAGAGCTTGCTGATTATGAGAAGATGCATAAGAAATATAGGATAATATGATCTTCGAGGTTTACGCTTTTCATCACTTCACCGAGTCCACGAACCGAAGCCGTTGTAGTGTAGTAAAATTAGTCGGGAAAAATGAAATAATTTTTGGAAAGCTAATTTCTTTTGAAATGTGTTCTATGGCATTCCCTGACCTTCCTCCGAAAAGTCCCCTGCAATCCCATGTGGGGATCGTGCTCAAAAATGAGGGGTTGGCCTATAAGGAGTTAAAATATATTTTGATATTAAGCATACTAAATTTGAATAAGTTCCAGAAGGTTTATGTATATCAAATTAAAGGTCTTAAAATGTAGAGCACAATGCCGTAAACCCAACCTAAATATATCGGTCGAGAGAAAAATGGCAGACGTTCAAAATTTAGAATAAAATAATTCTATCAAAACTTTGAAATGCAATAACTTCCGACATATTTGACCTTTTGAGGTCTGGTTTTCGGCTATGTACTCTCCTTATAGAGGCCTTTAAAATTATGTAGGCCTATAGCACGGCTATGGACTAAGAAAAATTTTTCAAAACTCCCTCTTTGGGACGTCCATGTAGAGGGTGGTTTAAGGGTAATATGATGGGCATGTGTCAAACTATCCGTATTTGCCAAGGTAATTGTACAAGCAAACGTTTGCCGCAAACCGGACCTCAAAAGGTCAAGTATTTCTAATATTATTACATTTTTAAGCGTTTTGATTAAAATTTGATTTTTATTCTAAGTTTGACAGGCTGCCATTTTAGATTCAAGCAACCTTTTGAGATGGGGTTTGCGGCATTGAATTCTACTACTTTAGAGCTTTAATTTGATATACATAAACCTATTGGTCGGCGAAAGGCTTATTTCTGACTCCACGAGGGCCATCCCATCATTTTTAAGCATGTTGCCCACTGGGGATTTCAGGGGACTTTTCTGAGGGTGGTCAGGGGATGACATAGAACACATTTCAGAAAAAATTGGCTGTCCAAAAATTTTTTCATTTTCCAGCCATATTTTGGCTTAATTTTACTACACTATTGCTCCACTAGGAACTCAGTCTACAAAACTTTCAACTCTGTTTTGCAACGCGTTTAATTTCATTAAACGGTCGACTATCGATCCACGAATGCCCTCTGAAAAGTTGAATAATTGAAGCCTTTAATGTAAATAAAGTGATTGGTCCGCTTATGACATGGAAATGAGAAATGCTGAAAGCTCGATGAGGCAAGAGGGCGCCGACCTAGTGCCGGATCTGGAGCGTTGGTGCATAATATGGTCTACTTGTAGGTCTACACCGCGCCGCTGATAATTACTATTATCCGCCGCCGCCGCGCCGCGCCGCTGCTGCTCTCCTATATTACTGACACTGCGCTGACCCGGCCGGAACGGACGCCGCAGATCATGCGTTTCGTCATGCGCTCGCTGCAAGTGGAGCGCATTCAAACACTCGCACTCGGTAACTGGTCTTTAATGCATTAGCAATCACAGTTACAGGTGATTTCGCACCGGCTGTACAATCCACATTGATTAGATCATTGGAGCGATTGTTTCGCACTTGGTGGAACTTTCTAATGTGTTGTTTTTTGACAGTTTACTTTGAAATGTTTCCTAAACAAGAAATAAAGTCGGGTTGAAATAATGGTTTCATTTTCAACGGGTAATTTATACTTAAAAGTAGGGAAATTAAATAATATTTTAAATAAATCAAAATATGTAAATTTATTGCCCTATGTTCATTTACAGTGTATGCTGATTGCACAGCCACTACCAACCAGCGTGGCTGGTTTAGGGCAAGAGTAGGCTGTTTACCAGCCGCTATAACCAGCCGCTGGTAATATTGCCAGCAAGCAGCCTAGTCTGATCCAGAACCCGCGGGTGGTGAATGCCAGCGGGCTAGTGTTTACCAGCCAAAATCAGAAGGCAGCGCAAAAGGTTGAACATTTATAGATTTCGGCAAGTAAACTAGCCCGCTGGCAATCACCAGCCGCTGGTTCTAGATCAAACTAGGCTGCTTGCTGGCAATATTACCAGCGGCTGGTTAGTAGCGGCTGCTTAACAGCCTAGTCGGACCGCCGCTGATGTGATATTATTTCAAAGACAACAAAAACAGCTGAATATCTTAGTACCATATATACCAAGAATCCATCATCTGCCGGCATGCCACTAGGGAGCGGTTGTAGCTATGGGGTAAATTTCTGAGTTATCATCTATCGGACCAGAGTTTCAACTCCCGACTCGGGGAAAAAGTTTGGCTACTCCCGTGGTTCAGGGTCCACTTGCATGGACAACAAAAAATTCGGGCATTATTGGGTAGGAGAACTGTCGGCTAGTTGCTTAATCTCCCACCACTAAAAACAATATCGTATAGCCTAATATTATTAAAGAATCGACGTCATCCATTCCCATAATATCTGCATGCCATCACGACTTAGTGTCATTCGTTTCGTTCTCTTCCGTCACAGAATCGTGAGGCACAGATCGAGAGACTCCATTTTCAGTTGGACCTGTATTCTGTTTACCAGGGTGTACGGAAAATGGCAAAACCAAAGTCATGATTCACGATTTTGAACGGCTTATCTGTACAACGTACAAAGCTCACTAGGAAGTCTAAAATGTCGTTGTTGATGTGAATACCGAGGAAATACCATTGGTGTTATCTTGTAGACAAGATAATGATTGACAATCAATTTCAAATTTAATAAAAGCTTATATTAATTAGTTTTTAATTATGTCAATTATTACTTGAATTATTAAATAAATCGATGACACTAATAATTTGGCCATCACATAATCATTCCTCAAGGAAGTGTTCTTCCTTATACTGTATTATAAATCGTATAAACAAAGACACAAAGCTAATTTTGACCAATCTCCGGGTGTTGGGTTTTATCGTTACTTTTTCCCTCTGCGGTCTTACTCTTGACCATTATTCAAGTTGTAAAGTTGTTTTTTACTCGGCGGTCGCGTTTTGGCCGTACCTTGGCCTGATTCCGGATTCGCCAATTCCTCGCCTGGCGTGACTGACCTGGACGGATCACGCCCTTCCCTGCTCCAGATACATCGCAGTCAACGCGGCCGATGGCTCGGTAATAGCAGCTCTCGGCCCGACAGGTTACTCAACTAGTAAAACACCGACCTGTTACGATCTTGGAACCTGCTACAATAGCTAATTTATCGTCGAAAGGCTGAAGAAACGCCCACTATGTAATTTTGAGAAGATGTAGGAGCAGTTTACCCGTCTTGTTTGTGAATGGAAGACGTTAACGGTATCAACACCTTTTTGGTGTAGACTAGTTGACCGCGGGTTATGCCGGATTTGAATTATTTCCTGTTTGATGGGGAGAGCTTATTTTTCTTTCCTTATCTACATCAGACTGTAGATCTGTGCCGTGATAGTAAAGTTTGGTGGGCCACAGTAAGAGTTCAAACTGGCCTTTACTGAATACAAAAACTTCTCCCACTATAACAAACATGTACTTCTCCTCCTGGGATTCATGGTCCTCCTGGGTAGCTGACCCGTCCGTAGCAGTAAGTGGTATATGTGTTCTTCCACTGAAGCAGTGGACTTTACTCTATCGTTTCCGCAATGCAGTACTATAAGATATAATTATTGGAAATACGAATGGGAAATGACACAATCAGTCAGCATGTTTTGGCTGCGGAGTGGAGTATCGAACTATGGATCACGTAGTCACCTAGTGCCAATGAGTTGCTTTGCCCGAAGGGTTGATAGATCTACATTCTACATGAGATTGGGCGTTAATACAATTTTCTGTTACTGGGATAGAATTTGAAACTAACATGGGACTGTTGCCATTAGCCATTATGCCATTGTTCCTAAGAACACCATTCTATAAGCCAATGAATCGTGTCACTGATTAACGTCTAATACACGATAATTTACCCTGATTTGAAGCTAAATGCTACGAGTTTTATGTAGTTTTCTGTTGAGGTTCAACAAAGACCCCGGCCGAACCCAAGTCCCTCTTCGCAGTTACGGTACGGTATACATCCACGGTGTTGTCCGTACACCTCGTGCAGCCCGTTTGGCAGCAAGGTCCCTAGAAGGAAGCGGTGATCGCGCCCTGCTCGCTTATTTAGGATTTGTCGGGAGACAGGAAATGGCCAGCAACCGGAAGTAAACTTGATGTTTTACTTTTCTTCAGTTTTTGAACACCAGTCCAAAGTACAATATGTTTTTTTAATTAACTAGCATTTGATGTAAACATTACTTGACATACAAAAGATTACTGAACTTAATAAATTAGAATGTGAATGGTTAAATTAAACTATTGAAGATTTTACTCGGTTGAGTGAAGAACTAAATAGTTGTGGTAGGAACGTAAGAAAACAGCTAAAGTAAATTATTTGCAACAAAACAATGCATTTATGAATCATTCTTGTTGATCACAAAATTTTGTCTTTATTGAATAACTGTTAGACTTTGATTACATCCCTGTATTTTAAAACAAAGCGATCCGAATAACAGTACCTGGTTATTCGAAGGAATAATAGCAGTACGTGGGGAACCGAGGATTTGCTAGGTAATTTAGCATTGATAATTAGAGATCGCCCACTGGTCGAAATTCGATCAAAATTTCAGTTTATCTAGACCGCCTGGACCCAATCAGTGAGAAAACAAATATAACTGAGACATCTTCCTGGTTTACAAAAAAATTTACAACAGTTGTATAATGATTCAGTAAATTCCATAATATTAACATTGAAATTTTAAAAGAATGTGTAAGGCGAAGGCGTAGTCCTTGGGGCCGATGTGAATGATTATAATGGGATAATTCTGCTCATCTACAGTATATGAGGGTCTCTCATACGGCACACAAGATGAGAAAAAAGGAGGAAAAGAATTTCTGCTTGCCTCTATACATAGATAAAAATTCATTTAAAAAAATCACATAAGGCTATCCTACGATCCCGTGTCCAAATAGAAGCTTGTTACTTTCAAGACGAGCTTGTTTACTTCGCTTACTCGCCGTTTAAATATTTTGAAAAAATCGTTAGAGTGTAACCGTTAGAGCCTTTTCCAAGATCAGTGTGCATACATGCATATTGCATACAGATATATCTTACTCGCATTAGAGTATAGGATTCTAGTTTCATATTTTTCCTTTATCTTATTTGACATTTATCATTATTAAGCATTTTCTTTCATTTGAAACGGAACAATCAAATTCCTCTATGGCTTGGCTACATTTTTTAGTGATCCAAATATCGTGCTAGACATTTCCACACGACCAGGAAGCTTTTTTTGCAAAAACTCCGTCACATACACAACACCACTACGCAGCTCTGACCGGGACCAGCGCTCATGTGTTGACATACCTCCGCTATGCATGAAATCAATCTGCATATGGTTCAGAGCGGGCGATTGCGCTTTTGTCGGTCGGTGGGGACTGAAGAGCCCGCGACCGTGCGCTGAGCCGTTGTGGCGGATCTCTTGCGCCACCGCTCATAACCGGTGTCCCCGATATTATTATTGGAATATCGTTTCCACCTACGTCCTACATTAGTCATTTCCTAATCCACCCGCGGGCGCCAGCTTGCTCTAAAAGAGGGTTCTGCACCCGAGAAGTTGATGTGGAACTGGTTTGATGGGCTTGTAAATGTTGGGAGGTGCAGGTGATCTTGATACGGGCGACTGCAAGAGGTGTCCAACAAGAGCCAAGATAAACTGTGCCAATCCAAGTAAGGGATTTTCAGGGAATGTTCCAAAATATGGGTTTGTATCCATCAATTCGATAACCTATGTAAAATATCAAACTACAGATTAAGCTCTTTTGTAACAACGCGATTCATGTTCAGGATCATATTTGTGAACCTTAAGTTATGAATCATCCCTTCAGCCAGCGCTGTAGAGTGGATCAGGCCAAAGCTGAAGTGGTAACACTAACTTGATTTATGTGTCACGAATTAATATATCTAGCTTGGGGCGTTGTGATACCGTTAAAATGCATCAGTTTATTCAGACTAAGGCCAAAAAATTAGGTCTGCTAATAGAGTTGCTAATTTCAAGGCTGAATGTTGTAAGGAACTAGTTATCCATATGTCGATCTGGCAATTTGTCAAATAAAATAGTGCAACTTCCCTTAGAATTAACCTTGCGGGCTCTGTCAAGAGTGCGATACCCAGCCAAGTACTTGCACTTGATGGACCGATCGGCCTGCTCCACTTTGGTTTATTACTTGGAATTACCTCACCCTTGAACTTCACTGATTACTTTGGAGAACCGTGGGAGTTTGGCAGTCTGCAAAACCAATACGGATATCCTCAGTCCAAGGACAAGGTCGTGGGAGGAATGACTCATGATCCTCCGAGGACTAATGGACTGATATAATTCAAGGACGGATACCAGAGGATGATCCAGGACACGACGGATAGCCGGAATAGTTGACGGGACCTTGGAACAAATCAATAACAAGGAGGCTCGTGAGGAGAGGTCACGAGCGGAGGCTCTCGTGGCGAAGGCTCGTGAGCGGCGGCCGGGGCAGCGGGGAACATCTGATATCTCGGGAGCTGAGTGAAGTGGCTGAGTTGGGGACAAATGACGGGGACCTGTCAAGTACTAAGGGTCCGAACTTGGCCTTCAATCTAAAAAATATTCTCACCGAACATATGAAAACTCGGGAGCTAAGTGAAGTGGCTGAGTTGGGGACAAATGACGGGGACCTGTCAAGTACTAAGGGTCCGAACTTGGCCTTCAATCTAAAAAAATATTCTCACCGAACATATGAAAACTCGGGAGCTAAGTGAAGTGGCTGAGTTGGGGACAAATGACGGGGACCTGTCAAGTACTAAGGGTCCGAACTTGGCCTTTAATCTAAAAAATATTCTCACCGAACATATGAAAACTCGGGAGCTAAGTGAAGTGGCTGAGTTGGGGACAAATGACGGGGACCTGTCAAGTACTAAGGGTCCGAACTTGGCCTTCAATCTAAAAAATATTCTCACCGAACATCTGATATCTCGGGAGCTGAGTGAAGTGGCTGGGCCTGGGGACAAATGACGGAGACCTGTCTAGTGCTAAGGGCCCAACTACTTAACCTACAATATAAAAACATTCAAACTTTTAATCTAAAAAGAAAGTTTTTTTTTCATATTTAATAAGAGCTTTAACTCAGACCAAAACATTGGCAGTTTATACCTATATTTACTCTCCATATCATCTTTATTCGAGCTTTATTATACAAGCAAAGATATAATTCTTAATAGTCCAATTATATTTGTATGGTATTCATTACAATTAGTCTGCTTTGTTGAAGAAAGTCTTTAAAATATAATAAACATTTCTCAATAAGAAAGAATTAAATGAATTTAGACTTTTTATTGATATATGGTGAATATACAGATGTAGTTAATAAAGTACAAGGATTATAAATTTGGACAAAGTTATTTTTGAAAATATTATAATTCTGATTTTACTTCTAGAGCGTTGACTATCTCTGATCTTTACAGATCACAAAGGTGTGATATACAGATTTCTCAGTGGTGGATCAATGGAAATCTATTAACATCAACATTGAAAATAAAAATTTACAAATGAACCCTTATTCACAGTATTCGGATTCAGTGATGTGACATGCAGGTTACCTCGCAGGCTGTCCCCTCCACCCCACACGGCAGGAGGTCGGGTCTTCCTCTTGCGAGGGTTAAATTTCGGAGGCTTCAAGGAGAGAAGAAGAACATCCCTGACTTCTTCTACTTCCATATTGCAGCTTAATTAAATGTTTTCTTTCAAACACGATTATGCCTGAAACAATTGAAAGAAATTAAAGAAATACTTTGATTCAAACAAAACATCCAATAAAATCATGTTAGTTGAAAGTCTTTTATTATAATAATTCAGTTTATATACTTATCATAAACAATTTACCTTCAAGACTATTCAATTGTTATGACATTCACTTTTCAATTTGGACAAATTAAAGCTATAAATAAGCATAGGTGCTCTTGAGACTTGGGAAACAATAAACTATTGAAGGTAAACTATTTTTATTTATTGTGAGTAGTGTAATTAGTTGGTTCTGTTACTGTCGTGGCTGTCCAGTACTTGGTGGAACTAGCCTGTTGTTGAGACGTAGTTTTAATTCACAAATTTGGGATAACCCCTAAAGGCTATGTAGCATTATGCTACTTTACTAGCGGCTAGCGAAGCAGCAGCTACTAAGTAGCCAATGTGACATAGGCAGTAGCAGCTACTAAGTACTTTAAGAAGCTGTTATTTCAGTAGCTGCTACTAGGTAGCTGCTATTAAGTAGCCAAGTTTGACACAGCCTTAAAATGACATGGGGGCGGAGACTTGATACTTTGATACTCTTATTTGAAACACCGACGAACTCTGTGGTGCGTATGACTGAAGGGTGAGTGTGATAATTATGATTGATCAGATGAGGTGTAGCTTTGTTACTGACAAGTAGCAGCTGTTTCATTTGTCGGTATCATTAATTGAATAGCCCATTGAGCTGAGCCTAGTATCCAGCCATAAAAACACTAACTTTTCTCAGGATCGAGCCGGCGACCTTCAGATTCAAAGGCCAGCTCTACATATAACCACTCAGCTACCCATACCCAGCTTAAATTATTACCACTTGTTGCCCCCATCAAGCCGTAGACGAGTTCAGTTTATATAAATCAGTTTTTACCTGTGAAAATTGTTAGCTTAGAATCTTTTAAAGCTTAAATCTTTTAATTTACTATTTAGTTAAAAATATTTCTAGAACGTATTGTCAAATTAAGCAGCAGTATTTAGATTCTGGTAATAACTAAAAGAATATACCTTCATTTTCTAAGGTTTATTTTCCCCTTAGAGTGTAGTAAAATTAGCCGGGAAAATGAAATAATTTTTGGAAAGCTAATTTCTTTTGAAATGTGTTGTATGGCATCCCCTGACCTTCCTCCGAAAATTCCCCAGAAATCCCATATGGGGATCACGCTTAAAAATTAGGGGTTGGTCAATAAGGAGTTACATTAAAATTTGATATTAAGCATACTAAATTTAAATACATTCCAGAAGGTTTATATATATATATATATATATATATATATATATATATATATATATATATATATATATATATATATCACATTAAAGGTCTTAAAATGTAGAATACAATGCCGTAAACCCGACCTCAATATAACTATCGGGAGTAAATATGCAGGTGTTCAAACTTTAGAATAAAATAATATTATCAAAACTTTGAAATGCAATAATTTCCGACATATTTGACCTTTTGAGGTCTAGTTTTTGGCTATGTACTCTCCTTACTAAGACATTTAAAATTATGTATAGCATGGCTATGGACTAAGAAACTTTTTTTTAAACTTCCTCTTTGGGACGTTCATGTAGAGGATGGTTCAAGGGTACAGTAATATGATAGGCACATGACAAGCTATCCGCATATGCAAAGGTAATTCTAAAAGCAACCGTTTGCCGCAACCCGTACCTCGAAAGGTCAAGTATTTCGAAAATTATTACATTTTTTAAGAGTTTACGTTAAAATTTGATATTTATTCAAAGTTTGACAGGCTGCCGTTTTCGACTCAGGCAACCTTTTGAGATGGGGTTTGCGGCATTAAATTCTACTACTTAAGAGATTTAATTTGATGTACACAAACCCATTGGTCGACGAAAGATTTATTTCTGACTCCACGTGGGCCATCCCATCATTTTTAGGCATGTTGCCCACTGGGGATTTCAGGGAACTTTTCTGAGGGAGGTCAGGGGATGACATAGAACACATTTCAGCAAAATTCGGTGTCAAAATTTTTTTTCATTTTCCAGCCATATTTTGGCTTAGGCCTAATTTTACTACACAAAACTGTACATAATAGGCGTTATTTTAGCATAATTATTAAAAGTCTAGATTTCCTAAGGTTAGGATTGTATTGTAACTTCCAACTGTACAAATATGCGTTAGAAACTGGCACAGCTGCTTGGTTTAAAAATATTGGCAAAGTTTTATTACTTGAACCCCCTAAGTTAAATCATTGTTGATCTTTGACTCATTGTATCAAGAAGTTAGATGGACAGAGATACAACCAGTATTACAAAACTTACTTTTCCGGCACCTATCTACAATACGGGGTCTGCTGAAATTACGCAAGATCGGGGGGAGGAAGTGCAATCTCGTGACATGAATATTCCAGCGGGATAAACTACAAAAACTAACCGATAAATCAAAGTTAATGCCGTCAGTTTGATCAACAACTTGTGAAGGCGCCGGCCTGTGATTAGGCGGCCTCTCTCCGGCACATCGGCTGATTACACCGTACCGTTACACTGCTGCAGCTCCGCGATGTATCGGCTCCGGCGGAGGAGCAGCTCATTTGTTAATAGGTTCCGATATGGCGACTGCATCGGTAACGATTACTTTCTAATAACTGTATCGCACGCAACAGCAACCATTATGTTGTAACGTTTATGTGCTGCATTTAATATGTCGCCTGATTAGTTTTGATGTTTCCCGGAATAAGAGTTTAGTAATTCTCTTAGTAAAAGGTACAGTAGGGACTACTGTAATTGAGTCATCTATATATTTAAAACACAAAGTTAAAAAACCTTTGGACTGAATTGCTTAGTCTTGATTAATCATTATTTATTGTGCTTGCTTGTCCATAAAGTAGTTACTGCTTGTATAGTTTTTTAAGTACTACATTGCATGTTATGCCAGCCATCTATTTAGCCTATTGCCTGCAAAATTTGGACTGCTTGAATCTTAATGTAAAATGGTGTATACCGTTTATATGCAAATAAATAAATAAATAAATAAATAGACACTTCGTCTGTGACTTCTACAGGACCGATTTACATGCGGGTTGTACCAAAATAAACGTTTTCGGTTCTATATTAGCAGGTTTTATTTGTATTTCAAAAATATTTACGTTAAATCTGTCAAAAATTAAAAATAAACTTTTATTATGGAGATTTAACATGGGGAAAAAAGCCAACATCTTCAATCCTTTGGACAGTTCGTCTGAGACTTCTACTGGACCGATTTACATGCGGGTTGTACCAAAATAAAGGGTTTCGGTTCTGTATTAGCAGGTTTTATTTGTATTTCAAAAATATTTACGTTAAATCGGTCAAAAATGAAAAATAAACTTTTCTTATGGAGATTTAACATGGGGAAAAAAGCCAACATTTCCAATCCTTTGGACAGTTCGTCTGAGACTTCCACTGGACCAATTTACACGCAGTTTGTACCAAATAAAACGTAAACCTTTGTATATTAGCAGATTTGATTTACTTTAACGATATCTTACTTCCTTAAATTAAAAATATCGACATTTTCAAACCTTTAAAATTGATTTATTTTACACGCTTTCAATCAGCTGATTGTAAACACACGAGGTATTTAGTCTAAATACAGTGGATGAGCAAAAGCTCATGAAGGATTTGGTTTATTATGGCCAGTACCTAAAAACGTTTACAATTATTATAATGTATTGTCCTTTATGGAAAGAAAGTTGCTTAATCATATAATTAACGTTATCTTACTCCCTTAAATTAAAAATGTCGACATTTTCAAACCTTAACAATTTATTTATTTTACACGATTTCAATCAGCTGATTGTAAACACACGAGGTATTTCGTCTAAACACAGAGTGGATGAAGAAAAAGTTCATGAAGGATTTAGTTTATTATGGTCAGTACCTAAAAACGTTTACAATTATTATGATGTATTATCCTTTAAATGGAAAGAAAGTTGCTTAATTATGTAAAATAGCTGATTGCTTTAAAATTAAGACTAAATTGTAAGGGTTTAGTTTAAATAAATTGCTCAAATTTGTATTAAAAGAAACGGATGCATCGGAAATTCTTTGTGCAATCAATTTGTCGTTTGCAACGTTGTAATTTTTTACATTTATTACGCTTCACGACAGTATTTGTGGCGCAGTCGGTAGCGTGACTTACTCCAGATCAGACGGCTCGTGTTCCAGACCGATCTTCACAAGTATACTTTTTGTAATGTGTCCAATAACGGCGTCACTAATAAATGTTTTACTGATGGTACCGATATTTATTTTAAACAAAATAGATACATTAAAATATTTATAGGCCTGTTCAAACTCTCAAAAAACTTATTTATTAAACTAACAAGTTTTAAAATTGATAGTTTAGGCTTGCTTATTTTTTGATGTTTTGAACTAATATCACGCTTTGATTAGGCTACTAAGGTTTAGGCCTAAGTAAACAATCCATTTTTTATGTTTATAAAATACTAAAGAGTGTCTGTGTTACATAGTAAGGGTGCAGCATTATTGTTTTTAAGGAATATGCCTATAGGCCTACTTTGACAGACACTCCAACTAAAATTATGTAATTTTCTGTGAAATAAATTTGTATTCTTTAAATTTGGATAGTTATTGAAACGTGCACACTACAGCATAAATATTGCGATATAAAAGTGGTTATAAATGGTTTCTCTACGTTCTACCCTATCCTAATACACCAATTGTTAAAGCCAACCATCATAAGTTACAATACTCTAGGCCTTTCCTAATTCTTGAAAAAAAAAAAAAAAACTGTTGAGAACAATTTATCCAATAGGCCTACAAGTGGATATTGGTCTACTTATTTCTGATGATGTTGAACCTAATAGAACGGTTTCCTTAGGCTAATTAGGTTTGCGCCTACCTAAACAATCAAATTGGCATGTTCATAAAATACTCAAGAGTAGGGCCTATAAGTACAAGGATGCAACATTATTGGTTTTACGGAATAGGCCTACTTTCCCGACGCTCCAACTAAAATCATAGTATTTTCTGTAAAATATATTATTGTTCTTGGTATGGCAGTTCAAAGAAGTACATTTTATAGACTACCTTACATGATTGTGCTATTATAGCGTTTCATTTACCACTAATGGAGCTAAGTATATCCGTCGAGTATCGACGGGCAACAACTAGTTTATTTTAAAAACAGTGTTACGAAATATAATTTTACATTACAAAAAAGTAGTAATATTATTCATTTAAACCCCGGCTATCTTTTTAATTTTGTTATTACTTATACTTAAAGTAAGTAGGCTATACTTGTAATTATTAGGTTGTACCATGGGACCATAATAACATCAAGCATCTAGAACCTTTAATGTTCGCATTTTCTAGTACAACGAGGCTCATAAAAGATTGAACCCCACAACAAACACTGCTCCCCACGACACCGCCGTACCGCGAGGTCGTTCGGGCTATTCCCTCCGTGAAAGTGAGACTGATTCTATTCACTCATATTGGTTTATTTGACCTTTACCGCCAATTATAGATGGCGGGAAAGTGTTCTGGTTTCCGGCTCAGCTCGGCTCTAATCACATAACTATTTCTACCGGAAGCGGCGCTGCCAACAGTCGCGGCGGCGTGGAGCACAGGTGTTGAATGATACATATGACAGTGCCGCTGCCGCTGCCGCTATGCTTGCAGTGTACGCTTACGACGTCATTAGCAACGATAGAGCTGTTGATCCCTTTACGAGGCAGTGTCGCCAACCGTGAATCACAAGTGCGGACTGTCTCTCTCGCTGCTCTAGCATGTTCATGACGTTTTTATTATTGTTTTATGACAACATCGGAGCTGACTTGCCTAGAGAGTGGCCTATTAAAGGGAAAAACGCAAGTGAATGGCAGGAGTCAAAGTGAA
Organism: Neoaliturus tenellus; assembly: GCA_030545055.2. NCBI lineage: Eukaryota > Metazoa > Arthropoda > Insecta > Hemiptera > Cicadellidae > Neoaliturus > Neoaliturus tenellus. Next base: position 297,932,824 of record CM061531.1, read on the forward strand.
ACCTGAATTTTAATGACTATCTATAGAGTTACCATAAATAAGTCTACTTATTGAGGGAGTATCAAATGATCTGGAAATTACTCGTATAAGGTGTTTTAAAAGACGTAGCTGTGTACAGAGACAGTGAGAAAATTTGGTTCCAGATATCAGAACACTGACTCAATCTGGGTACGTTCTCAAAAACAACGCATTGAATCATAGATGGAAAGTAAAAATGCTGTATTAAAAAAAATAAAGAGAAGTTGGCAATAGAAGCAAAACACGAGTGCGCTGTACGAAAGTACAGGAAATACTGTTACGTTTGCCATCCGGTCAGAACTATAAACAAAGTCCATGGGATTTTGGGAAAACAATTCATTGTTATAGGATGGAAAAATATTTACTCTTTAAATAAAGTATTGATTACTTCTACTGCATTACAGGCTTGAAACTAAACCCTTCGTTGAGCAAAGATATAATAATACCCCCGTCGCAGCAGACCTGCGTACTCAGTGAATTTCCAATGGAATTTCAGATTATTTAGTTTCCCCATAAAACACCATAGGATCGAGTATGTAGGTTTTCTGCCATTGGGTGTTGTTAGAAAATCTAAGTTAATCAATAATTGGTGAATGTAAAAACAAAATTGTATCAAACTCTGGCAATTTTTTATTTTCCCCATAAACCCCATGGGGGTGAGTATGTAGGTTTGCCGCCATATGGGTTTTGTAAGCAAGTATAAGTTAAACCTTATATAGATAATGTACATACCAAATTTGATTAAGTTATGTCAATAAATAAGCAAGATATAGGGTTTTCTTGATTTCCCATAAGAATAACATGGAAAACATATTTTTGGATTTGCCCCGTAACCAGTAATGCTATGATAAAAATTCAAAATACCAAATTGTTTGTTTTTTTAAGCTCTTTTAAATGGTTTCAGTTAAAGTTTGTGAATTTTAAAAATTAAGGTCCAAAAAATGCAAAAAACCCATTTTTGACCCCTTTGAAACCCCGTAAAACCCCGTTCCCATAACCCTACAATGCTGGTTCGCGAACTCATGAAAATAGACCTGGTCTTACACCTCCATACCAAATTTCATCAAAATCGGAGGTCCCCTTTAAAAGTTATCAGTACCACGGACACATAGATATATAGATAGATATATAGATATATATATATATATATATATATATATATATATATATATATGAAAATGAAGGAATGGTGTTTTTGGCTTCTGGGGACCTCAAAATGAAAAAGTAAAGTGGTCCTGGGCTTAGGTCTTACCATGGCTACTACCGTAATAGCGTATTCCCTATAGGGAAATTCGCTAAAACCTCATATAACAATTTTTTGTCTTGAAACGACCAAAGTCTGCTCAAAACCATATGGATCCTAAAACTTTAAATGTCGGGACAAACTGTGACTTGAGTCTCCATCCTGGAACCACCAGAATTCGCAACCGCATGAGCCGACCGGTTGGCCCAACAAGGCCAATTTATAAGGCGATATCGACGTGTCGCTAAACGACACTGATGGGAGGAAGTGCGACGCCGAGGCGAGTTATAGCCCTCCCTCATTAAACTACAATATTTTAAAAACGGTTATGACTTAATTTGTCATAAGTTACTGGGGTGTAACGGTGCGCCGCGGGCTGCTGCTTGGCCGCCTCATTGCTGGACGTTGATGTCGATGATGGCGGACGTCAGTGACGTCACGTGACATGTGACGTTGCACAACACGGCGCATGCGCACGGGCGTGGTCGCGGCGCGCTCTCGCGCTGCGCCGTATCTATTATTACTCGCTGCCCCGCAAATATTAATTCAATTTGATGAAATTACAGAGTAGCGCGGCTGTGCGAGCCCACACAGCGACCGGCGGTTTCCAGGAGTGTAATCGCCGTTGTCATAACTGACGGCTAATCAGGAACTAATTACAAGGGGTAACGCGGAATTGTGATCAAATGTGATTGAGTGGGCACAGGAAATGTGTTCCGTTTGTTTATGATTCGAGAGTAATGATTATTCTCCTACGGCTGGAGTAGAATTGGAAATCTAAAATAAAATTTATATTTTAAAAATTTAAACTGTATTTGTCCTTGAAACCGACCAAGCAGGCGTTCTTCAGTAAATTAACTAGGTATACAATGCAGTTGTCTGCTCTTGCAATATTGAGCGGAGCGACTATTTTTTAAATCAATAATAGCAAAAGTTTTACAGACAATTCAAGTGAACTCGTTCGCTACACTCACTCGCCGTCAGGGTTTAGCTCGTTCGCTGCGCTCACTCGCCATTTGGGTCGGCTCGTTCGCTACGCTCACTTGCCGTCAATTGATTTAATGATACATTTTTAGTGGTATAGTACGTTTCGTTCGCTGCGCTCACTCACCTTTTGGGTCGACTCATTCGCTGCACACACTCGTCGCCAGATTTAGGGTGTTCGCTGCGCTTACTCGCTACAAGTCTGCAATGCTCTAATAATTTTTGATTACGCAGGTTTTCTGCGACGGGGGATTATATGTTTACAAGATAATAAATGGTGTGTCGTCCAAGATTTGCACCTCCTCTCAGTAAACGTAGCATTTTATTCACGCGTACAAAGGTAAACAAACCACTAAAATAAACAAAACAACAATTTCACCTAAACTACTGTATTCACAAACAGCTGATAATAACACTTTGAAGTTAAATTTGACCCTTATAACAGCTGTATAATCAACACACAGTAAACAAACCAAATAAAATATTTCTCCTATTAAAATAACATGGTAACTTTAAAGCGCCGTAGGGCAGAACCCTTATGTCCGATATGGACCATTTCAGATTTATACCTTCCCATAGATGATTACTATGACCGAGCAAAATTTCGTGAAGATCACTCCAGCCGTTCAGGAGGAGTACTTGTAAATAAAAAGCCAGAGTGTAGTATAGGAGCTTCGCTCGCTTCGCTCGCTCCGCTCAAAAAAAGTGCAATGGACGCTATTTAAAAATATTAGGGGTCAAAGACAATACTAGGTCCCAGGAAAACAATAAATATAATATGTAAATAAATATAAATATGTCTTCTTTGAATATAAGAAGACATTGGGTACAGCCAGCGAAGTTGTTTTCCGACTGTCGCCCCCCTATCATGATCTGTTAATGTACTGGACAGAAAAAGAGTTTTTGTCAATCTCAGGTATTCAAACACAAGCTGAGAGGAACATGAGAGGACATTGGCTTGGTTGACTGGTCAAAGAGTAGATCGGAAAGTCTGTCTGAGCCTGAGAATCAGTTTTCGCAGGAGCATTGGTGTTAAACCTCTGAGTGGTCGATTGGCTATCTGCTCTATCATTTCTTATCATTTGCTTTCCTTCAATATCTCGTCCTTCCGAGGGCTTGAACATATCCATTAGAGGCAGACGTGCTTAGCGGTTCGGATGAGGTATCCTTATCCACCAGTAATCACAACATACGTTGAGGAAGACAAATTTCTCAAAAACAAGACGAATGTGTTTGTGTTCACCATAAGGCATTGTAGAAGAAGAAAATGAAATCATCCACTTTTCTTCATTATTTTCAAAATTCGCTCTAGATCTGACACAAAACGTTGTTATTTTTTAAACATTGTCAAAGGAATGTTTTGACAACAATCAATTACTTCAGAAGCACACACTGTTATTGTTGGACGTATCGAAAGGATTAATTTTCGCCGGGAGCGGATATGGCGGCACGTGGGGACAAAAGCAAGGCTCGAGGTCGGCCAATTAGCTGCTAAAGGAGGAGTTGACCGGCCACAATGCGTCAGCGTGGGCAATCAAGCGGCCCTCCTGGCGGGTGTTTGTCTACTGTTATCAGACGGTGATAGCGTCATTACCAGGTACAATAGGACGGTGGCGTCATGCCGAGATGAGCCCGCAGGCGATGGAATTCCGCATCAGAGAAGTGGCATGAGTCACGTGCTGGGGTTATGGCGGGAGCCGAAATGCCTGCGAGGGAAGGAAGAGAATGAACATTCAGGATAATTAATCGGGATACTTTTCTGGAGTAGGACAAAGTATCCTTAATTATAGAAATTGTCTCTGGGGCCAACATTTTGGCAAAGTAAAAGATAGTACTAACGTTGGTCTGAGTTTGAAGGTTATAGAGGTTCCAGCAAGGGGGAACAGAGGGAGCTTAGCTACAGGATTAGAGAGGAGCCTCACAAAAAATTCGGCAAAGAAATGAAAAAAGGAAAAATTTGCTTGAGTTTTGGGTGAGGTGGTTGGAAGGTGGTTGGATAAGCCAAAATTCCTGCAAGGGGAAGTAAGAAGTAGAAGGACAATTTACGATGAGGGAATGAGAGGATAGCTATAGGTGCTAACTTCAACAGGTGTGAAGATGATAGTACTTCAACAGGTTCGTATGAGAAGAGAAAAATAGATGAGTCAAGGATTATCAGTGCACGTGCCCAGAGTTCCGGATTTGGAGTTCCTGACGGCGGCGGCGAGAAATGTGGCGGAGAAATGTTTGAGTCATGTGGGAAGGCCTCGTCTGCTCCCTATCACTGGATAATGTTGTGAGAGAGGCAGGAGGTGGGAGTATTCGGATTGAAAATTATCATCACATGGAAAATGAGACTTGTGGATGCTGCGTGTCCCTTTGGCCGATTGAAACATGATTGTATCCTAACAAAATAATGTAAAATATGAATTATATGAAAAAAATTGAGGATATAATATGCAAAAGATATTTTACCCCGTTGCAGCATAAAATTTAATATTGCAGTAAATGCAAAATTTGCCAGTATTTTGAAGGAAATTTTGATGTTTCCTTATAAATTTGCAATTTCTCTGTATTTAAGTATTAAAGTAAGTGACTCCTACAATCGCCATTTACCTAATATTCGCCATATAGTTGTTTACTGTTCATCTTACGGGAATGTGCACTTCGTACTTTATTTTAAGAAATTACGCCGATTATTTCAAGCAAATATTTTTTAACCATCCCACCAATTTTGAGAAAAAAAAAGTTAAAAATATTGATATTAAAAAAAAAAAAAATCTGTCGGTCAACATGATTTGTTGAATATAATAGCAGTAATAGGTATTACGAATTTCTGAATGTAACTAACATTAGAAAGATTTAAATTTAAATTACGCCTGCTAAAATATAGGGCAATGAATAAAAATGTTGGAAAGTGTAATAATATTCTTTTTCTTGTAAATCCCATTCCGTAATTCTCAAATTTCCAATTTCAGCAGTTTGGAATAATATCGCTAACTGCACGTGTAAGTCAAAACAATAGTGATCAATTTATCACCAGTATTATTAAAGTCAATTTAATATACTATTGTTCTTCTTTACTCCGTTACTAATTAACGTACACGATATACCGAGTAGGCTTATCTACAAAAAATAGTTACAGACCATTTATTACTCTTTTATTATTATTTCATTTCAATTAAATTAAACTTCTTCCGGTGTATGCCTATATATATACGAGGAATGCATAGATAAATGTAGCCAATTTAGTGGAGGAGCTCTTCTGTGATGTATTCAAAGGTTAGTTGTCTTAATTATATAGTTAACGATTTTTTTTTAAATTTCAAGCACATACATTCAAATTAAAATTTAATTCAACCAGGTTTCATTCTGTAAAGTCATTTTAAAAGCTAACAATAAAAGAGTAGAGAATATTTTAAGTTTTTTATCTCTCTAATGCACCTATAGTGAGTGACTGTCCCTTGTTGATAACAGATGTCCTTCTCCTCTGTCTTCGTCGTCGCCGTCGTCATCATCGCCGGCTTCGTTTCGGTGAGCATTTGTGATATACATGTTGGATACGATTTTCATAAGACTTTTGTACGTTTTTAGATGTTTCGATGGGTTTCCTGAAGTTTAGATACCATTAATTAAAAAAGTATCCAACAAAAATTACACATGATTTTTATAATTTATTTTTAAAATTTATGAGGTCCTACGTGTTTTTATTGAAAAGGATCTAGATTTGACTGTTTCTTCTAAAATGGAACGGTGATTGCATACAATTACATAAATTTCCAAAACAGATATAACGTAAAAGTAACTTATAAAATGTCACACCAAATTCAATTCAAATTCAAATTCAAATTCAAATAACTTTATTCCTCAAATTATTTACAAACAGTGTTACAAAACAATATAAAATTGGAAATAATTCCCACAAAGACTATGGGTCTGAGCGTGGGAATGAGTCATTTCAAGACCACTGTTGCTGGCAAGCGAAACATTTTTAACAACTTTTTAAATCATGTTATACAATATTACAATATTAAATAAAACTAAAAAATATTAATGTGTTACAGTGCTATATAAAAGATGGAGATAAAGAGTTACAGATGGAGATAAAGAGTTACATAATGCTTGTATAAAGGCCTAAAATGTTTAGTAAGTGATTTTTTTTTAGTTCGAAAGGTGTGTATTTTTTACATTTAGTACGATTGAGGTTCCTCATACTTAATTATATTTAATGCAATTAATTATTAATGATATTGGTTAACTGATTTTCATTAAAAAATAACCCAGTTTTGCCACATATTTGAGTGACAGTGAAAGTGAATTATCTTGTGGACACACGGAGTCTTCTATTATGTGGAGCTCCGAACATGTTATAAGCACAGGTTCGGAGTTTTGGTTACTGCCTAATAATAATTGTGAATGTTTTTAAATTCCTCAATTTTCTTGCCATTCCTAGGGTCAATATGACGATTTGATTAAGATTTGTTTTTTACAGTATTCCGACGCGCTTCACTACGGCACATTTACCAGCAAGAAGAAGTAAACCAAGTAAACTGAAAGTTATATGTTATAAGCTAAAAAAATCAAACATTATGTAATCAAAATTAAATTCAGGCAACGATTCAAAAGTTATATTACTGTATGTAAAATTCATGAACTAATCCTTATTAAATAACAAATTTTACTTGAGTACTTTTGATTTGTTTCCTTTCATATTGTTTTGATATTCTAACAAGGTTGAAAAGAGCCAGTCGGAACTTTTACTATTCACTCTACTTTACACTATTTAAACCATGGGTTGTCTCTTAAAACCTTTTGTGCTTCAAAATACATTAAATTAATTTAAATTTAATTTCAAAACAAATAAAATTTTAAGTTGGATTCAAATTAACGCAACATTTGGAAGTTATATAAAAACCAAATATGTTGATTTTGTAGCATTTTTATATTTCAATTCGAGCACTCATTTAAATTATGGCCAAAATCTTGAACGTTCATCATAAACGTAAAGGGCTGACAAAATAGGTTATCCATATACGTTTTGAACCCTTTTCCGAAGAACGCAGCAGTTAGCACAAGTATTGGAAATTTGTCGTATACATTCATAGTAATGTAACTAAGACAAGGATATGTTGAATGTTTCTAAAAAAATAATAATTTAGTGTATTGTCTAACTATAATCCGTACTCCATAAAAGTATGCGTGAACCGTTTCATTTTGGGTAGAGAAAAATCAAAACAACTAAAAATTACTATTACCTGTAAATATAAAAATTATTGCTATTTTTTAATAGGAATAAAGATAAACTGGATTACCAAAATATTTAAAATTAATTTTGCACAATGGAGAAAGCATGATTTTATTTTATTATTTTTTTAATTTGTTATAATGTAATATCGTTTCTAACGAACCGTTTCATAAGATCGATATGTTAATTGCTAATATTCAACAAATTAAAGCGAATACTTATGGTTTTCTGAGAATATTTTATTTTACTAAAGCCATCATTATCGGTCGAATAGAAGCCATTGGTTAACCTTTATTGTTCCTATCAAGCTGGTTATAGACATAGATCGATTGTCAATACATATTTGACAAATTTAGAAAGAAGGCTATTTTACATAGTCATTACCAGGAGGGCCGAGCTTATGCTCGGTAAAATTATTACTTTAGTTTCTCACAAAAAGCTCGTTCGCTCCGCTCACTCGCCCTCTTTATTTTTAAGATGAGCTTGTTATAAAGCTTCGCTCACTCCCTAGACCGAAGGGTGCTGCTCTTTGGTATAATTTTCCCAAAACACAGGTTAAAGATGTGACACATTAGTTCATTTTATCTACTACAGTTATCAGCTGATTTTTGTTCAATTAAAAAATTTCCATAAGGATAACATAGGATTTTTTAAATGCTCTACGACGAAAACTGGATTTTTCCCAGACATGGGACCAGCTCCAATCGATTTTTCGTGGCCAAAAGCCCCATATTAAAAAAAATCCTTGCACAAAAAACACTTTGTCCGAGCAAACATTGCTTGTTTTAGAGTATAAGATGCTACGGTTAATAGGCCATATTAACCATAAATAAGGTTAAGCGCACCCAAGTTTGTGGAGGGATACAAGGATTAAGTTCGTTGGGGCATGGATCTACATGTTTAAACTGTTAGTCAGTGACGATACGAGATTTAATGACCTATGTAACTGTAAATGTCTGTATGCCCTAAGTTGGTCTTAAATAACCCATAATTGTTTTTAAATAATACTTTTGTACTCTAAAACCTTAGTTCTTACGAAATCCTATACTATAATACGAGAAATGTCTGAAGGGATGTGTGTTCCACGATCTCGAAATCTCGAACGCGGGTAGATTTGTCTTAAACGTTGCATTTAAGAGTGTTTTGGCCCAAAAATAAGTTTAGAAAAAGCCTCAATCCCGGGAAAAATTGAATTTTGTCTAAATTTAAGTTTAAAATCGTAACTTTTTACATTTTTCTCATGGGTTGTGGTTTTGGTAACGAAATAACAACGAAAGGTAAGCAAAGATAGAGTAACATCAATGTTAAGCAGTCTTTTTGAAACAGCTGTTAACCGTGAAGAGGTATAGTTGCTTGTTAGTGGAAATTTTATAGCTTTATTACCATGACACTATAACAAAAGTTAATTAAATCCAACGAGCAAGGCTCAGTTAACCTGGTACTAAAAGTTTACTTGTTATATAGAACTTCTTCTCTTTAACAAAAGATGGAGTTGATTGATAACAGAGATTAGAGCGATTTCTAGTCGTACTGTGTCTAGTCCGGCAGCTTTTATCTATTCCAATCTCCGTGGCTGGCCGGGGCGTTTCACTCTTAACTGACCGCTTATTCAATGACATTTGTACTAAGCAAGTCGCGGCCAGCAATGCGCTGTGATCCGATGCGTTGTTTATACAACTCCGCGCACTGCTCTGCACCTGTGCCCCACCCCACCCACCCGGGGACCTGGGGCGAACCCTTACACCTTACGCATACTGGCACATACATGAGTGAGTGCGGCCGACCCGCTCGTTAGGTAGATAGTTGTAGATGATTATGTTTATGATGTATTTTATAATAATGTTGCTATAATAAATCATACTTATATCGTTTTTCCTCGTGGGAATTTTATGCCAAAATATGTGGTCGACTCTCTGGTCTGGAGAACATTGGCTTCTTTGCAACTAAAAACTATACCCACTGGTATGATGGAACCTGGATGTCCCTAAGTGTAGGTTAACCAAATCGCAGAATAGTTTTTCCACTTGTGCCATAAAACTGTAAAATGCCATGCCTGTGGAAATTCGGCAAGCTGAGAAAAAATTTCAAAAAAACATAACCCAGCACAAGACTGGACCCTGGACAGTGCATGGTCAGTGGATATATTGCGACTGCAGTCTTCAGTGATACGAGAAACACAACTCAACTCGCATCCATCTGTGGAGTTTCTTCTGAATACATAAAATCGATATATAATCTTTATATATATTGACTAATTCTTTGTTTGCTGATTACAAGACCATTACATGCCATTAAGGGATTCTTTGAAGGAACATGAGTTTAGACCATTTACCACCGCCAATGTAAAATAGTTTGCTAAGTTTTAAATTCAAACTATAAAAAAATAGTGTTTTGTAATTATAATTTTAAACTTGAAGCAGTCCGTCTGGATTTTACTAGTCAATGACAACAGTAATAAGTTGATTTCAGAACAGTACGAAGGTGAAATAACAAATCAAATTGTAGATTTTCTATGTGAATTGACTCTGAGAGAATGTTTGGTGAATTTTTCAGAATTTGGTGTCATTTTATTGAGGGTTATTCTTGTTGCTATCCTTACTGTAATTTTAATATAATTTTTTTAATTCTTTAAAATATACATTAAGTGTGTGCCTAAAAATGAGAATGAAGAGTATTTGAAATAATTTCAATGGTTTTGCTAATTACTTGGAAATTTCAATATTTTTGCATCATTATTGGGGATTAAAAAATTAATATATGAAAAACTAGGGATATTTTTACTAAACAAGGTTTGATATTGTTTTTACTCAATATCAAACTTTTGAGGGTGTAAAAAAGTTTGATTTTACGGAGTACTTGGCGAATTTTCTCATCAGATGGATAGTATGGGGATTTTCATCTATAAATTGGGTAAATTTACTGCGACACGAGTGGCGACACTGGTTCCGCGCCAACATTCGTCTCCCAGACGGATGGCGCGTCCGGTAACTGGTTCACACCTAGACACGCGCTTCTCATGGCGAGAGCTTTCCACACGACCGTGGTCAGTGGATATATTGCGACTGCTAGACTTCACTGATACGAGAAACACTAACTCGACTCGTGTCCGTCTGTGGGGGTTTCGGAAAACATGAACATTAATCGTGTCTATAGGAACAGTTCTTTGTTTGCAATTTGCTATTTTTGTTATAGTTGAAAAATCTTATAATTAAAATGCGATGAGGTTCATTATCAAAGTTGAAAAAACATTAATGAGTTGTTTAGTCTCGTGTTTTTAAAAACATATTTCTTTGTTTGCAACGGTATATACATTGTATTTACGTGAGACACCGTCACACTCTATGGTGCGTATTTAAGGTGAACATGACTGAAGGCTAATTGTGGTGATGGATCAAATGAGGTGTAAATTTGTTACTGACAAATAGCATCTGATTCATTCGTCACTATCATTTCCATATATTATATATGGATTTTATGGTTTCATTGGGTTATATATATATATATATATATATATATATATATATATATATATGATATATATATGATATATATATATGTATATATATATATATGTATATATATATATATCTCATATATCATATATAACCCAATGAACAAAGGACAGTTGGGTCCAGTTTTAAACCATAAAAATCCTTCTGAGGATCGAATAGGCAAGTTTCAGATTGTTAGGCCCATTAATACCGCCGCGTTGGGCGGTATTTTATGGTCTGAGTCAGCTATAGTTACCTAACAGTAGAGTTTAAATGGAAGCACGAGTCGGTTAAAACTAACGCTAATCGCTGTGGTTTTACCGTCCGTATAGAATGGACCTAAGAGCTCTTTAATCACTCAGCTAATCAGCAAATTCACTTTTACAATTTCCCAATATGTATGTATATTAATTTGAGTAATAAAGTCAGCCTGTTTATTACAAATAACCATGTCATTACAATTTTTAACTAATTATACCTAATTGTGTTATTTATTTATTTATTTTTTCAAGAAACTAAAATTGACTGTGCAATTGGCCAATTTGGATTAATTTAGGCCACTATAAAGTAAAAGTAGTAAAGTTTTAATACAAATATCGTCAACCTTTCATAGCCTTTATCCATTTCTTTTAACCTATAGTTAACTACTAATGAGGTTAAGAAAAGTATTTATCAGGTAAGGATTTGATTAACTAAACAATTTACCGGGAGACTTCAATGAACGGTATGACCCGACTTGCCTCAGACGATAGGGCACTGGAAAGGCATTTAAATTAGGGGAGACTGACGCAATTGTGACCTGTATATAACCTCTGCATATATGTTTTCTAACTTGTACATACATGTTTTAACGTGTACGTACTGAACATAAAATAACGAAACTTTAGGTTCGTTATTTTACAGTAAAATGTTTAATTTAAAAACTAACTTGACGAATGGAAAGGGTCTTTGTTAATCTCACTTTGGTGAACGAAACACTCAGAATTATTGGCAACGAAAATCCCGTCATTTTCAGTACATTGACCCTGGAAATCATACAACCGGGGTTTCTACTGTAGTCTATCTGTAATCAAGGAGAAGCCCTAGGCTACCGATGTCCCATGTTCACTTGCACTTTTTGCGCACTTACGCTTTCTTTCCAAACAACAAAATGTCCAGATATTACACTTTCCCGTGTACAAAAACACACAGTATATTAAAATAAGCTTATAAATATTAAAAGGAAGATGGCAACGATTATGAGAGGTAGCTTGTTTGATGGAGACCCCGGGCTACCAGCCTCATTACAGAAATAAACCGGTCTTGCATCGTAGTAGCGAAATATCATGTTTTGATGAAACGCCATGCTTCAAGAGTCGCCTCGCATACGCTAGTCTGCTGTCAATTAGTGGGATGTTGGAGGACGTGAGGATATGATGAGAGTGGCCGGAAATACTTTTCTTCGTAGAAATAACTGTTCAATAAAAACATTTTCACTCCAAGATTGATTTTCTTTCTCTTTGGCTTTAGTACTGGAATAGCAGAGAAGTTAAACTACTTTGTAAATATAAGTTTGAGACACCTACACGAGACGAAATGGATTCGTAAATCAGCTGTAACCTTGGGCTCAGCCATCTTCGTTTTTTCTCTTGTGCAATTTTCTATCTTGTTTTTAAACTTATCTGTTTAGTCATAAAAGTTCAAATAGAACTTAAAAATAAAACTCAGAAATTCAGTTAATGAGGAATTAAATATTTTTCATAGTTTAGTTTTTCTAGACACTTTGATGAATCGCTTTAAAAGTAAATTTACTTGTTAGTTGTGTTTTTCAACACTACTGATAATATTTAAAACCAAGAAAGCTCTAAATTTAATTTTGTTTAATCCAAGTTTAACATATTGGAGAATCATTCTCTGTGTTAAAACCAATCTGAACGTAACATGTGAGGGGTCTCATTCATCATATGAGACGTTCAGTAATTCCCTATAATGAACCTGTCTCATCAGTATGAAAATTATACCAGATCGCATCGAAAGAGTTACGCCATGTTCCATAGAATAAATAGCACCGGGATGACTAGAGAGAAAGCATAAAGTTAAAATGTAAGAGAGAATTTAAAGACAAAGCGGGAGAAAAATAGCACCGACTGAAGAGAAAGTCTTTTAAAACTTTAAAATATAAATACGAGGGAATTAAAAGACAAAGAAGAAGTAGAAATAACCGAGACGACAAAAGAGAAAGCAATTTTAAAGGATAAACATGTAGATGAGAGGTAATCTAAGGACAAAGCGGAGCAGGTTGCGATAACTGGAGCGGCCGGTGCGAGGTAGCGGACCCACGTGACCTTTCTTCTGCCCGAGCTGGAGTTGGAATCACAACTGGAGCTGGAGTCGCAGTTACATAACACTGGAGTGGCCTGCAGCCCCGGGCGCCGCCGCCGCGCCGCCGCTCTCCTTCCAAAAACACCAAGTGACGCAAAACCGCCCTAAAATGAGTTTCGTCAGTGCGGCTGCACGACCGTCAGTGGACACTCCTTTGTCGGCTTTGTTGTCCGTCGTGGAGGTGATATAAGGGCATCGGGATGTCGTGGTCTCAGTCCCGCATTGGGTGACAGGTGATAGGAATAGTTCAGAATATAAATGAAAGTACTTGATTCGGCTTTTTTCTGGGGTTGAAACCCCCTTTCCCCACGACAACTTATATCATTGTTTGAAAAAAGTTAAATATAAAGTTTGAATTGCTACTTGTAACATGTCGTGCTAGTATCTTATTAGGACCAAGGAGGTGATCGTCCATGGACTAGAGACTACAAAAAATAAAAAAGTATTTGTTAATTCCAACTCAAAAACCCCTTCAAATAAACTCCAAAATTGTGACAATGAGGTTTAAGTATTGCGCATTAGCAAAGAAAAGGCTAAACATTTTCACTAATTGTTGCAAACTGTAGTGAATATTCAGTAGATGAAATGAAATTGAATGTAAGAGCGATACTATACAACATGACGTGCCTTAACAATAAGCAGTTTTATGGTTTTACAAAAAAAAAAAACTTTTCAACTATAGTATTCATTAAATGAATAAGGTAACTTATTAGATATATCATTCATAAAAAAAATTATAGACAGGCTTAAACAAACAGATTTTTGAAAAATAAAGAATCAAATAGAAAATTTAAAGCAAAACAAAGAAGAATTAAATGATGAATATACTGTATTTAATTGTACATAGTCATTCACGGAGTTAAATAGGAGAGCAGGATCAGGAGTTTTCTGTCTGAAGATGTTACACATACTGCTGACCAACAAAACACATTCCAAATTTTAAAATTCAAAACAAAAATGATTATGGTTTCAGGATAGCTAGTTTTCAGTAAAACTTGAAAACCATTTGTACAAATTCGATATATCCAACTGATAAAAACCATATGCAGTTTCCCTACAGGGAAACTAAAGGAATGCGGTTTACCACCAACCGACATTCACTGAGACTAGGTGTATGTTTTTATCAGGTTTTGCTACACTAATAAATCAAGTCGTATGGAGCAGCCTCTCAACGCCGCAGTTTAAACCTTGGTTTATGGTGGCGTAGTGGTGGTGGTGGGAGAACCAATTTCAAAATAATCGATTCGTCGATTTTTTCGTTCGAATGAGAGATTTTTTGCAAATGAATCGATTCTAAAAGCTCGGTTCTTCAAAGCTACAATCTTCCGATATTTTTTTATTGTGTTATTACAAGATTTATTTCACATTAAAACAGTTAAAAAACAATACATTATGATTTAGGTACTTCTAAAAGTCAACCTTAGATAGTAACGAGACCAATATTTACATTCTTACATATATTAATACATTACAAATGCTCCTGACGTAGCAATAGAAGTAATGAAATACTTGATTAAAACAAAGACCTGTAATTTTTAATTGGTGTCAAAAATGTAAAAGAATTTTAAATCATGAAATGTACTGCTTTACAGCTTTTAAAACTCACATTGCTGTCAATCACAAAACTGATTTCTTTTGATGTTGGAAAAATTAAAATTTCTTTTTATCTATTCGTAGGTAAAATTATACACTTGAGACCTGTTTGTACTGTAACAAGTCGGTTAAGATACGATTCACACAAATAATTATTCCGTCGATTAGAAATAATCGAATAAAAATCGAGTGTCTTGTACTCGTCGCGTCGTCACCATGGCAACGACCGCTCCAGTTGCCGGCCTTTGGACTCTGTCAGCCAAGGCGAGCGCTCTTATCATGTCCATATACGTCGGACCACGCCCGAATAAGCGGCAATGAATCTCAAACATGTAATTTTGAGTAACGCGCCCTCAAAAACGTCCAACGCCTGGGGGCTCCTCAACTGCAACTGTAAACTGCGGTGAGATTGTTTGATTCGCAGATAGTGAGGTAGGTTTAGTGGTTCTGTGTGTTATAGACCCGGTTGTTGTGAGCAGCAGTTTAGATTTAGTTCCCGATTTAGTGGCGGGAGTGGTAATGTTTACTCGATGTAATATTAGGCAACTCTCAGACACTGAATAGGTGATTTTAGACGAGGAGACCAACTTTCAGTTTCCACAAATTGTTTATGTAATGAGAGTGGGAAATGTATAAAACACTTTTTGAACCAGTGATGAATGGATAGCATGGATTAAATTTTATGAGCGTGATCTTAAGGTAACACTTAGGTCTATAATATATTGAGTTCGACCGGGGAGAAATAATTTATATTGAATGGGTTATTAAATCTTAGTGGATGACTAAGACACTTTCATCAGTTGATGTGTTATGCACTGCCGTATATGTATTTCAAGAAACACCGACACAATTTATGTTGCGTACGGTATTTTAAGGTGAGTATGACCATAGCGTCAGTGCGATGGATCAGATCATCAGATGAAATGTAGCTTTGTTACTGAAAATAACATAGCAGCTGATTCATTTGTCAGGATCATTAATTAATTGCCCAATGAAACTGCATCTAGTTTTGAACCATCAAAAATTTCTAACTTTTTCATGATTGAACCAGCAACCTTCAGATTAAAGGAAAGCTATATAACCAATCAGCTACCCAGCTACAAACTGAACATTAACCAAGTATTTAGTAAACATTAAGTTGTAATATGTATATAAATTGATGAATACAAAGAATAGCTATTTGTGTAATAAGAGCGTAAAGTACGTCATTGCCACTCGAGAATTGTAGATGGCCGCACGAAGCGTCAGCTGAGTGCGGCCATACATTTCGAGAGGGGCAATGACTATCATATTTGCGCTCGTAATACACACAAGATTTTTCCTACCAACATAACTGCTACAGATTACATATTTTATTGTATACAAAATGTCATTTATATTATTTTTATTTGTTTCTGTTGTAACACACTGTCAACTATAAAAAATAACCTCAAACTAAAAAAAGAAGCAATTACTAAATGACAACAATGAACAACAGCTGTGGCATGGTTTGTTATAACAGCTGACTTAAGAGGGCGTTGGAGTGCAGCCATGTTGGATTTATTTCCCATAAGAGCAATGCTAAACTTCTCCCTGGCATTTGTCATATAATGTCTTTATTTTTTGTCCGATTGGTTCAAAATGAATATAGCGTTTGAATCACAATTAAATTCCCCATTCCTTTTGCGAGTTCGATCCTTTGTAAATAATTAATCAAATTCTGTAGAAAATGTTTTTAAAGTTTTAAAAAACTTACTTTGTTATTTCAAGTTAGTAAAAAACACTATTTTTTTATAAAAAAATATCCTTTCGCAAACCGAATCCGCCTTGATGAATCCTTTATTTAGAGCTATAAACCATTAGTTTCTGATTATAAATAAAAGATTTATTTGACATAACGTTTAACATTGCTCTTATGGGGGAAAGGCGGAATTTGGATTGACTCCAACGCCCTCTTAATATTGCCGTTTGATCTATCGTGCGGTAAAGAACCATTGCCGCTCTAGAGCGGGAAAGAAACTTATTTACATTCAGTGGTAGGAAAAAATATTAGCTTGTTAAGTTTATGCAAGTACATAGGTTATTTACACGTTAAAAGTTTTAACCAAGTATTTCTCCCTCAATTCCTTATGAAAGTTTCACAAATTAAAGGCTCAACGAGAATGCTGAACCTTTCCACCATCGAATAAGTTTATCTAGTTTAATTAGTTATATAACTGACATATACAGTCCACGATAACTAAATGCAAAAAAGCGTACAGATGGGGGAGATAGCGGAGTATCGCCATTCAATCAGAGCAGCAGAGTTTGTACGGTGATCGGCATAAGGACCGAAACCCGAGAAAGGTCAGCGAAACGTTGCCTAATGGGAGTAATTGGCGTGTGTATGTCTGTCACTAGCAACCGAGGGACTGGGGGACCGAGGGGCTCCGGAGGCGGAGGTAAAGGGGGAGGCGAACACAGAAGCGATCAGAGTACGGGTAGATTTAATTTAAAATCTATCTGTAAGTGTACTGTAACCACACATACAGGTATTGCAATACTAATTATACTTTTATGTATTATTTTTGTGCTCTTCAGACCCAGCTAGCGATAGGCACTCTACTATGATGATGACTTTTTTTTTATATATATTTGGGTAACCAATAAATTGTGTAAAAACTAATTTAATATATACATTTTTAAAATAGCAAACACTTTAGATGACACTATCTCGTATTCAGTTTCCAATGGAACACTTTAGGGTTGGATAACAGTCTTGTATATATATGCCTAATAAGTCTTGACCTCCGCCTCATATTTATTGAATCAGTATATTTATTTCTGTTGGTTATTGATACAAATATTTTGATGCATTTCTTTTATTTTTAGCATGTTTGCTGCACTGCCCTATGGAGGAAGTCATCAAAATTTTAAATCCGAGTAGACAATTAATTTAAATTAAACTAAATGTGACAAAGGTATTCAAGGTATAACGCCGCAAACCCGATTGCAAAAGAATGCACGAGTTGGAAATGACATGTTTTCAAACTATGTATTGAAATCATATTGCCGAAAAAAATGTCAGTTCTAATATATGTAACATTTTGAGATCGGATTTGTTGCATATTGATCAGAATTCAAGTACTTTTAGGATTATGTATGATATTACAAAGGGCAATGAAGATTTCTCTGACTTCCTGTACACGTCAGCTATGTTTACATTTACTGTAATATTTTGAAGACTTCCTCAATAGGCCGTTCCCCGGTTATGTAAAGAATCAGTGAAATCCATCTCGATGTTGTAACGGTACCAAATATAACAAATTCAACAAATACAAATATAACATGATGTTTTATCAAATTATGATTATGAGGTCAGGATAGATATTCCAGACGTTTGCCCAACCCTATCCATGCAAATCAAGAGACCTATAGCTGAATAAAGTTTTTAAGGTTTATTAGCATTTGTGAATCGGTACATTCGAGCAATGAATTATTATAACTTTCATGCACGAGATACGGGAACCCGAAAACATTGATATGAAAATCAGTTTGACAATCACAGCAAAGTGGCATCATATATGTTATCTGGCGTCAAACAAATTGCTGGACAGAACGTTTCATTACTTCCAACGTCTATACTTTCAGAAAATCAACAGCTATAAAACCGGGTATGGAAACACGTTTGCATTTCCATTTATCGAGTGTTAAACGTAACGACGATACGACCGAAAACCCGAAATGAAACGTAATCAAATTCATTACTGGACACATCTTAACTTTGTAGAAAACCATTCCATTCAATCTACCTGTGATTGGATCGCGTTAAGATAAACGCAAACCCACCATAACAGCTATAAACATGCGCGGAGAACCCATGCTGTGTAATTTCACCACAACCCCGGTTATTCGACATTTCCTCTTATTGGATTAAGCGGACAAGATAATTTGGAGAGGCCGGAAGGCGAGACGTGAGGACATGAGCGGTGAGAGACTACGAGCTACAAGCCACGAGCCGTGCGCTAGATTGGAATAACGAGGAGGTGGCGAGGTTAATGAGGAATGTGCAACTGTGGCGACGATATGAGAAGAGGCTGGGTAATAGTGTGGGGGAAGTGTCCAGCTGGTGGTGAGGGGTAGGAGAATATGCAACTGTGGCGACGATATGAGAAGAGGGTGGGTAATGGTGTGGGGGAAGTGTCCAGCTGGTGGTGAGGGGTAGGAGAATATGCAACTGTGGCGACGATATGAGAAGTGGCTGGGTAATGGTGTGGGGGAAGTGTCCAGCTGGTGGTGAGGGGTAGGAGAGAATATGCAACTGTGGCTACGATATGAGAAGAGGCTGGGTAATGGTGTGGGGGAAGTGTCCAGCTGGTGGTGAGGGGTAGGAGAATATGCAACTGTGGCGACGATATGAGAAGAGGGTGGGTAATGGTGTGGGGGAAATGTCCAGCTGGTGGTGTGGGGTAGGAGAGAATATGCAACTGTGGCGACGATATGAGAAGAGGGTGGGTAATGGTGTGGGGGAAATGTCCAGCTGGTGGTGAGGGGTAGGAGAGAATATGCAACTGTGGCGACGATATGAGAAGAGGGTGGGTAATGGTGTGGGGGAAATGTCCAGCTGGTGGTGAGGGGTAGGAGAGAATATGCAACTGTGGCGACGATATGAGAAGAGGCTGGGTAATGGTGTGGGGGAAGTGTCCAGCTGGTGGTGAGGGGTAGGAGAGAATATGCAATTGTGGCGACGATATGAGAAGAGGCTGGGTAATGGTGTGGGGGAAGTGTCCAGCTGGTGGTGAGGGGTAGGAGAGAATGTGATATACTGTAGAACCATATGGACCAAGGGTGGGTGGTGGAAATCAGGGCTGTAGAGGGACTTTCATAATCTCTCTACAGTACTGGGTGGAAACTATTCTGAAAAAGCTAATTTGGATCGTTTGAACTATAGGGAAAAGACTACATGGTGACCTTCGTACTAAACTGACAAGAGTTTATGGAAATTTTCAAACTACAACACAGTTTAGGAATAATATATGACACCATATTTAAGCCTAGCGGCATTATCTAGTTGCAATGATAATTGAAAAAGATCTAAATACACTGCCAATGAAGTATGTGTAAACGTTTAACTATAACCATTGTCTTTCTGTGTCGACAAAAATTGTGTGAATCTAATAAGCTAGAGGTACAAGAGTAGATGTAAAGTAGCAAACTATGAATGAACAAGGGTAGGTTCATTCCTGCCTTTGGAGACAGGACTAGACAAGGGAATTGCATACACTCGGACAGGCGAAAACATTCATAACTACTGTACATACAAATAGGTATGTGAACTTAAACATTACCATAATGCAAAACCTGTAACATAAAGTAGATACTTGTGATATCAAATAAAAAAAAATTTCTGACACATAACTAATTTCGCATTTTTCCTATAATAACATCGGTCTACCCTTGCCTAAATGAACTCATAGCAACATTTAAGCATATTTAAGATGAATTAGTATACATTGCTATTCTAATTTTGGAGCAGTGTATTGAAAACAATTCCTATATCATCTTCACTTTTGGTATTTGTTACGTTTTTTGTACATAAAAAAGAAGAAGGAACTGTAAACGCCGCAACATTCACTTTTGGACAGTAGGCCCTACATGGTAGCGACCGTTGACCCCTTATCTATTATTACTTCACTTGGGTGTTGAGTTGAAGAATTCTACCATTGACTATAGTGTACATAGTCAATGATTCTACCCTACCACGAACTGTAGGATCTGTTGATAGGCGTTTGATGAATAGCAGATTAATCAAATAGGGTCGTCTGTGAAAATTTTCAAAACTCACAAATTCAACTCTTTTGTTTTCAAAAATAATAAGTCTTAATTATATCAGAGCAAACTGTCCTTTTCAATCAAAAGCTCCATTCCAGGGCGGAGAAAACTCATAAAAGTAATGAAAGAACGTATTGATTTTTAATTTGTTTGGAAGTAGCAGAATAATATCTGCAAGGACTGGTCGGCAAGTTGGCATCTCTGTCCGGCCCAAGGTCGGACACACCTGCCAGTATCTGGAGCACCGAGTGAGCGGCGAGAGAGAGGTCCATCGGTCAATATGGGACCGCCGCTGCAAAACATTGACAACGAAACATAAGCAACAATCGCACGGCGACCTAACGATCACGACGACAGCAAATCGCTGACATCATCAACCAGCAGATACGGAGCAACCCGTCCTGTTGTTCTTTCTTCGACATGGCCGCTGACATTAATTGTCCTATGGGAATTTGTCATTGTGATCCCTTTATACAGGGTGTTTCAGAACTCCCTACCAATATTTTAGGGCATTGTTCCTGGGTTAAAAAAATATCTAAATATCATACTTAAATTGTCCATAAGTCTTAAGTTACTCACACAGCCGCCATTTTGTTTTTTACACATAATAATTTTTATTTCCGTAACGGATGGTTGTATTCAGATCACATTTGGTATAAATCTTTATCATACCAATGTACATTTCCAAGAAAAAATTAATTTTTTCCATTGTATATTTTCAAAATGGCGGCCATTTTAATTTTCAAACTCAAATATCTCAAAATCGGTAAATTTTATAAAAATTTTACAAGACACAAAAAGTTTCCAAATTAAATTACCTAAATTACCTAACCTGCTGTTAAAATGGCCTTATTTGCATTAAATTCAATGCAAAATCCATGTTTTTATGAAGAAAAATCCCAATAACTCCATTATTTGTTGTCAGATCCTTACAAACCTGGCGCCATTGGTTATGTAATTTAATTTGGCAACTTTTTTGTGTCTTATAACAGTTTTATAAAATTTACCGATTTTGAGATATTTGAGTTAAAACATTTAAAATGGCCGCCATTTTGAAAATATACAATGGAAAAAATTAATTTTTTCTTGGAAATGTACATTGGCATGATAAAGATTTATACCAAATATGATCCGAATACAACCATCCGTTACGGAAATAAAAATTATTATGTGTAAAAAACAAAATGGTGGCTGTGTGAGTAACTTAAGACTTCCGGACGATTTAAATATGATATTTAGATATGTTTTAAACCCAGGAACAATGCCCTAAAATATTGGTAGGCAGTTCTGAAACACCCTGTAGAAAACTTAGAGTTGAAGGATAAATTCACTTCAAAATGCTTGCTTAAAATTTCGTATTATAGTAGACTGACGAATTTCGTATTTATACTGTAATGCAGACTGCAATGCAGTCCAATATTCAATCGCTAAAACAATAAAAAAAATGAAAAATGAATAATCTCCCTCCCAGAGGTATTAAATAGCTCCCTCACCCCGTTATCACCATTTCTTAAACATTTTTCCTATTCTTCTTACTCTGCTCTACACTATAAATTAAAAAATATTATTGATGACAAGTAAAGTTAGATCTTTTAATCATTATCAAACGGCTTAATTTTCACAAAAATATGCGAATTAACTGATATGTAACATATTATCTAGCCTACACTTTTCAGCAATAATTTAATCGTGAAATAAAACCTTATCGAATCCAATGGGAGACTGAAAAGTACTGATATATCACAACGCAGCACCATGCGCAGCACTAACGTCATTTTAATTTTTAAAAATCTATAGAAATCCATTGTATATGAAAACACCCCAGTGGCAGCAGTCCTGCATAATTTACAAAGGAATTTAAGATTTTGTATTTTCCCTATAAACACGATATGAATGAGTAAGTAGGTTTGCTCCCATGGAATGTTGTTAATGTTGGTTGTTAAGAAATGTAATGATTAGGTAAGGTAAATATCAAAATGTCTCATTATTTGGCTTTTTTTAATTTGACCCATAAACCCGATGAGGGTGAAGTATGTAGGTTTGCCCCCATATGGGTTTTTTAGGCAAATACCAGTTAAACCCTACTTTGTGGATACATATCAAATTTTACTAAAGGAATGACAATAAATAAACAAGATACATGGTTTTGTTGATTTCTAATAAAACATGGGAAACCTATTTTTTTCATCCGAAACCTGGTAAGACGTGTTAAAAATTGAAAATACTAAATTGTTTGTTTTTTAAGCTATTTTAAATAGGAAATTCACTGAAATGTATTTTTTTTATCCATCCTTACTTTTAAAGCCAGACAATTCAAATTACTAAGTAAAATTCCCCACAGCTAGAGGTGCACCGCTCGACCGGATGCACTCCGGCGTTGCACACACGCTACATCGTCGCTAGTCACCAATTTGGCGGCAAATCACCGCCGCGCTGTAGCGATACTGCGACCGATGAGGCGCGGTTCCGTGCAGGATACTCTTTCACTTTATAAACACTAAGTGAATATTTACCGCCACCGAGAAATTGTGTTGGATCACGAACGCTCCGGGAGTAGAAACCGACGTCAGTGATCATGGAGGTGTGTAAAACATTTCTGTGAAAACTGAGAGTTGTGAGATACTTCAAACGAAGACGCAATAAATTGTTATATTAATGTGATAATAATTTTATTGGCATTTCATTCCCGTATCTTTCAAATTTCCCACAGCATCAGATTATGGGCCGTTTAAACTCCCCAATAGGGGTAAAGGGTGGGTAGGAGGAAACGTCATATTTTCTTAAATATTGCAGTTTGAAGCTTACAGAGAGAAGAGAAATAAACATTGTACAGTTCGCGTTATCGTAACATTCCTGGTATCGTCTCGACACCGAAAACCTGATGATTGATCCGAACTGACACCGGTTTTGTTACTCAACAAATTTGAAATTTTGTTTCGTTCTGTTAGAAATTCTTTTACGAATGCGGCGTTTTGTTTGGTTATAAAAGTTTTTGAATTACAATAATACCTTTAGTTACCGTATACATTTTTCACACATAAATCACCAAAGACACGAGTAAGAAATGTCCGATAATATTTAATTTTATAAACATGTGTATAGTGTTTAGTAGACCACATACTATTTTTGGATCATTTTTTGAGTGATAGGAGTAATTTAGGACAATTAGTATTAAAGACTAACGAAGGCAGTATTAATAATTTGCACCTAACAAGTATCAAGGTCCTGCCAAGTAAATGATGTTCATACGTGTTCAAATAAACCTCTACCTTAAAATAGAATATTTTTCCTCTCTTACACTTGGAAATCTCATTTCAACCGACACTGCACATGATATACAAAATCAGTTCTACCCAGCGACCACAGAATTAAATTTAATTCTGTGGTCGCTGGTTCTACCACACCGTTTAGCACAGACAATGAATACATAAACAGTGTCAATGTGAAAACGAAACAGATACAAGCAAAACTATACATTCAATGTGCGAAATTGGTAGTCCAGTTGCTACATTGATAATTTGTGTAGGAATAAAAAATTCCCAAAAGCCTCCTAAAATCATGTGGGGGCATTTCCCCCATCACCACCCTCAAAGTTGAAAATAGCAAGGTTTTAATAAACTTCTCATTTTTCGTTCAATGAATGGCTACAAATTATATTGTGCAATGTCTACAAAATTAACAAAAAGAAAAATTCAATACATACTTTCCGAAAACTTTGTAGTTTTCCTCCAATTTGAGGAAATAAAAGAAGCTTTACACTTTACAAAAAGAATTAATATTTTTTTCATAAATACTGAGAGCTATACGTCTCCTCTAAAGGTTGTATAAGTTTTTACAAACAATTTTGTAACGGGGCAAAAGTCTCGGGGGATAAAAACCAATTCGTAGGAGCCACTAACACTCGTTCTGAGCCACTAACACTCTCAACCCCACAACAATCGAACCGAACCTAGGGCTACTCGGAGTAGACTGGTTATCCGCGGAAATTAATTAAGGTGTGACTTATTCTTGTTGTGGTCGACTCTTAACGAATAAATTCTCTTCCACTGCAGAACAACGTCACAATTTGGTACTATGAGAAAACCCTTCGGGGGGTTTTAGAAGGTAAAATGTACATCTAAAATCCAAACGTGTACTACCAAGTGCCAAAGTATGGTTTTGCTTGTCTCAAGCTGCATCGCCCGGGCTCCGCTCGCCGCTGTCCAGCGCCGCTCGGACCTCTGCTAGGGGCCACGTCCGTGAAAGGCCCGCGATCGCATGCTGCAGATTGTTGTATAACGGACACGTTGTGCAATAAGAATTAATCTAATAAGACAATTTATAGCGAGCGTGGCCGAGAGCGTTTCTGCTTTAATTAATGAGACGAACACACGGTCCTTTTCCCGTTTTTCGCTCATTTTTGCAATAAATCTAGCGACTTTCGTTTCGGCCCCTGATTTACGTGTCCGCTCGGTCGTCTTGTTAACATTTTTCTCGCCTTTGACTCGTGGCGAGAGTTCCGCACCGACTTGTAAGCGATAAATTGTGCGGTAATTGAGCTAATTATGCGGCTAACTGAGTTATTACTGGCGGGGGTGAAAACGGCGGGGATTTATCAGGTGTGAATTGGCCGAAATTGGCGCTCGTTGGCGCTCGCCGCCTCGCCGGGGGCGTATATGGCTACCGCAGAGGCCAAGGCCACCGAGGAGCTTACTGAGGATGCAGTTTAGCTTGGTGTATTTTCCATACCTCATAAAAAAGTGCTAATGGAAGGACAATGTAAGGTCTAAGTTTTTGTTGACAAAGAAGCTCTAAATGTTTCACGACAGAACCACATTTCTCGTGAAGTTGCAAGACCAGTATTACATTGGGATTTAAATCATGCTAGAGTACGTGTTCTACGAAGAAAACTCATAGTATTATTGTGAAAACCCTAACAGAAACTATAAAAAATACAGATAAAAAAGGAATACATAAATGAGGAACATTTAAATGAGACAAATAAAAAATAAATTAATAGAAAGGAGGCTCACAAAATTTTTTCGGATATATTTTAAAATTTGATTTACTCACACAGATCTGAAAGACAAACCATCACATTTTACAGCGGTAAATTCTAACAGAATCTTCCAATTTCTTAGCATAATTAATTAAACAATCATATTTCATTGAGAAATTTAACGTGAAAAAATATACTTTTTATAAAAATCCAGTACTTTTAGAGATTTTACAAGAACATGCCTATGAATTTGTATTCTACACAACTTTTCATTGGTTACCATTTTCCTGGGTTACCAGGGTTTTCATAACTATCGAAAGTAAAGGTCCAAGATCCTTAAGTGAAATTGTAATTTTTTTGCAACATTGCACAATTATTTTGCTCCCAACATTCACCCATTTGCAGGTTTTGAAACCTAAAGGAATGCATCAGTAAGAGCTACAAGACCATGTTGCATCGACCCCACAGTTTCGGGGGTCAAACGCTCCTTCTGTCGGTGTGAACGGCTCCTTGCCGAAACACTCACTTGCTTCTTATGGCCCATAACACCACACGAATGGCGGCACGTTTGAAAAGTTTCGTTTATCACTTTGAAAAACGCTGCATCAGCGTATTTTAAGTAAGATCACCTGACCTGATGATGACACAGATAACCTTCAGTTCTACAGGTTACCAGTGATGATAGTCACGTTTTTGAGAGATGTTCCATTGGCCCAACTACCCTCCTCTTAGGATGTGCGCATGCTTTACATGTTTATTCCACCGATATAGTTTTAACGTATATATGTTTAAGTAAGTTTTAATACAGTAATTTAATTAATCATCGCAATACAACGCTGTACAATGAACTTAATAAATAATTTTACAACAATAATAAACACACTTGTCCTTGTTTAATTGTTCAAAATTCTGATCTCATTAATTTCAAGTGTCAAGTATGTATAAATTGATCGCAGAATGATTCTGATACCCGACTTAGCCAACTTCTAGGTTGCAGTATGATCACAATCAGGATAATTACCAAGGGGTTAATTGTTGACATAACTAGACCAGCTATTTAAGACAAATTTATCGCGATCCTTCATAGCGACGAGTTAACCTACTTCGAGCACCAATTTCTAAATGAGAAATACTAAAGAAAATTGTTTGAGGAATCGAACACACGCTTACCCTTCCACATATTCATACTTTGGCGGAAAATTACTTGCTCTGTCTATCATGATATCTCTCAAGAATCGTCAGGTTCTGCTTCGGACATCTGTTTTTAGCTTTCTCAATATAATATCAGCTTTTAAGGCAGTGCACCTTTGCGCCATCCAACAACTTTGCATATCCCCGGTGCATGCATGCCCCCAGTCATTCCACTGACATTCCATGTGGCTAGTTCATGTTTGCTCCGCAGTGCCCGACCTCGTCTCTAATTGCCATCGTACGCTAAATACCGTTCCGTTTGATCAGTGCTCTGGCAGGGTACAACTAATGCAGTAACAAACGTTTGCATACTAAAGCGCCTTATTAACATTCCATGCAGTTCACGTATACTCAAATCCCGCCCTGGCTTTTTACATAACTTATAGTCCAGTCAACCTGTGCTCAAAAATAGTCGATAGAGGAAAAAATTAGTAAAAGTTTGATTTTGCCCCCAATAAATTACTAACATCAAGACATGTCTCCAGCCAAAAGTCCCCACCCCTACCCCCCTTGCGTTTTCCCCCACCCCCCCTTAAAGTTTGTATTACAATTTGAGTGCAAAGTTGTAGTAAATCTACCATAGTTTCAAAACCATATGAGATAACTCTTTATATATAATATTTTCAGATTCCGTGGAAAATTTGCTATAATAAATGCATTTAGCTTCCATGTGATATATTTAAGAGATATATGATTTATGCAAATAATAGTAAAAATTAATGGTTTTGAAGAAAATAAAATAACATAAAACTAAAAAAGAATGGCTTAAAAAAAGCCATCAAATACATTTTAAAGTGAATGATAACAATTAAAATTTTTTGCGCTATAAAAACACTTTAGACTGATATATTATGTCAAATAACATTATATCATAGTTCCCCAGAAAAAGAGGTTTTTATGCAATTAGAGCGTTTCAGTCTACAAGGAACTTATTGCAGGCTATGTGTTAAGTGGCACTACTTACATAGAAAATTTTTACTATAACAATGATTTTTCTCTGATAGGTTACCTTAGTAACCAAAAGTCCCCAACCCTACCCCCCTTGCGTTTCCCCCAACCCCCCCTTTTTAAAGTTTAAGTCTGAATATTAATAAATTTTAATAAATTTGTAATAAATCTACCATAGTTTCAAAACTATACGAAATAACTCGTTATATTTAATATTTTCATATTCCGTGGAAAATTTGCTACAATAAATGTATTTGGCTTCCATGTGATATCTGAAAGGAAAATTTGATTTTTGCTATCAATTGTAAAAATAAATGTTTTTAAATAAAATAAATCTAAAAAAGGCTTAAAAAGGCCATCAAATACATTTTTAAGTGAATGACAACGATTTAAATATTTTTGTGAAATAAAAACCCTATAAAATGATATGTTACAGCAACTAAAATTCTATCATGATTCCTCAGAAAAAGAGGCTTATATAATTATACCGTTTTAGTCTACAAGGCAATATTTTAGAGGCTAGGTATTAAGTGGCACTACCTACATGGAAAACTTTTACTATAACAATGAATTTCCCCTCATACTGACTAGTCTCTAGTCAATTAGTAGCTTTTTACTTTTGTTTTTCTTCTTGAATAAACTTTCAAACATATATAAAACAAGGATATATTGAAGGACAGTAGTAAACTCCGAACCTTTAGCGAAAAACTCCAAAGGGCAAAAAAACTTATTTTTAATCATTCAATGGATATTACATTAACTTAAGAAGCGAAAGCAAAACAAATAAGGGCGGGGACTTTTGCATTGAGACTTGTGAGTATGTAGGAGATAGTTCGTTACTATGCAAATTATTTCACCCTTATCAATGGTTTCATAACTGGTTGATATTACGAATTGAACCGTAAAGGGGGATGGGAACACTTCGCTTGAAATTAGTTATCCTCCAGAATCCTTAGAGAAAATTAACTACTTAGACATGTATTATTGAAGCTTATTAAAAGCTTAAAAGTTAAAAATATATTTTAAATCATTATCAATGATATTTCTTATTTTATAGCATTTATCAGAATATTGAATGTTTTTTGCTGTTTATATATATATATATATACACGAACATTTATTTGAAATATAAAATTACGCTAAGGTATTCAAGATTTTTAATATTTTTGGAGGTAAACTGTGTTTTAAGGAACTTTTAAAAATTCCGAAAAGTATTTGTATAATAATTTATCTTATTTGGTTTAGGATACAGAATCGTTTAATTTACTGCACGTAAAGATTATACAGGGTGAGTTTCTTAAAGTGATCCGATAGCTAATTTTTTTATTCTATATCTGATATTGTACTTCTTATGGGAGACTTCCTTTACTTCTTTATTTCGCTTTCAAGTATGTATTTCACTTTTAAAAATTTCCCGCCAATTTTTCAATATGGCGGCTAGCTTTGAAATTTCTTATGGGACACCCTACATTTTATGGTGTTTTTGAAATTTCCATGTGATTTTAAAAAAGTTTTATTCTTTGCCATTTTTCTCTAAACCAAACGGTTAGGGAGCTAGAGGCAATTAAAATTCATTTTTAGTTCCATAAGAATAACATGGGGCAAACTTTATCTGCCCATAACTCCAAAACCATTGATTAAAATAAAAAGCTACTCAAGATTACAAATGTCTGAAATTGATGTTTTAAGAAATTTTGTTTCGTAAAAACATAAATATTTTGAAATTTTATTTTTTGCCCACCGTATTGGAAAGAAGTTATTTTATGCTTAAATGATAATTGTATGAGTTAAATGTTCTTAAAACATCAATTTAAGACATTTCTATTCTTGAGTATTTTTTATTTTCATCAATGGTTTCGGAGTTATGGGCAGATAAAGTTTGCCCCATGTTATTCTTATGGAACTAAAAATGAACTTAATTGCCTCTATCTCCCTAACCGTTAGGTTTAGAGAAAAATGGCAAAGAATAAAAAAGTCTTAAAATCACATGGAAATTTCAAAAACACCATAAAAAGTAGGGTGTCCCGTAAGAATTTTTAAAGTTGGCCGCCATATTGGAAAAATGGCGGGAAATTTTGAAAAGTGAAATACATACCTGAAAGCAAAATAAAAAGTGAAGGGGGTCCCCCATAAGAAGTATACTTTCAGATATGTGATAAAAAAGTTTGCTATTGGATCACTTTAAGAAACTCACCCTATACTAAAATAAAGGGGAGAGTATAAATATGAAGATGGAGGGTTAGGGTTCTGAAATTTCGGCTGAAGACTCGCCTATTTATTAGTATTTTATAGAAAAATAATCATACTTTTATATAAATTTTTCCCGATTTATAGTGTGACATATGTTAGATCGACTGCAAGGATATAAGACTTTTAGACAAGCATGTTACTCTTGTATCAAAATCGTTTTGTGGACAGATTATTTCATAAAAGATGGTAACATTATATATTAAAAAAAAGCTTAAAAATAGATTAAGCGATTGGCAATGCCAAATGTGCTCTAGTTGTACAATTTAAGGGTCTTAATATCAAGTTTCCAAATTTTCATGTGAAAAAATTCGAATTTTTGGAAAAAAGAGCTAAAAAAGCATATTTTTCTTTTAGAAAGCATATATACGATAATGACCTTTATTGTAGCAAATTTTCCAAGGAATCTGAAAATACTAAATATGTGACTTTATCTTAATTAGTTTAAGAAATATAATAAATTTACTGCAACTCTACATTGAAAGCAGCTTCAAACTTTAAGGGGGGGTGGGGGAAAACGCAAGGGGGGTAAGGGTGGGGACTGTTGGCTCCAGACTTGTCTCGATGGTATTAATTGACTGGGGACAAAACAAAACTTTTACTAATTTTTCCCCCTAAAAAGCACAGATTGACTGGACTATTAGCTCCCTGTGCTGTGCTATGTATTTCTACACAGGAAACAAGATGGGAGGCAATGGTTAGGGATGATTTAGTTTTAATATTTTGTCCGCTCCACTGTTTCGCATTCATAATTATCAGTTAGAAGAAACGGGCCGACTTAGCAACGGCTTCTCAGCTAATGACAATAACTCTCCTGTGTCCATATTGGGGAATCCACGGTCAGAACAACTTCCCCACCGTATAGCAGGGGGTGGTTTGGATATTCCTAGAAGGCAATAGATTTGACAAAACATATTTCGCGCTTTGTAAGAATTAATTACAGGGAGCACAAGTGGCAATGAAACCCGACGAGGCAGTTAATGGCTGTCCACTTGGAACAACTGAAATGGGACAACTCTGAAGGTAAATGGTCAGCACAGTACAAGTAGGGGCTGGACCAAGGTGGCATAGCCCTGTGTAGCTCTAAAAGGGAGTTCTTTAATTTTAATATATTTTATTTTAAGAAAACCACAGACTTATTCTTAGTTAAAAATTTGAAACTACACAAGCATTATTGAACGCGAAATTCTTCTTTTCTTTTTGGCAGCTCAAAAGATGGTTCTTCGGACACGGACTTGTATCCTGCATATGCAATAAAATGCACGGTTGATGCCAGTGACCGATCTCCGACAAAAGTGACCGACCTCGCGTCTAATTGCGACTTATGCTCGATATCGACCGATTGCGCCACATACACACACACACACACACACACACACACACACACACACACACACACACACACACACACACACACACACACACACACACACACACACACACACACACACACACACACACACACACACACACACACACACATACGCGCCCGCGCACACACACGCAAGCCCAGCACCCAACGCCCAGAGCGATGCGACAAGGGAATATTCATCCGCGCTTTGCATTTTGGGTGGCAAGTACACGTGTACCGGGCCCGTGGGTCGGACAGCCGTGATCGCAGCGACCGGTCAGTCCCTCGTACCGTGTAAATGGTAAACATCCTGCAACAGACGTGGACAGTCCCGTGCTTTATGGTGTGAATTGCTAATCGGACCGCGCTAGTACACTTGACAAGCAGATTGCAACTGCATTTGAATCTCTTTAAGTCACAGACTGTTCTAAATGTATTGGAAAGTGTATTTTTGTTTCTCTAGGGGTTTTAGTCTGTTACGACTATTTGATATAAATCTATAATTAACTATAAACGCTCTTAGTGAAGTTGTCCAAACCCGTCAAGTTTCGTAATCGAACCCGTGATTACCTACACCAAATTTCAGGACCCAACGGTGAAGCTACAAAATATCCTTTTCGTGGAGATATAACAAATTAAGTGCTTGTCTATGAACATGAGAAAAATAAAACACACATTCAAGCAAACAATTGCAATAAATCCTGAAAAATTAGAAATAAATTTAAAACTATTTTGTAGAAACAGTTGTTATTAAAAATAATTTTAAGAAATTATCATCTTTGTCGACATTTGTAAAATGAAATATTGGAGTTTTTGTCCAATTAATTGACATCTTTCAAGATTTAAAAAGAGGAGTCTTATGAAAGAGTAATGGAAATTTTACTTGAACAAGTAACTTATTCATGGTTCTTAAGGCTTTAAAATAAGTGATGTTTTATTTATAGTTGTTATAGCTGGCATGTTAAAAAATCATTGTTATATTTTTCACTTGTTTTGTCAGTTGTTTCTTGAAGACGGTCACTGAACTAATCACAAACTAGTCTCCATAAGAATGTGAATGTATAGTTTATTGAATTGTGTTATTTTACTTGCTATATATTAATGCTATAATATAATTGGCTTAGGCTGTTTTATAGCATTTTGTAATAAATGAAATGAAATAAATAAATAAAATAAATAAATCTTAAAGACAAAAAAAAAATAAAAAAATAAGTGATGTTATAAAACAGAATAATAGCAATAATAACTGGAATGGGCGACTTGTCTCAGATACGGGCTCCGTCCAGCGCATTGCTGGAAGTCCTGGAAAGGTTAACTCCGTGGTTATCCTTGGAATCCAGGAACTGGAAAATCAGAGCACATGCAGGCAATCTTCAGGAATCTTTTAAACCCCGGTTTCTTTTGATAGTTTATCTTACTGTAAAGTGCGTATCGTTTTGTATCTTATAATGCATCCTTCCTGGGTTTCTGTTTTATGGTGAAAAAATTGTATTCTGAGGTTGTGTAAATTATATATATAATTTAAAAGTTTATTCTTAACTTAGTTTTTCCAGTACATAAATACTTGTCAAAAGAAATATTACCCTCCTAATACTTAATTTAAATGGGAAATTGTGTTTGTTAGAACGTTATGCCATCACACAAGAACCACTTGACCAACTAAAATTTTGCAAAAATTAAGAAAAATATCAAAGGTGGTTGGTTATATACCTTTTTAAATGCAGTATATCGATGTTCCACGTCACTGGCTTAGCAAGTTCCCATGTTATTCTTATTGGCAAATATTTTATGAGACAGAGATGTAGATTACTTAAACGGATGTTATTTTTTATTTCTAATCCAATATGTTTTACTATATGTTACTACAGGATAATAAGTACTGTATGTAGCGGTAAGTGAGCGGACTAAACGATCTCATCCCGGGGGCGATGCAGGGGAACATAAATTCAATGGGTTTAAAAAATAATATTATTAAACCTTGCACACTTAACAGATTGACAGTAAAGAACACCAACCGCGAGCAAAGCCGTAGGTGACAGCTAGTAAATAAATAATATAATACAGTAATACAGACCTATAAAATTTATTGGTAAAAAAGATTTTACTTGAATGTATTTGTTTAACTTACGTCATAGGCACCAAAGTAATTTCTAACTACAGTTTATTTTTTATCACAGTCAGTCATTATTTAATTATTGTGTACCAACTTATTTTTTAATTAAAATTTAACAACAATAAAGAAGAAATAATAACAAATATTTATATATTACGTTATGCAATCTTGCACTAGAACGTATACTACAATACAACAACATCTTCTAAACATATTAATGAAACTTTTTACCATTTGTGGATAACTCTATCTCCAGCAAACAGAAATCAAGAGTGGTGACAAGAGCAGGTGTTGGTGGGGGGGGGGGGGAGTGACGTGTAGAGAAGTGCGCTCGGTGACGGACGGTCGAATGAGGAAACAGATGGGAATTTCACTTTCAACCGGCGCTGGTGCTCCAGATCGCCACATAGGTCAGAGGTCCACTTTGTAACGACGGCGGCCGGCGCGCGCGTGTGTGTGAGTGTGTGCGTGTGTGTGTACACTGACCGGACCCGCCTCTACTATGCACCTCGCCGTCCCTTCCGCGTCATGGTGCTCCAACATGACTGTGTGAAGTAGAGGGAGAAACCATTGGTGCTGCACTGCGTGAACTACGGAAGACAGTGGAAAAATTAAAAATGAAGTAATGCAATGACGTGTGAGACATTATATTGATTTGAATAGATTCACAGTGTGTTGTTCATCTAAATAAATGTTAAAATTAAATTATTTCAGCCATGAATTCCGAGACTGGGAATCAATGATTTTCAACAAGTATTTGGAAACCTCTTCAACCAAATATCCCATATACACTTGGATTATTCGTTTGGCTATTAAATATGGCGATTTGACAAAGTTACACCTCATCTGATCCATCACGCACTCGCCATTCTCATCATGAATACCCAATAATTGCGTTGGTGCCTAAATTTGAAAGAATACCAAAGAGTCTTGATTGCTTATACATCTTGCTAATGGGTATCGCATGGTAAGGGAATGGGTATCGCAGAAGAAAGATATCGCTAATATGGTGTCTTTAATACTGCTTGTTATTTAGGTTATTAACTAATTATCACAACCAACCACCTTTCCTTAAGTTGTACAAGCATACGTTTATATTTCAAAATTGCATGGAATAGGCCCTACCCTTAGTGTTGTTAGTTCAAGAAATGCACTTTATTTGTTTAGTGTCTCACAAGGATCGATTGTAGATTTCAGGCAGTTTCAATAATTTGAGATACTTTGATATTGAAGCACCGACGAAATCTGGTGTTTATTTTTAGGTGACTGAAAGGCGAGTGTGTTTGATCAGATGAAGTATAACTTTGCTACTGACAAAGACCACATGATTCATTTCACGGGGTCATTAATCAGAACGCAATGGAAAAGACAGCTGTGACCAGTTTCGAACCTTTATTAACTCTTTTCACTACCGAACCTTTCAAATGCGAACTCTATATCACAATTAAATAAAAAATTACTTTGCAGTGGTATTCAATGGTACAGTATATCACTGCTGTTGTTACTACTGTATCGGTGTTATGATGACTTCATTAGGACATTTTGGGGAATTATATTTTGATGTACTCCTGATTGAGTTGATATTCGAACTCAAGAGACTACTACGTGTGTTTTTTACGGCAAGTCGTTCCACAAAAATACTTGTCCATCACCAAAATTTCTTTTACAGTAGATATTTACACAATTCATGAGATCTGGAGCGAATGCAGTTCCAGAAATACCAGCGCTGACAACTTTAAGGCTCGCGGACGGCCGGTTGCTGTTTTGTCCCCCATATCTTCCCATAAAAACATACGGAGAGAAACCCAACGGTGGTCATGAGCACCGTCCATGGTGGTCGGTGTATACAGACCGAGGGCCATATACCATGGTAATGGTCTCCAGTGTACGCGGCCTATTGTATCGCCCTGGCCACCGCTGGCCGCTGCCCCGTCGGGAGAAAGTCCTCAATAAACTGCACCGACAGTATTTGTGGTCCACTCGCTCCTTCTGTTCCTACTGTTTACATTAATTGATTCTACCAAGAAGGATGCAAACCCGGTATGGATTGTGACAATTCTCTTAAACATTAATTCATTTTATATTTAGAACATGACCTACCAGGCAAACAAAAATATTTACTTAGTTTTGACGAAGTCAAAGTCGGACGATGACAAACTTGGACCTTTTAAGAGTCGTGTGAAGTAAAAGTTGGCAAAAACAAAGTCGGGCGTTGACAAATCTGGAATTTTTTAAGTTCAAATATTGGTGGCTGCGTAAGGCGACAAAATTAGACGATTTTCCAAATGGCCCCAGCTCTACGCCTTATGCACCCACAAAATCTGGACCGAAAAAACAACCACGTTTGACGTCGTAAAACTTAGTCGTCAAACAACTATGGCTCGATTCCATTGGTTTTGTATTATTATGGTAGGGAAGTGTTATGTTATTCATTGAATAATGACCCATAACAGTAGCTAATTAATATGTTATTATAACTATTAATTAATTACAATTCACTCTTATTATATATTACATTTTTATTGGTACGTTAAAACGACACGGAATGATCAAATTTGGTTGCTGTATCACAAACTAACTCAAAGAAAATACAAATTAAGAGTTTTGGTGACGAGAGTTCTGATTTAAATTTATTTATATCAAATCAACCTTCTAGTAAAATCTAAGAATGTTGTATACAAGGACATTAGCGGTCTAAAAAAAATGCTTATGTTTGATCTATCTTCCGAGAGCCATTTACTAGGCGTGACCTATCAGTAGGTGAATGTGAATACAACCTCAACGAACGCCACAATACGGTACAATACAATACAATACAGTATAACGGGTCGATCACGTGACAATGCGGACAGTTCGGTTTGGTAACCTGTTCATTGTGGGTTATGTCGCGTCGAGTACAGCGCTATTCATCTACTCGGTTATGCAAACTCTTGTCTGTGTGTGAGTGTAAGCAATGGCTCCTTGGTCTCAGAACAAACAAAGGGATATTAATGGGGTCTCCGATCCCCACTATGTCACCCGACCCGCCGTATAAACGGTTTTGGCAGCTATTTATTGCCCTTCATTTGCTCCACATAGCACGGTGGTTTCCTCTCTCTCGCTCGCTTCTGCCAGTTTCTCCGGTCCAGTTTTGGTCTCCGAAGCCCGATCCTGTCGATTGTTGCGCAACCTCCGATAAGTCAATCGTTGACCGGGCTGCAATTCGGACGATTTACCATCATGGAAATGCCGACCAAGGAAATGCTTAACGGTTTGATTTTTTAGCGGCTCTGTTTAATATGTTAAGATGTTAGACGTTGTTGAGACTAGTGGAGTGTAATGTGTGTAATAATCACAGCAGGTTAACGTACATAATACGCGGAGTCATCTTCACCCTTTGGCCGGTAGCCCATTGTTGCGCAGTCGGCAATGTTAACCATACGGCTTTTAATGCAAAACATGACATTTGATTCCCCTGTTTCGGACGCCGTTTTTCAACCGATTTTCTTTAAACTTGGTAAGTGTTTAGTTGAATAGTTATATTAGGTCCCTCATACCTCAAAATTTTGAAAATTTAACAAATATTACGCTCTGTGACGTCGCAAAGTAACTCGATTTTAGTTAGTAATATTTCAAAATTTAGTAAAATTTTCGAAATTTCGAGGTATGAGGGACCTAATATAACTATTCAACTAAACACTTACCAAGTTTAAAGAAAATCGGTTGAAAAACGGCGTCCGAAACAGGGGAATCAAATACCATGTTTTGCATTAAATGCCGTACAGTTAACATTACCGACTGCGCAACAATGGGTTACTGGCCCAGGGGTGAAGATCACTCTTAAGAAATAATTTTATATGCAAACCCTTCAATGCAGATTACATCACACTTCAACTTATGCTTATTATTTAATTCCCAATAATACAATTTTTAATTAAAACAATTTTGATTTTCCCATTATTAGAATCCAAAGAAGATTTCAAAACACTTTGGAAACAATAGTTTTATTCATTAAGCGAGTACATGACGCATTTTATTGAATTGAGGTAGTTTGTAGAATAAAAATAATTTTAGGGTTCTTGTAAAGACTTTCTTTACAAATAGTAAATGATATTCAAAAGCAAACCGTTTTAGATTGATTTTAAAACACGATTCGCTATCAAAATATATTGACGCTAAAATATAAAACAAATACAAGAATAGATCCCTCTAAATAGTTTCTTAATTAATGTCACTTTAACTCCAAATCCTAAATTATTAAGGTTTTTAAATTCAAATTTGTAAATGAAACATTGTTTGTTAACTTTTGGGTTATGTGTTTACAATGTTTGCGTGCCAGTCTGGAATGTGATAATGGCGTGTCGAATCAAAGTCATGCCATGAACGATATATCGTATTTCACAACCAATGTAGATTTCGAAAGTGAGGAAAATTTAGTTGAATATTGCTTTCGTTTAGAAATTCTGGTTTGTAGCTGATAATCTATACTTATTTAATACGCTAAGGGTTTTTTGTCTTGAGAACTCCTCTTCCAATTTTCACCTGATTTTCAAGTTTTTCGTGTCGTTGGATAGGGCTTGGTCTGTAGTTGTTTCCGCCAAACACTGATGAGAATCTGACGGAAAATAAAGGCGTTATCCACCATTGAAATCTAAAAATTTCTCATTTAAATAACAGTACCAGGGGGACCGAACTTAAGCTCGGTAAAATTATTGATTTTGTTCTCACACAAAGCTCGTTCACTCCGCTCACTCTCCAGGCCAAAGGGTGCTGCGCTTTGGTATAAATTTCCTAAACTACAGGTTAAAGATGTAACACATTGGTTCATATCTACAGTTATCAGCTGATTTTTGTTCAATTTAAACAATCTCCATAAGGCTAACATGGAAACTTTGAAGTGCTCTAGGGCGAAAACCGGATTTTTCCCCGCTATGGGACCAGCTCCAATCAATTTCTGGTGGCCAAAACCCCCATATTCAATCAAAAAATCAAAAATCCTTGGAGCGTAAAAAAACTTTGCCCGGACAAACGGAGCTTGTTTTAGAGTATAAGATTGGGATTGAATAAAGCATTTTAAACATCTGTTAATAATCAGCTGTAAATATGTATAGTTTTGGTGATTGCAGATATCACAATGTTGGATTGGTCGGACGTCAATGATTTAGAGATAAAAGTAACATTTGTATTGTATTAAAATAAATTGCTCGATTTCGAGCAACGCGTTTACTAGTATTGTAAAATGAGTATAAATAAGAATGATGGAACTACACGGCTAGATATGATGTAATTAATTAAGATTAATATTAATTAGGTTATTATTTATTTTCATATTTTAAACTATGTCACACAATTAAAAATAACGTACACAGTCAAAACTTCAAATTTTCATTCGGATTTAATTAATTTAATTCATTTGGATTTAATGCATTCAGTCCTTTTTTTCTAAACGAATTCCAAAACAATACAGTAGAGTGCCGAAAACCCAGACTTCGATGAATCGGAATTCTGGATAACTCGGAAAGCCTGCCAGAACAATAAGTGCATGGGTTTCAAAGCGCTAAGCGCCATGGCATTGGCCGGAGCACAAGACAAAATGAGGTTTAACCTTTTAATTTTTCTTTTAAGCACATTAAAGAATTAATAATGTTTTTTGTATAGGAATAACATACTCCTTTCCCGATAAATAAGGAGTTAACTACTTTCCTGATAATTCGGAATTCTCACAAATCTGGACACCGTGCTGTTTACCTTAGTCCGAGTTTGGGGGACTCTACTGTCCTGTGAATTTTATCGTAACAAATTAAAAGGGCAAGAATTTGTCAGAGTTGACGATTAATTTACCCAACTTACATTTCAGAGGGTCAAACATATAAAAACAAACATACCTAGTATGTTACCTAATAACATGAAATAAATTAATTTTTCACATAGTAATTAAAACCACAACTATGACTTTTGCTACTAGTATACATCTTAATTACAATAATTCGGAAATATTCGGTTCTTTAACATTCCACAAGCACTTTTGAGTTTTTCCTTGAATTTTTGTTTCTCCGCTGGGGAGTTTCCGTTCACCTCTGTTTGATAACCGCCAGTGTGTGGGTATGGAAGACGCATAACGGCGCGGCGCTGGACGCATCACCAGCATTTCTCTACTCGCAAGTTGCGTCTACGGTTGTACGGCGCGGCCCGTGTGTGGCTGGACCCAGGACCTGCGGCCAGCCCGCCGCGCCGGCGCCGTACAACAGTGGCGGAGTGTTGAAAACCGGGATACGACTGCAAGCCAACACAGACAGCATGCACCACCTGATGCGACGGAAAATAACTGTCCACAATACCATATTGATATTGTAGGTTATGTAGGTTACCATCGCAGATTCGTACGTAAGTTACCAATAGGTATAAGGTAACCTAAGAGTACATCATCCAGTACTAGTAAGTACTTGAGAGAGAGTAATCTAGTACTACAGTCAACTCTCGATAACTCGAACCTTGGTAACTCAAAACCTGCGGTATCTAAAATTATTCTTAAACATATTGGATAAGCCTGTATTAGTAAGAAAGAAACAACCATACTTAAACTATTTTTAAGGTTATATTTTAGTTCTATAAGTCCAAGAGATAAACAATTACTTCTGTAACTCAAAGTTCAATAGTTAAGTCGAATTAGAATTTGCATTTCACCTCTATATCGAAGTCTTCTCTATGTAGAACTCCCGCGTTGACTCCTCCGGTACAAGGGTTTGTCTACTGTCACAATAATGCATTTAACATTACCTCTGTCAGTCAAATTTGTAAACAATAAATCTATGTGTAACTCGATATATTCCTTAGTTGAACTATTCGTAACTAGGAGAAAAATAGAAATCCCTTGATTTTCAATTTAATGACATTCGACTGTGTTTTGAAAACATTCAATAATAAAAAATAAAAAAATCCACGTTACTAACAGCTTACTGAGATATTGAATTGTTCCACTGTTACATGTGGACTGGGAAGAAGGTAAAATGAATTATGAATGATGACTTATAGCATTGACTATGTACACTAGTGTACAAAGTCAATGCTTATAGTTTCACTGACTTTGAAAACATAACATATAAGCATTGACTTTGTACATCACGTTAGTGTACATAGTCAATGATATAAGGAAGTAAGTATTATTTTACTTCTCTCCTACAAAAGTACATTTTGAGACGAGCGAAAATTATTAGATAACAACATTAATTTATAACAGAGTTTATGTCGTAAAAAACTGTAGTAATTTTGTATAAAATAAAACCCACAAAATTATTACCGTAAATATATTTTTCCTCTGTGTAGACATGTAAATCTCGAAAGATAATTCATGATCACCCGGTAATTTCTGCATCATAAATCAAAAGACGAAATTTAAAATGTATACTAAACACGCCATGTAAATCTTACAATAGCGTTTAAAAGCTTCCATAGTTACTTTCATTAAAAACTTGTATTTAGTGGCAGTAATTCCTTCACAATGTCGAATCTTGTACAATCATTTACCGGGATTGGCAAGGTTCGCTGTCTATGAAAACCTTGGCTAGATTAGTGAAAGTAAACTCTACTAGTTGAGTTATAAATATGGATTACGCCTAACGGAAAAATGTGGCTAGGAACGTTAAACTGCGGGATGTGACTGTTTTATGGGATAACATTGTATTTCCAAATGACTTGTTGGAAAAAAATTGTCGCAATAGTGTCATAATGACTCTGTAGTTATCGCTGTGTCAATGGTAATAATTGGTTATTTAACTTTTTTAGACTATAAAAGGTTTGAAGTAAAGAAAATTGACTATTGTTAATGTTACTGTAGATTGGTCACAGAATTGCATTGTATCACTAATTGCAAGCTTTCTAATAGACCTTATTTAAACTTTACTTAGGGTATATATTTTTTAGTTATAAATGTATAACATATTTAGAAAAAAATTCAAGTTACTAAGTTTACTAATACTAAGGTGATCAGATATACTACAAAATTAGATACTTATGAAAAGAGGTGAAACATTTTAATTAAAAAATCGCGCAATCAGTCCCATCGCTCGTTCAAGTCTCTACGACCGTCGCCCTATATTTGATCCACGCAGCCATGCCTGAATCTGGAATGGCTGACGAATACGTAGAAATACAGTGAACAAATATATTTTTGTATTGTAAAGGAATATCTTTAATAACTTTAAAAATTGTAACCTTTTATTCAGTTGAAGATAAGTCGACTATTCATTTTACAACATACAGGTCTCTTTAACTATTAGTAAGTAGATAAAAAACCTATATGTAGTATGATTTAGAGTAAATCATTGTACTCATGTAACACCTAGTTAAGGGACCATGATAACTTTTCGTTTTGAGGGGTCCCCAGTAGCAAAAATCCTTTCGTTCAATTTAGTATACCGTATGCTTGTCCGTGGTACTGATAATTTTTGAAAGTAAACTCCGATTTTGGTGAAATTAGGTATGGAGGTAAAAAACCAAATCTATTTTAATGAATTCGCGAACCACCTTGATTGGAAGGTGGTGATGGGGTTTTAAATGGATAAAAATACGGGATTTTGTCATTTTTCTACTTGAATGTTTTTAATTCAATTGTTATGTGTGTTGTCCCAGTTTTTTGTGCAAAAAAATACACAAAGCATTAAAAATTAAATTAAATCAGCGATTATATTTAAAGATTTACTTTTAAGAAAAATGAGGTAAAAATCATCATTCTTAACCCAACTAATCAAAAAAATTAAAACAATCAATATTTGTGAAAAAATATAATTCTTATTTTTTACTTGGTCTTATAAAACATCTCAGATAAAATTAAAATATTAATTCAAACAAGAAAAATGAATAAACTCCATATTTTAAAATTACAAAATTATTTTTTTAGAAAGTAATCTATGGCCATTGGCTTTTTCTGTAAAATATTCATTATTGTTCAAATAATATTTAGTTCTACAGCTTCCGGTTGAATGCATGTGATTTAAATTTATCCCAATGGTAAACAACTTTGTATTGTTTACTTTAAATTGTTTAGTCAATGTATGCAACAAAGAGTTAATAATGGAATTCTAGCACTTCAAATACTCTGATCATGAAAATTTTACCGAATAAAACCCATTTCATATTCTTAAGGGGGCGGTCTACCCCTGGCGCGCACCCAAATGCAAGGGGTTTTTATAATCGTGTTATCTTCTGCCAAATGAAGCCTAGAGCTATAAATAAGGTGTCATATTAAAGAAGAATAACGGTGCTAATGTTCCTCTGTTACACTTTTGTAATTAATTCATTAAAACCAATAGAAAATTTCAGTTAAAAATCTATAAAAACAGATGATTTTAGACAGTTATAGTTGAAATTAGAAATTTTA
Organism: Neoaliturus tenellus; assembly: GCA_030545055.2. Lineage (NCBI taxonomy): Eukaryota > Metazoa > Arthropoda > Insecta > Hemiptera > Cicadellidae > Neoaliturus > Neoaliturus tenellus. The sequence continues at coordinate 297,975,711 of CM061531.1, forward strand.
TTTTAAAATTCTAAAAAGATAGCCGACTAGATCCTTTTTTCTACTTTAAAAAAAAGTTAACAGGCAATCTCTATCTTAAGCGGTTAGTTTTAAAACACGATCCCCGTAAACCTCTGCATTTACAAAACTAAAAACAAATGATTTTAGACAGTTATTACTGAAATTAGAAGTTTTATTTAAAAATTCTAAAAAGATAGCCGACTAGATAATTTTTTCTACTTTTAGAAAAAGTTAACAGCCAATCTCTATCTTAATTGGTTAATTTTAAAACACGATCCCCGTAAACCTCTGCAGCCATCAAACTCGCCTAGCGCTACGGCCGCGAGGCGGCATTCGGCATTGTTGTTGTTTTGGCTGGGGTAGACCGCCCCCTTAAACTGATATCACCGGAAGTTATAAAGTCTGCCGTAGGCAGGGGGGGGCGTTGAGTGTTGCTTGACGCTTCGTGACTGTGGGTTATCATCATATCACCAACCCCGTCATTGTTATATACCGCCGCCGCTGCTCGCCGTGTGGAACTATATGCTCCATCTGGCCAGTGCCCACGTTCACAGCATTGAATGTTATGTGTTGTATCTGCGACTGTCCGGCCTGCGGGTGCCGTGCTCACGCCGTGAAATGGTTAACAAAACTCTCGTTGCGTACACGGTTATGTAAGGAATATCACTTTGAATATTATGTTGTAGTAGATTTTCAGTGTTTCATAAAAAGAAAATAAGTTTGATTTCATTTGCAACAAATTACCAGTTTAACGTGAAAAAATATACGTTCAGAAATCAATTATCTGCTCAAGGAACCAATCCCCCTAAAAAAAAATGTAACACGGCAATAAAATATGGGAGTACTCTACAGAACACATTTATTGAGAATTTGTATTTTTTTAATACACATTACTGGGGACAGAACTTTTATGGCACAATTAAACTACCTTAAAAAAATTAAACAACAAAAATTTACTTGAGGTCCAGCTACGAGGCATTAGGCCTGATTTGAAACGATCAGAGCAAGCTATATTAGCCCATCGAACATGGTCTCAGCACCAATTTTGCCTCTGAACGCAGCTTTACTACAACCACAGGACATGAATGTTGTCCTATGAGGGTGGAGACGAGGAGGGGATCACAACCCTACCTAAAAAATAAAACAACATCGTGGACATCGTCTACACTTCAATAAGACTATTTCTCAATGACATGATTATAGGTGATTATACTAATTCAATGAGACAATGAGACTAGTCCTTGCAGGCCAAAATACAGCATTTAATTAATTCCAACAGGACAAGGCATGTTCTTTACTCCTTAAATATACGTGAAAAAATTTAACATATATACAAATAGCCTACGTGACGTTCGTATGGCAGAACAATGTAACGCTCACTTAAAAATTTATATCATCGGAAATATGTTTAAAATTATTTGTTTTGGTAATAAACTGTATCTGTTTTGAAAATTTTAATTTAAAATTTTGCTAAACTTCCTGCAATAGGCCAACGAGCCTATATATTTCGGTCTACTATACAGCATTGAATGATCTATACCCAACCAGGTCATTTTTGAAAATAGTTTCTTAGTTTGATCTTGGTGGTTAATTCAAGTACTAAATCGGAAGTAAGAAAACTAAAATAATCGTAACTCTCCATTCAACTTAAATTAATATTCGTGCAAAATTGGAATGTAAAAGTAAATTTGAAAATTAAACATTCGATTGATTTGCTGTGTCAAATATTGTCATAAATAGAGTAATTTTATAGGAGATACAATTAACATTCCATTCGATCTATCGGAGGACTATCGCCACGCCCGAGTTAGCCTGTAATAAATTTGCAGTCGACAAACCATGGAGAAGACAAACTCTTCGTTCCGCTGACTTGGCTCAGTAATTTAAAACCATTGTTAGTGATACATAGTGGGAGAACGGTTTTTAATATCTTAAAGAACCTTGACGATGTTTTAGTGATTTTATACCATTGTTTTGCTAACGAAGACAACGTTTATTGATTATTTTAAATTTATTTTTCATAATGCAAGTGAAGAATAAAATAATACAATAGGCCTATTCAACAGTACTTCAATGTATCTAATGAAATCTTGTTGGTAGTCTTATAAAACAATTTAAAATCAAGACCATCCAATTAATTGCGAATGGTTTACGAAGATGAAAACTTGGAGCAGGTTTAAGCGTTTGCAGGCCTCTCAGAGATTGAGAGTATTGGCGATTGCCAATTTGTATAGCAGGGAAGCAAAGCTGAAAGGATACAGAGATCATATCTTTATAACCTTGTTTGGGAGGGACGCGACGGAGCGTGAAGCGGAGAAACAGCTGATGATAAAACAGCTGATAACGAGGTGACATAACCCGGCATGGACCTCGTTTACTTTTAGACGTCTAAGTGATTTTCAGACTTATGCAACTGCTATTAGCAACACTTGGTATGGAATAAGAGACACAACGGAGACGACGGGGTTTCTTCAAAGCTGACTCCACAGTTATCAATAAAGAAGTAATATTTTAATATATTTAACAAAAGGTATAAATGTAATTGAAGTTCAAAATACAGTAATATTTTTAACTGGTTATGAAAATAATGGTAAAATAACATCATTTGACTGATGTAGATGTATTGACGATTTTGAATGACAGAGCGATGACAAAAGGCCAACACAGGTTGCATGATGTAGATGTATTGACGTGGCTGCCTGACATGGCGATGACAACAAGCCAATCCCTTTTGACTGATATAGATGTATTAACGTTGCTGACTGACATGGCGATGACAACAAGCCAATCCCTTTTGACTGATATAGATGTACCGTATTAACGTTGCTGACTGACATGGCGATGATAACAAGCCAATCCCTTTTGACTGATATAGATGTATTAACGTTGCTGACTGACATGGCGATGACAACAAGCCAAACCCTTTTGACTGATATAGATGTACCGTATTAACGTTGCTGACTGACATGGCGATGATAACAAGCCAATCCCTTTTGACTGATATAGATGTATTAACGTTGCTGACTGACATGGCGATGACAACAAGCCAATCCCTTTTGACTGATATAGATGTATTAACGTTGCTGACTGACATGGCGATGACAACAAGCCAATCCCTTTTGACTGATATAGATGTATTAACGTTGCTGACTGACATGGCGATGACAACAAGCCAATCCCTTTTGACTGATATAGATGTATTAACGTTGCTGACTGACATGGCGATGACAACAAGCCAATCCCTTTTGACTGATATAGATGTATTAACGTTGCTGACTGACATGGCGATGACAACAAGCCAATCCCTTTTGACTGATATAGATGTATTAACGTTGCTGACTGACATGGCGATGACAACAAGCCAATCCCTTTTGACTGATATAGATGTACCGTATTAACGTTGCTGACTGACATGGCGATGATAACAAGCCAATCCCTTTTGACTGATATAGATGTATTAACGTTGCTGACTGACATGGCGATGACAACAAGCCAATCCCTTTTGACTGATATAGATGTATTAACGTCGCTGACTGACATGGCGATGACAACAAGCCAATCCCTTTTGACTGATATAGATATATTAACGTTGCTGACTGACATGGCGATGACAACAAGCCAATCCCTTTTGACTGATATAGATGTATTAACGTTGCTGACTGACATGGCGATGACAACAAGCCAATCCCTTTTGACTGATATAGATGTACCGTATTAACGTTGCTGACTGACATGGCGATGACAACAAGCCAATCCCTTTTGACTGATAAAGATGTATTAACGTTGCTGACTGACATGGCGAAGACAACAAGCCAATCCCTTTTGACTGATATAGATGTATTAACGTTGCTGACTGACATGGCGAAGACAACAAGCCAATCCCTTTTGACTGATATAGATGTATTAACGTTGCTGACTGACATGGCGAAGACAACAAGCCAATCCCTTTTGACTGATATAGATGTATTAACGTTGCTGACTGACATGGCGAAGACAACAAGCCAATCCCTTTTGACTGATATAGATGTATTAACGTTGCTGACTGACATGGCGATGACAACAAGCCAATCCCTTTTGACTGATATAGATGTATTAACGTTGCTGACTGACATGGCGGTGACAACAAGCCAATCCCTTTTGACTGATATAGATGTATAACGTTGCTGACTGACATGGCGATGACAACAAGCCAATCCCTTTTGACTGATATAGATGTATTAACGTTGCTGACTGACAGGGCGATGACAACAGGCCAATCCCTTTTCACTGATTCCGATGTATTGACGTCACTGACTGACACGGGGGTGACGGGTGACAACAGGAAAACACAGTTTGACTGATGCAGATGTATTGACGTCGCTGGCTGACAGGGCGATGACAACAGCCAACACCGTTTGACTGATGTAGCTGACTGACAGGGGGATGACAACAGGCCAATCCCTTTTCACTGATACCGATGTATTGACGTCGCTGACTGACAGGGGGGTGACAACAGGAAAACACCGTTTGACTGATGCAGATGTATTGACTTAGCTGACTGACAGGGCGATGACAACAGGCCAACACCGTTTGACAGATGCAGATGTATTGACGTCTCTGCCTGACAGGGCGATGACAACAGACCAACACCGTTTGACTGATGCAGATGTATTGACGTCGCTGCCTGACAGGGCGATGACAACAGGCCAACACCGTTTGACCTTGGGCCGCATCTGATTATCGCCACGCTGATCTGTAATTATTATAATTTGGAGACAGTTTGAGACAATCAGCAGTGTGGGCCGGTTATCTGGGTCGACCAGCTAATGTATGCATGTGGAGCTGCCGGGCCAACTCCCATAAACTATTACACCCAACGCTGCAACTAGGGATGTTGTGATTTGAAAGAGAGTTGTCTATGAACACGCTATGAAATCGGTGCTGATAAAGAGACTTTATTAACATGTTTAATTCTTGGCCTTCCTTAGAAGCCAACATATTAAACTTCTACATTGTATAAATTGCAATATAATTGAATCTTTGTTGCACCCACTTCAGATAGTTTCTTTGTAACAGATTTATAGTAAACCAAATAAAAATACAATAAAAATGCTGTGTGGAAAATCCAATTAATGCAAATTCATATTTTCACCATAAACATTCATTTTTAGCCACACTTTTAATGCTAAGTATATAAAAGCTAATGTATTTATCACAGAGATTAACGGTTTACTAAAATAAATACTTTTTTATTATTATTTCAATAAAATAATTATAAATCAAGTAAAAGTGAAACCCCCTTTTTATTTCCTAAAAATGTTTTTATATGTTTAAAACCACGAAATCATAAAATAACGTATAGAAGTAACAGCCGATATTCTATGCTTCACTATGAAAGTTGAATTAGAAATAAAGGAGAGCTAGTTTTCTCCCTTCATGCGTCTCTTTTGTTTTTTTGTTTTGTGTCTATCTACACCATTGGCATTTCTTAACGTTTTGACGGGGAACGGTCCAAACCCCAGTCTTGTTACTATCTAATATCGACCATTTGTTAGAAAGCATCATTAATTAATAGCCCAATGACAAATGGCAACTGGGTCCAGAATCGATCCTTAAAAAAGCTACAAACTTTCCTCAGGATCGAACCGGCAACCTTTGGATTCAAAGGCGAGCACTATAACCACTTAGCTACCCAGCCAGTAAACGTAATGCATATATACTATTTTACAGTTTGATGTTTTATTCGTTGTGAATAAGCCTCCGAAACTGTAGAATATGACAAAAGTTTTGATCCTTTTTCTTTGTTCCTGGAACAATTTAGCATCCATATTTTTCATGCGCAATGAAGCAACAAATTTAATTCACCGAACTAGAGTTTCCCATTTATAATCTTACTAGGGTAGGATAGTATATTTTCGATGCGGAAAATTTCAACTGATTATTTTGATATGGTTTGACCTATCTAAAACAAAAGAAACGATTAAAGGTTATTTTGGCGTTGTGGAAACCCGCCAAGACTGTCAGTGAAAATGTCACATTCGTGAACGCGCTTTTAAGGAATTAAACTAAGTGGGCCAGCTAAAACATTATATAACCGACGTGGCGCGACTAATCCTGGGTCCATTCATCTAGAAGCCAACTTGCGTCTAGAAGGAAGTGTTTCAAAATTCAGCAAAAACAATCCAGCAGGCTCGATTTTAATTAAAAGTAAGATTGAAAGTTAAATTTCGCTCGACTAAACGTGGTACTTTGATTTATTATATTGATTTCTTATATAATGGTAGTCAACATTGCTGATTACTTTGATTGTAAACAATGAGCCCGTTCACAAGCATCCACCGCAAAGCTGTTTGTTTACGTTTTTGCCTATCACGTGACAAATTCCACAAATAAAGTGTCTGGAATTTGTCAATTGACAGGCAAAAACGTAAACAAACCGCTTTGGGGTGGATGATTGTGAACGCGCTAAATGACTAGACTTACGCACATTTTTATACGCAAACAATAAATGACATACCATGAAAGGATCAAATTAAGGTTTTAGAGAATTTCGTTTAAAACACATATGAGATAAAAACAAGCCGATAAATGTTTAGGTACTATTGGAACACCGCTTTTATTTGTTCGCGTAAAAATAATTCCACGGTGTACCGCGAAAGTAGTGGTTTTATTGACACTTTTCGAGTTATGTTTCCTCTTTTTATGATGCAATATCAAAAAACACATCAGTGGTTCCACTTCTCCTTTCACCCCATTAGATAAAGCCTTAATGCTCTCTTGAGAGTAATCAGATTTGTCCATCACGGTAAATAGCAACTGCCTATAAAGGCGTCGCTGACTGATCTCTCCGATGTCCACTATCTGACAGATAACCGCTGACATTGCCGCTTGTCAGTGCTACCTCCGCTGTCACCGTGTCACAAGTGACGTGAGTTTGACGTTTTAAAAGGCATCTCCTCGTTCCCGGCTAAAGTCTTTTGGAAAGTGATAGAGCCTATATGAAAAATATGGACATATATGGACAACCGGCTAGCCTAACGTTTAGCGTCTTGGACTTCGGTTCAAGAGGCGACGGGTTCGATTCCCGGAGTGGCCAACGAAAGTTGATATGTTTGGACCGCTTTCCCAAAAAGCGTTTATGTGTGTGTACCTAGTACAAAATCTTCTGAACAAAATGCCTCTGGCGTTGATATGAGCAAAAAAGTATAGAGTCTTGCAAGAGATTAAACAAATGTTTATAATCCGTGAAGAAAAAAAGAAGGGATTATACATAATATTTTATTTAAAACTCTTATAATACGATTGAAATAAATGCCTTAACGAAACAATGGAGTTACAATTTTTTTTTGGTTAATTTTAAAAAGTGTGGACGATGCTTAAACTGATCGTTGCCTGTTAAAACATATATGACCCGTTTCGGTTTTAGTATTGACTAATTTAACACTGCAGTTAATGGACAGGATTGCATATAAGCTATATGTAACATATTTGAGCGACAGGTTCAGTAGTCACATTGTTCGAATGACAATCCTACTGAACTACTAATGGTCGCCGGCTCGTCAGTTATGTAGACTGGTAGACCTTGGACCTTCCGAACAGTTCTATATCTGACACCTGAATGTAGCGGTTACCAGTTCAACAGGCACAGTTTCATGTCCAGTTTCTGCTGCCCACTTCCACTGCATACTGGTTAGTTGAAATTGAAGTGATGTGGGACCAGTCAAACTTTGTTTAGCAAGAATTACATATTCATTACAGTTGCACCATAATAATAACAGATGCATCACAGCTCCCCCAAAATAGTCCATTGACCTCCTGTACCTGTTTAATTCGTACACGTGAAACTCTGAGTGTAAACCGATGTATTACGTAACAGGTTTATCAGTCACATACATTTAAACAACACAATGGATTATGAAGCTTCCGCTAATTGGGGACTGTCGTAGGCCAAGAACTGCATAGAGGACATTGAAATACGTATATAATTGTATATTGCTGATCTCTAAAATTACTGGTTCTGCCGCAGTCACGGTTGTTCTGTTGGTTATCCTTGTCCATCGCCAATATGGAATACGGCGCGCATCGTATTTATAAATTTTTGTATTGATGACAGTTTTTTTATCAATTGATTACTGATTCATCAATAAAGTTTTCGGTCCAGTTGCCGTAACAGAAGACAAACTATCATTAATTTTAGTGTAGTGGGTTGGGTATAACAATTGTTGGGTACCTATTACCTGAAATATCACATACATTAGCTATTGGTGTTTTTTACAATAACTTAAGAACTTAATCCCGGGACATTCCCAATGTATAGAGACGATGGATATATCAATCTCAGTGTCACTAATAGAACCTGAAATCACATTTACAGTAGTCATAATTTTTATGTTAACAATGAACAAAATCACGGGTCCATCGGTGACAGTTGTTTGTTCCAGCGCCGTAACAGTTGGACTGGGACCTGCGGACCGGACCTGTACCCGCAACTCCGGAAGCGAACCGCGAACCACCGACAACCGGTTCCGACCAACTTACATTTCTTTTATTGAGAACTGAACCGGCGGTCTCGGCCGTGCGACACTTATAATGTGTTAAATAACTCTGTCAAACAGCACACGGTGGGGGAACATGGGTGCGGGCGATAGCTCCCATAGAAGACATCCTCGAGGCGTGCATCCGTCATTTGGACGGCCACAGCTATGTTGCTGCATGTTGTACATTCTACCACTGATGCTGGGAGAGGCGCATTCAAGTGGTGCTGTCAATGCCGAGGAAAGTTAGCTCACCCTGTGGTCCCCTCGTGAAGATATATCGAGACATCGAGAGAAAACATTTCGACAAAAAAGTAAAGTTGCTAGTTGTTCAAAACATGCAAAATGTGTACCATTAATAACATAGAATAACATTTACCACCTAAAAATTTTTATGGTTTAAAAAGTGGCGACTATACCAGCGATATTACACTGGGTGCTTACACAGATGAAATAAATAAATAAATTAATATTAGGAAGAAAATGGAAGAAAATAAGGAAAGACAAGAAGGCATGAAGGAAAGAAAGAAAATGAAAGAAGAGAAAGATCGAAAAGAAGAAAAGGTGGGAGGTAAGGAAAAGAATAATGTAAACAAAAGAAACGAAAAAGGTAAGAAATGGAAGGAAAGAAGGAAGAAGGGAAAGAAAGAATTTAAATAAAGGAAAAGGAGAAGAGGGTAGAAAGAATGAATGGCACTAAGAAGGAATAAGACAAATACAAGGAGATGCCTCGGCTCCATGCCTTCACGTTTCGCAGTGAAGGTCTGTCGGTGGGAAGTTGTTGGTGCTATCAGCGAGACGGTAACGAGCGATGTTGAGGTATCGTAGTTTACTGTCGTGGCGAGGCTGAGTCACCGGGGTGCTGAGTCGTGACGGGGGACCGTCCATCAGCAGCATCGGCCGCTGATCCATCGACCGTCACGCCGCCGTCAAGGCCGCGATCCTCCAGTGGCACCGCGGCTGCTGACGGTACAGCAGTGTAGAGTGTAGTATCAACACTCCAGGATCAGGTCGTGGCAGCCGAGTAGTCGAGTGAACAGCTCTTAATCCCGAGGGCGCCAGTTCCATTAACACAGTTTGGATTCTGAACCAGGTTGCCATTTGTCATTGGCATGCTAGTGAAAAGTGATGTATGATGATAGTGAACATGCAGCTATTGTGACAAGACGAGGGTTGCGCCGTTTCCTATTAAACGGTCAAAGAATTACACTGTCGGAAATTAAAAAAAAAAAAAACTAATATAATTAGTAATAAAACATATGTAATCAATCAGCTTTAGCGATCTCCTATGTACCACTGGCCCAAGCATTTTACTTGACACAAGCTGGAATGAATTAAAATGCCTTAAGATCTGTTGAAACTTCAACATCCAGTTTTTAAAACGGATACTTTCGGACTAGTAATATTATTTAAAATTGAAACCTCTTTCTGATTTAATTTAAATTGCGTAGCACGGGGTGAAGCAGGTTTTTTACTAACAATTTTAACAACTTACTGCTTCAATATTTTATCTTACTTGATTCTATATACCACCATGTGAGGCATATGAAATTCATGTGGTAAGTTAAAGGTCACAGGAAAAAATATTTTTATAACAATAAAAAACAACCAATAACAAGAACCAATAATGTGCTTGTAAAAAATTAAATTACACTGTGAAGCCTAACAATTAAAAACAAACAATTCATTAAACGTTGTATATTGGCATTTCTGCATTGTGACTCTGTTCCAAAGAACTACGAGGTAACACGTTACCCACTAAATAAACTGTACATGGATTTATGAAATGTCTCCATGAAAAGGGTACACATGAATGTATTACAAAGATTTATCAAGTAAAAAATCTGTAAAGTTTACTTCATCATGTACTCCACTCATGTATACTCGAGTAGTCCACCTCTATATAATAATATAAATATAAGCAATTTACTCACGGTCGGAGAAGTTACAAGCTATATCCGATAACATAACAATATCGTCGGTTATGGTGGCCGCTTCTCGCGCCAACCAAGAACCTCTCATACACATGTTACTTTGTCACGAGTGCCACATTCCAAACAACCATATCGGTATTTATATGTGTACTCAACAAAAAATTGGTGTAATTCTCATTGTATTTAACATTTAAAAGGATTCGTCTCAATGTTAAATTAAACATAATACATTATTGCGATTAATAAATATTTGGATGCTATGTAGGCCTACGTGCGTGCGTATTTATACCAATACTTATCTCTGAAGAATAAGATTTATTTGAGTTATACTTTATAGTTATTTTGATTCTTAGCCTTCTTGGTGTGTTAAACCTAACCATGAAACTAAACCTTTAACGTCAACATAACGGTGACACCAAAATATTGACTTGTTGTCATTAAGTTAGTTGTTATCAGATATACTACTTCAATGGCATCGTTATGGGGAACTTCAAACCCACACTTAAGGAGGAAATGTAAATTTTAAATAATAGAATGACGTTATTGTGGAAAATTCCATCTTAACCTATCTGTATATATTTTCAATTTGAGTGAGATACTTTGATAAAAAAAGAAAATATAGCAAAAGCCGGTTGAATGCAAAATGAGAAAATTTCATTTGAAAAGTGCCTTTTCATTACTCTACACTACACGAAAGTACACTTTCTAAACGTAAAATGAGCTAAGAAAATAGGTTATTGCCGCTACTGCACGGCAAAATTAATAACGTTTACTTTCCGTGCGTTCGTGCGTATGTGGTGCACGGAAAGTAACCGTTATGGGATTTTGCGGTGCAGTCCGATCAGCTGTTGCATTAGGCCGATCAGCTGTTGCACAACGCTTTAGTTTCGGTGCGTGTGTACCACGACATAAGCACGGAAACTGAGTTCGATTTTTTTTATACTAAGTTGAACAAACAAAAATATTCATGTTCTTTACAAGTTTTTCGATATCGTAATGAAAAATAATGTTTAATACTCGTTTCGAAAGTGCAATTGCGGGGCTCGACAGCCTTTTCCACGCTCGGCTTCGCCTCGCGCGTAAATGCAATCTCTCCCCGCAATGAGTCACTTTCGAGACTAGTATTGAAAACTACTATTTCGTATGTTTTTAGATATAATCATCTGTTTTTGCAACTATTCGCCAGAGACGTTCCTTGGTTGTTGTTCATTTGAGGTTATTAATAAGAAGCTTAGCACCTCGAGTCGTGGGAAGATATGTTGTCGAGCCGCGGATACCCTGGTATCACAAACACGGGCGAGAGTTATCCTGGCCGGAGGGTGCACACTCAGCGTCGTCAAACTGTGATGCCACTGAGGCGAATTTCCTCAATTATACGTAGAAAATCCCCAACCCTTGATTATTTATTACACAAAAGTCATTAAAAGTCCTCGTAAACATGAAAATTTAATACTTACTATTCTCTAAGTGGTAAATATTCCGGTGATGCCTCATAGGAGCACATGCACAAACATTATTATAGTGTAATCAATTTAGAAATCAAATTTCCCAAACTGCTCACTGCGTGTTCCTTTTATCAATAATTGCTGGAAAATCCCTTATAGAAGCTAATGCCCTTAAATTGGTAATAATCCCAAATTTTTCGGATGATTTATAAAATAATCAAAAATTTTTAAGGTACCGAATATCCCGTGACAATTTTGCGACCCGTTACGAAGTTGATATTATGTACACTAAACGAAGATGAGATAGCATATGCATATGGTAAGTCTTTTGCATGTCCATTATGACAAATTGCCCCCTTACACACATTTTCTAGTCAGTAGAGGGTTGATGTCATCCAGTAGACAAGGAAACCAAAATCTGTGGAACATGGGTAGGCAGTAGTCGTTTGGCCAGTTGGAGGTCAGAGCGGGATTCGCCAGCACCTGTTAGAGCCTTAAAATCGATTGTGACAGGAATTAGTCGTATTTTAGGGAGAATGTGGAGGAAGGGATGAATGTGAGGAGTGAGATGGATCAGATGAGGTGTAGCTTTGTCACTGACAAAGACCAGATGATTAATTCAGGTTAAATCCAAATGAAGTCGACGACGACGCCGGGCCGGTGCTGGTCCCAGCGGTGGCGGCGAGGGGAGGGAGACAGTGAAAGTGGCCGCGCTCTGAGGCGGCGGCGGCGGCGGCAGTGTTGCTCAGTGTGCCGACCCGAGATGAGGGTGTCTCTGTGTCTAGTGATAGTGACGGCCGTGTTGGCTGTGGAGAGTGCCACCCCCCCGGCGAGGGTAGTGCGACAGCCGCCCCCGCCCCCGGCGTCCGCCGCCCCCAGCGCCACCCCCGGCCAGCCCGCCAACAAGACCAGGACTGGCTCTACCGCCCGCACCAGGTAACTAGTGTTATCAGTGACGGTGATAGTGCGACGCGGGGGTGTAAGGAGCCGTCTAGTAAAGGCCTCATAAAGTCAAGTGTCCGGAAAAAGGATATGACATCTCGCAGACCTTATTAGTCGTGGTCTTGGAACCCTCTGGAGTGAAGGGCCGACGACAGAATCTATACAGAAATGTAACACGTCGGTTCAATGTGATTTCAGAGTGTAAATTACATTAATGTCATTATTGTGACTATTTTCCATCAATCAACCAAAGTTACTTTGCTAAATTGTTAATGGCAAGAAGGAGTAATATCGTCCACCTTAATAGATACTCCCATTCATACGGTCGAACACACCTGACGTTTCTCAGTGTGAGATCTGATATCTCCTTGGAGCATTCGACCAATACGGCTGTCAGTAGTGTACCGCTCCAACCTGGTTAAACCCTTGCAACATCAGGGATCTGAAAAACTGAAACATTATTTATTTTGTGGTTGTATCTCCCATGAAGAGAGATTTTATTCTGGTAAACTATGTAATTTAAATGGTTTAAACGATATTATTATAACTATACATTTTAGTATGTAAACAAATACTATGCCAGTTGACAGTTTTTAAAGTTTTGACGGTCCAAAATCTTTTCTTGTTACTATTTTAGTCTTGAATAATCTCAGAAAGCATAATCAATTAATACTTAAATCACCAACAGTTTCAGTTTGAAAGTAACTTTAAACCTCAACATTTCGGCTTTTTGCCAAAGTGCAATATTATATTTTGAGAAATATTGCCTACATACAATTTGGGTAAAATACAATAAAAAAACTGACTGGTTAGCTGATTTGTTATAGAGCTCGCCTTTGAATCTAAAGGTTGCTGGGTTGATCCTTAGAAATGTTCGTGCTTTTTGATGATTCGATACTGGACCCAGCTGCATTTGGTCACTGAGCTATTAATTAATCCTGACAAATGAAATAGGATTTCATTTGTCAGGGTGATTATCAGGATGCTGTTATTTGTACATAACAAAGCTACACCTCATCTGATCCATCACAACCATTGCATTTATCCTTCAGTCATACTCACCTTAAAAAAAAGCACCACAGAGTGCGTCGGTGTTCCAAATAAAGTATCAAAGTACAGCCATTCCCCCACTCAGTAATGCTAAACTGTTTACCGACTGTAAAATACACCTTTTAACTGTACTAATTATAATCTATCAATGTAAGACGTTTCGAAAAGTAAAAATAAATAAATTAATAAATAAATAAAATAAACAACATCAACAATTAAACAAGGGAAAAAATGGGGTTAACTAAATCGAATTTTCTCTTCGACATTTTCATAGGTGTAAAATCATTATGAACCAATCATAGTGAGTTTATGTGAAACTATATTTATTGTGATGGGCTACTCAAAATGAATAATTAATCCTAAATTAGGGTAACCACTGAGTAATTGAGACTGAAGTTTACTTTGAAGAAGCGTGTTTCCTTTTCTTATTTAATGCTCAACGTTGTTTTATATATATTTATAAACTCAATACCTTTTTATATAATGCACTGTTACTCAGGGATGCGCGCTCAATTAAATGCAGCTTTACATTTTTTACATTGAATCGTTTCTGTGTCATTTTAAATTTGTTTAAACAATAAAGAATTTATAATTATGTACTGTAATTGTAATACATTTTAAAAGGTTATCAAGTAACTTTGATTTGAATACGTACTCATCCTTTACTTTAACTGTAGGCCCTATATCTTTCGATCAGGTGAAGTTTTTTATTTTTATTTTTTTTATTTTTTTATTTGAACTAAATCAGTCATTTTGGTTTATGTATATAAAATTTTATGCCAAAATATTTACAGAAAGAGAATACAGAATATAAATGTGTAAAACAATAAAATTACAAGCAAAACAAAAGTGTAAAAAACTTGATATTTTTTCCAAAAAAATTATTCATAATGAATATTATTCCGTCATTCCTAAGTAATATTCTGTTAGCTTTTACGATTTTTTTATATATATTTACTTGTAAGTGTACCGGTAATTATTTTAGTTATAAATTATCATTCCTTGGTATCAGCGTTTTAAGAAATCTATTGTCCTTGCAAGTTGTAACGCGATTCCCGGCAATAATATACGGTGAAATAAGAAAAAAAGAAAAGTGTGGAAAAATATATTGGGGAATAAGTGTAGAAAAGCAGCTCTTTCAGTTTAAAATTTTGTCAAGCTTCCCTTTCTAACTACGTAATAGGTTAAACAATCCACAAAATATCAATTTTAAGAGAACTAGCACGATATATAAACTTAGAGAGTGTTATTTAATATTTTAAACTCATTCAAACCGTATGTGAACATGGTACGGCGCGTTTCCCATTATAATAAGCAGGTTTGTAACGTGCTATATACGGCCATTGTTTCCATAGGATATAGGCTCATGTCACAATCAGTGTGGCCTGTACGTACCGTGCACGGACCGGCTTGTTATTACCACAGAGATTTATACGTCTGGTGACCATGAAAACTACCGGATAACCTCAATACGTAAACACTGGAATTAAATGTGTAGCGGCGAACCGCTGCTGTAATTACATATACATATATGTACGTGCGTGCATTGCATAATGTAAATAGTAGTAATCAACTCGATGGAAATGTTTCACTGTCTAGTCTGGCTTTTGGACCAAAGTTGGGCTTTGGTTGAGACTCGATGAGGAAAAGTAACATAATTTCTGAATGAGAAATGGCAACCATATTTGTCAATACAGGTTGTTTATAAAAGAATGCAGGGATTTTGTATGAGTGCTACTAAACCAAAAGATTTAAACGTCGATCTGAAGTTAATACAAGTATGGGATCAAATGTTGACCTTGACTTGTACGACACGTTAAACAACAGATTTCCAAATTGTTGGATAGGCAGGGATGCGCCTGTTTCCTGGCTTCTTGGGAGACACGATTTAACCCTTTTAGACTTACTTTCTCGGGTTACATTTAGAACATTGTGTATGTAGAAAAATTCAAGTCTTGAGACATCTGTGTCATAGTGCAAAACACTTGGAACAAAATTGAATACCCCTTTGATGTCCGCAGAGCAACAAATGGAGGCCTCATGCAAACGTATAGGTATAGAAACACTTTGTTTTTCCTCTTCAATTAGACATTTTTATTGTTTAAGTATCGTTAAATCTTTTAAGTAGTGCCTGTTTAAGATCCCGGCATTCCTTTATTAACACCCTGTACTGTGAGTAGGCACTACAGATGATAAATAACAATATTATGGTGCTGTTTGCTGTTATACGATGGAACACTCTATGTAGTGCAAACTAGTGAAAACTAGTAGTGAATAATCTTTTTATCCCAATGTAGGCCTAAATATTTTAATCCTTTTTAATCGTTTATATTTTAATTGACGACCTTGTAAATAATAACTTGGAATATTTTAGTTTAACCTTGTAAATATGTTAATGGTTTTAAAAAATCTACCAGTTCACCGGAAAATAAGAACAGTTTGAATTATTAATGATTTAATTCGAACTACAATCAGAGAAACAGAGTGGCGACGCGGCGCGGCGGTGGCGGTAGCGCAGACAGTTGTCTGCACGCGGTAGAATGTGACTCTCATTTTCAACAGGACTCCGCATCGGCCTGGCGAGGTCCCGCACTGATGATGTATCGTTATAGTCATCAGGTTATGATCAAGCAGCAAAAACACTGCAATGCAGGAACGACCGATCGACGACCTTAAACTAGAGGTCTTACCAAGGCCAGTAGCGTGCATGTATAATTAGATTGAATGAATTAACTTTGCAAGGAGAGGTGATATTTGATTGAATGTATGTTTATTTACATAATTCATATATTAAACGGTTTGAAACATTTCTTCCTAAATTTTATTAATTTTTTGTTGCATGCCTTTGATCTGGGGCAAAAATAATATCTCTGCAGATCTCCAAGAAAGGAAAAAGCTAATATCTTTGAGTTACTGTTACTTGGTTAAAACAGTCTAATAATTGAAAACCTCGAACAACTGTAACAAATTAACCAAGATGAAAAGCTATCAACATAATACAGTAAACATAATAAATATAATAGACATATAATAAGTGAAAATAAAATCTATTACAATTTTTAAATTGTTCACCTGGTGAAATAGAGTCAATAAATCACAGCTTAAGATAAAAATCTTAAAATTAGTTAAAAATTCAACTAATTTTATAGTGAATCACAAACAACAAAACTACACAATTGAAAACAGATAATAGAAGTCAGTTATAAAAGAGAAGTGCAATTCCCAAGATATCAATAGGAACAAAAACACTTTTGAACTCGCCTTTTCAACTTAGATGATTGTTAAAGCTTTAAAATTAATTACTTCTTACGAAAAAAAATAACAAGTAAGGAATCCGGTGATGTTAATTAATTGGTATTTAACAATGATGTGACTCCTCCGCATATAATACCTTCGGCTAATCCAGCACTCTCAGGTTCCCATTGTAGCATGCAGTGATGCAAGTTATTATAATTAGTTACTTGTTAATGTCTTTATGAATAATGGCTCTCGTGGAAGGTCCCAATTAGTGCGGTTTCTTTGTATTTGTATTTTCTCAAGAATATAATGAAAGTGCTCACTCTCGTCCAGTTTACAATAAGCTACGAATGTCAAGCAACCTTAACAGAGATTTGATAGTAAAATAATTTTGTTAACCTAAAACTGGTGATGTTTGTTTTAAAATGTGTTAATAAAATAGCATATAACATGAAATAAATTGTTCTGTCAACGAAAAGGCGGGAAAGTATTGAAAATAGGGATTAAAAATAAAACAGGAAAAGGTTATGTTTCTTGAAACATTTCTAACACCTTTTTTAGAATACAAAATATATACTGTCAATCCTTATATGGGACTAATACTATTGCAGTTCAAAAGATATATTTCTTTTATTGGTACTCATTTTTTTAGAAAATTATCCTGATAGTAGAGGCATTTTTATATAAATCGTGGTAATTTCATCCAGATGAATGAACATTTCGTACTAAAATAACAATTCTTTAATATGAATTCTTATTGCTCACAACTGTTAAAAACAAACAAAACTTATTCAAGTACGATCCACATACTTTTCTCGAAATTTTAGTTATCTTTCAATTAAATGGTACAATATTTAACATGAAGAAACATTGGTGAGGGGTTTTACGATAAACAATCCATTCGTAGGAGGCATATACTGAATTTGTTTGTAACGTAATTTAAATGGATATGATATGTTTAAAGACAAAAACAACAGTAGATACAAACTTTAACAGTTTTGAAATGATTTGTCTACTTGAAAAACGAAAAATGTATACGAAAACCACTACAATGAAATTCCAAATATTCTTCAAAGCTACACAAATATTTCATTTTCGCTCTTGGAATAAATATTTTATCATTGAATGTGTAATCGTTATTATCTAGAGGGATATTAAAGGCATAAATTTAAATTTGGCTGACGATCTTGTAATTTCCCCTGTTAGGCGCAGGATATTTCGGCTACAGCTGTGGCGGTAGTGACAGAGTAGGCAGGTTGGCTGACCCGATGTCATGGTCACCAACCAGGGAGACACCAGTGTCGAAAACCACCGTCCTGTTACCACAGACTATACTACTGCTGTACTACATCATCATCGTCGTCGTTGTCTCCAACAACTAGGCCCCTACTATACCAGCGAGGGTGTCAGAAGTTTAAAGTAACTCAAGAAATTGAATATGATCATTCTTGCCTCTTTCATAAAACCAAATCATAAAAAAATTGCCTTAGAAGAATCATTTTAAATCATAACGAATTGGCGTTAAAGAATCATTTCACATGGAAGTTTGGCAGAGACAACGTGGTATATAATTTTTTTAATAATGTATATCTTAATATGGACAAAAATACTATACGTGTAAAAAATTTAAAATTATCAAGCAGCAAGCAGCTTGTTTAATTATGGAAATAGTATGTCCGCAGTGTGGACATGCAACCTACTTGTCTATTCGATATACAATTTAAGTGTGATTAAAAAGATGGTTTTTAGATTAAATAGCCTAGTTAGTAAATTATTTTAAGAAAATTTTTAATTTTATAATTGAAAATGTTATTAAGATCATAAAGGTGTGTACTTAAAGGCGAAAATAAATTAACAAATAAACTATGTATCTACATAAAACGCATTAGGAAGGCTCTTCTCTTTGTACATACGTGAAAAAGATAAATTTGTATAATCTTAATTGTTTTTCAGAAGAGCGATAGTAACAATTGAGGGACTGAGGGTTAAAACATTATCAACGGTCTAGCACTCTTAATCCTAACCAGCCTTTCCCAAACAGATTTCCTCAAGGGATCCTCTTCTAGCAGCGGCGCGGACGAAGCGAGTCCCGCCTGACCATCACTTCACCGTCCCACATTCTCTCACCTCTGACCCGAAACGCTCATCCTCATGTTCTCCTACATTTGGATGCATAATTTGATTGCATTCCACGTCCTCAACTCGCCAAATTGAGGGTTAAAACATGTCACAGCAAACTGTTACTCAATGTCGGTTTTCATACCAAAGTGTTCGGTGTCTCCTGGTTTCCGACTGGAGTAGTTAAAGAGCAACAAGTTTTGGTAGATGCACTTTTGAGTAAATGCCACGAAAGGTCAGGAACTACGTAAGCGGTAGTTTCGGATTATGCGGTCATTTTGGGGTAACTTTCATCGACATCATAACAAATTTTGATTACTTCAATTGTTTTAAAAAGTGAACGTAGTAGAATTACAGTGATAATAAATATAATAAAAATAATGAATAATAAATATAATAATTTGTTATACTTGATTTAATTTTTAATACTGGATTTAATTTTTTGATAAAGCAATCAATAACTTAGTCCGTAACACGTGTGGGTTAAGAGAAACGATTAATCAAACTTTTAACATTTTCGCTTGCTTATTCAGGCAATACACTATTTCTACCTTGATACTCATTGTTTTGGGTTTCTTGAGCGTTTGAATGATGTATCATACCAATATGGCGAGTCTTAGTTCCCATTTTTACCTTTGCAATACAAATCCACACAATTTGGCCATGCATTTTCCTTATTATTTTTTTGTAGTAGTTAATTTTCAAGAGTAGCATATTATGTTGTATAAATGGTTTGTTACACTGTATAGAAACATTTTTCACAAGCATACACGATCATTTTTAATTCACTTGATAATCCGCATTCGATAATTCTCATCCGTATCGATGATTGCGCTTCACCGCGAAACACTATTGTGTCTCAAATGACGTAACAATACCCAAAACTCGTATTTACCTCCTGGAGAGTGACAGGCTTGTGGTGTATGTGCTGTTCCCGTCGGCGCACATCCTCCCCTGCAATCACCTCGGTGACGCAACAATCGGCGCAGCAATGCGGACCTGCCTGGACCAGATAACCTGATCCCAGCGTCCCAGCCGGGGACGCGGTCGCTGTTCCGCGGTCCCTCCGCTCAACACTTCCGCGACAATGCAAATCCAAACACGCAATATATCATGTACACCGTCAGTGATATGAAAATGTTTAATGATAGAGCTAACAAATAACAAAGAGCTTCAGAAGAAAGTTTTTATCGACTCTCAAATCATCAATACCAACTATATTATGGAATTTATATTTAGGTTTGGGAGCTCAAGGCACCCATACTACAAATATTCACAGATATGTCTTGATTACTGTACAAAATCGTTGATGACTTCAAATGTGATACTAAATAACAACTGTTTCAAAGAGGCAACGAGGTGTATGATTCAAAGTAGTTATCACAAGATGTGTCTTGGTTTTCAATTATAGTTCATAGTGAAGAGCACATAGAACTCCCCTAAGTATCATTGATGCGTAACCTACGTACGATCGGATATGTTTAAAAGCATAAAAATCAATTACTTCTGATTTTAACTCGTTACTGGGGAACAGCAATGGAGTTAAGATGAAAGGAAAGACTCTCCTATTTTACACTTTTTCCATAAAGAACCTTCGCTGGTAATGTGTATTGAATTACCTGAATAAATGAGACACTCTCGAGGAAACTGTCTAGCAAAACTTGTACATCGCTTGTGTAGCATTGATTAATTCCGAATCGTGGATACTCTTCAGACATTCAGACATTCAATTTGGTATAATTCATCAACTCTCTAAACCTGGCGATTGGGCGTTACTCCTATATGTCTAAATGTCTACATATAAGACCTTAAGATAAAGAACAACAACTTGGTCTCCTAAACGTCATCACATGTCATGACTCCACTAGATCAATCTACTCCAACTGCCAAAGAACAGTTTAGCGTAAGATAGAATTTGTGCATGAGCACAGATGTGGTAGCTATTCTTTATTGTTGAAATCCTGAGTTTCCCATAGAGGGACATCATCAGCGGTTCAACGCTAGTTTAGCTATGATCGGATTCAGATCAATTCTGCAGAGCGGTACGGTACAAGTGGTGGAAAGACCAGGATACTCTCTCCAGGAAGTCACCGTCGGGCGTGGTGATTCAGGGAGGAAACCACACGGACCACCGGATGTGCTTTCGCGAGGCCCTCCCTCGTGATATGTGAGGGAGACGGCTGGGTTTGGGAACCTCGGGAGACCAACGGTCGGCGTGTTGGACTTTGCAGAAAACTTTGGTCCAAATAAACACATAGATACATAATCTACATTGTTTTAATTGTTTCCTTTAAAGACTTTCATGTGCCGTATCCATGATAAAGATTACATAAATAACATTTGCAAGAGAAGAAATTGCTCTTATACCTCAAAAACCCATTGAGAATACAGGAAAAACCCATAGCCGCCTATTTCAACAAAGTACATGACAGGATGTTCCTTTGCCATGCGAAATTAGCAGGTCTACTCGGTATTAAGGGGCACTGTGATAGTTTGTACTAGTTGATTTTTCAGTAGGCCTAACTTCCAAATTAGTGAATAGAACTGGATTTCAGTTTTCCGTCATGAAAACAGTAAGTTGCAGTTAAAGTTTAAAAAGGAAGGAAATGCCTAACAGAGCTTCAGTCTGGTTTTAATCAGTGAAATACGAAAATCAAAATCGCATACATCGATAACGATTGTAATGTTAACCGCAAACCTTCATTACAACCGACGGCGACGTTCTCAAGTATCAACCCCTACAAGGCCCGCCCTTGTGCCACTGCTACTGCTACTGGTGTTCTGTAAAACAGCGTTCGCGGTGCATATGAGGCGACCACAAGGCTACTTCGCCGCATCAAATGATACTTCTGACACTGGTCAAACTTCTTGCACTTTGTAACCTCGTTACACTTATTATCAATGGAGTTAAATTCCTCCTTTTTCCCGCTTTTCCCACAGAGAACCTTTGCTGGTAATGTATTGAATTACCTTAGAGTGTCTATAACTAAGATGTTCACGAAGAAACTGTTTATGAATTGAAAGAGATCTTTGTTATCATGAATGTAGTAGGACCGATACATTATCGAACAAACTACCGGTAACTGGAGTTTTAATTGTGACTTGTATCGGTGGGAAGTCTCCATTGTTGACCCAAAGAGATTTGAAAGGTATGTTACGTGAATCATTATGTACTCCACTGTTGAGAAGTAGATGTACGCAATGGCAAATGCTATTTGTTCCGGTACGAAGTATTCTTAGCCCGCTGGTGAGATCGTTTACAGGTTTTCTATATTTTTCAAGGTCGAATTCTTTCGTACTTGCAATAACAAACGCTAGTTGTACCACTAACGAAAATATTCGCCAACAGTACAATCTAATTTAAAAACTCCTTTACCTCATATACACCTCCACCACCATTCACAAATAGTATTCTTACTCTCCACTCAATATGGGGCAACTACAAATATGATCTTCAATTTTTCAATCGCAATCAGAAATTAAATTTTGCGTTTGTAATTACAGAAAAGAAAGACTTAAAACTTTGTTTAAATCGGTTAATTTAACTATCAACAGTTTTACATTGTCGACAGTGTCAGTAGTTCTACGACTACATTTGAAGACAAGTAACCATGGTAAGGCGGATTTCCTGTTTTATTCCTTCAGTGAAATTCAGTCCTATGTGTTTGATTTACAACAACCGATTAATTACTACTGTTAAAAATAATTTCAAGAACAACATTTAACAAAATCCCAATTAATGGATAATTTTCTTTGAGTTTAGTTTGGAAAATGTTGAACTCTAATAAAAGTTTGATCGATTTGATAAGTGTCCTTCTTGTCTTCAATGCAGCAATGAAGCAGTAAAATGTTTACTATTAAACTGTAGTTCACTTTTATACTAACCGATTTTAAACCAACCCCTTGCAACTTTTTTCTAATGATAACTATTAGAATTACGTTTAAACATACTAAAAAGTAATAAACAAAATTCAACTATTGAACTCCTGACAATAACAATATTGTAGTCCCCGCCGCACCGTCCACGACACCTCCGCACGTCTGCACGCGTGCCGCTCCAGCGCCCCGGCAGGCGAGTCACGTAACTCTCGCACACAACACGTGTATCGCCACCGATGCATCCATGTTACATAAACTGCACTCGTTAATGTACAAGTTATGCCGACCAATTAATCACGCGCCCGCCACCGTGGCCGGAGAAAACGAGGAACTGTCAAGGGACGCTCGGTTATGACGGTTCCTGAATGATTCCTTCAGTCAAGCTCGGTCCTCCAAGAGACTGCCAAGGGACTAGGTTGTGGCAGTTTGATTGTCTAATTCCTTCAGCGGACCTCGGTCCTCAAAAAATTGTCTAGGGACGCTCGGTTATGACTGGTTCCTGTCTGATTCCTTCAGCGATGCTTGGTCCTCTAAGGAATTAGCTAGAGACTTTCGGTTATGACGGGTTTCCGGTCTGAGCCCTTAATGAAGCTCGGTCGAAAACAAGGAATTGTCAAGAGCCTTTTAGTTATAATATTTCTGCCTGATTCCTTCAGCGAAGCTCGGTCATCCAATAAACTGTCAAGGGACACTCGGTTAGAAGCTCTGTCGAAAACAAAGAATCGTCAAGAACCGTTAGGCTATGAAAGCTTTTACTGTCTGATTCCTTCAGCGAAGCTCGGTTGTCCAATGAACTGCCAAGGGATTTTCGTTTATGACTGGTTTTATTTCTTATTTCTTAAGCGGAGCTCGGTCCACCAGGAAACTATCAAGAACCGTTCGGCCATGTCGGATTTCCCATCTGATTCCTTAAGCAAAGATAGGTCCTCCAATAAACTGCAAAGAGAAGCTTGGCTAAGACGGATTTCCTGTTTGATTCCTTCAGTGAAATTCAGTCCTCGAAAAAACTATCAAGGGTAGATCGGCTATGACGAATTTCCTATCTGAATCCTTCAGCAAAGTTTCTCCCCCAAGAAACTATCTAGGGAAGCTCGGCTAAGACGGTTTTCGCGAAGTTCACTTTATCGAGGAACTATTGAGAGACGCTCAGATGTTACGGATTTCCTGACTAATTCATTTAAAGATTCACGGTCCTCCCTCATTACTCTAACAAGCCGTGGTTTTGGTATTCAATGTGGATTTAACCTCAAAACACTTCCGGCTGTCACTCCAATCAGAGATTTCAGCACAGGAAAGTGGGGGAGGGACAATTTCTGTTGTGTAGTTTTCTCTCCATTACTCTAAAATATCTCTTAGTAAATGGGGAGACTAATAATAAAAGATGTATTGATGATAAAATCATTCTTTTTGTAAGGGAAACACAGCTCCCGTCTCATATGTATGTTGCACTAATATTATTTTTATTATGCACAGGGTAACGCAGGGGTTATTATTATTTTTATTATGCAGGGGTTTTTATTATGGTTCTTACAGTAACGTTTATATTGGAAAATATCATGTTCTAAAGAGGGATTATGCTATTGAAGCAATGCTATTGAAAAGGACGATCTTAAAGGTAGATTTCTGTAAAAAAATTCAAAAAGGAATTTGTTTATCAAGTGATTTGAAACTTTTGGAAACAATTTAATTTATTCCTACCTTAAGTAATTTACAAAGTTAATAAATGAGGAAAAATATAAAATAATAGTTTAATATTTAATTTTCGTGTACTTATGTTGCATTGTATTAAGTAAACGTTTCGTAAGCACTTCTTTATTTAAGGAAGGTTTTTTTTCAAACCGGGTCCTTATTCGTAATAACAAGATTGCAAAAAAAAAATTAACAGACGCATCTAGTAAATTTAGATATCTTATTATTTTCTTAGCCAACCAATGGTTCGGATCGCGTTCCATTCTACTGACCAAACGTAAAATCCCATCTTGCACGATTGTCGACGATCGAATTGAGAAATAAACCCGGTCGATTAATTCGAAAGGTTATAAATGTCGAGATTATTTTAAGCAGCCCGAGGACCGTGAAGGGCAAACGCAACCGGTGATGCGATGATCCGATCGTTTATTCACGGCCGTTTCGGTTATTGATCTCGTTGTGGCTCATCCGATTGCGTCATCGACTTATCGATGTAAATATCGGATCGCAAGGTCGCTTGGGCAAGCCGCTAGTTCCCATGACGACGCAAACAAGTTGCGATAGTTGTACTGAAGGCTGAGGATTCGGTAATGTATCCCCATTGTTCCCTCTATAGGATACGCCACAACGGAGCGTCGTCTTCATTATAACAACAATGATGACATCTCTGTTGACTGTTTACAAGGTGGGGAGACCGTTTAGCTCGGTAATTCACTGGGAATCATCTGTTATGGGTAGTTTGCTTCTGACAATATAAACATGTTTGGGATTACGGAGAGGAATTGATGTAATTGAGAGGAAGTTACGTCAACAACGGTCCTTGTTTTTTTTACTGTGTGTGTTTTTTACTGTATCATTACCAACTTCCTTTACATACCACTTTTTCATGTAAGTTACTACTAATGATGTAAATAAGTAATACCCTTAATTATTACACTTTTAACATTTTGACGACACGATTGAACGTTAAGTGTCAATAAATAAGTGAAATGGTATAAAACTTGTAGCAATATCTTTAGCTTGTATTTGTTTTATTTATCGCACCAAACAAATATAATAATTTCTTGAGGTTTTTGTCGTTTTTCTTTTTTTTTCTAAACGTATCTCCAAAAAACATAGCACTTAAAAATAAAGTGTAAGGCTTTTACAAAACATTTCCTCTATAACCCATTAAAAGGCTTTTCATTTAACATTTTCATATATGGCTAGGAAATAAAAAAAATACAAAAACCATATAGTATTTCACCTTTCGTTCCCTAAGACCAAGATAGCCCATGTTCCCCACCACCGTACAACACTGTATGGCGCTACCCAACGTTCCACGATGTCCGCTGGTCGCTTCGCCACCCACACAAGTCCTGGTGGACAGATGAACATTTGGCGGACATTTACCGAGTAGAAAGTCGTCCGTCGCACAAATACGCTGACAAGTTTTTGATTTGCTTTCCTCGTAACGCCGATACCGACCGACCTGTCTCGATCTGCTTATGCGCGGATTGATTTAATGCACCTTTCGCTGTATTTATACATTGACACTATCGTCGCTAATACTTTATGGGGTATATTTTTAAGTCAAAACTTTCCACAGATGTTGTTGGATTTCCGTTGTAAAAGTACTGTTCAAAGGAGTATTGATAGTGACTTTTGTAGTCATCATTGTTTGGTAAATTGTTTAGATAATTTTTTTAAGGCTACTATTTAAAAGTCACTAATGAAAAAAATCAATTTTATTCAAAAGAAACCTACTTCTTTATCATTAATCGTGTATTATGATAAAAAAGTAGCGTTTGCACCTCGGTCTCAAGGTTTTGCAGACCTACAACATTGTCATGGCGGACTTCGTCTTGGTCATTAAAAACATAAAACACGATCTCGGGCCGGCATTCCCGTCAAACACACATTTTCGGCCAATATTGCGAAATATATCACATTTAAGTTGAATCTACGTAAATAACTCTGCCCTTCTTTAATAATAAATCATGATGGTTTATCTTTATATTAAATCTCAGTCAAGTCTCTACATCACTTAACCATGTTACAAAAAATACTATTTCATTCACCCCATTAAGTGTAGCTACGCATGCGTCGACCTATGTAGTGATTTACCCACAAGCAAAAAAGTGAAAGTAGGCGGGAAAGAGTGGTCTGTGTGGATGAACAAATGATATTAGAGACGTTTTTTGTAAAGTCATTGCCACTAGTGATGGTGATGTTGGTAAAATAACAATCTCTTGGACATTGGGTCACTCATGGTTGTTTCAGCTGTTTGGTTATGTGTATAAAATGTTATAGTATAAAGGTATAAAAAATTACTCACAAGAGATATTCTAGTACTGTAACTTATAGACAGACCATTAGCAAACTAAAGGACAAGAATGTCACTGTTGAAGGATGTTACCATAGATGAAACTATAGGGACCTTTTCTGTTAAACAACTACCATTAGTTTTTAGTTCTTTTCCCACAAAATGATTGTAAGTTTGATTATTTATGAATGACTATACCTACCTACTATTCCAACATTGTTCTAGTGAAGGTTAACTAAGGTATTTTAGTGGTAGTCGTTTAACGCAAATTGTTGAAATATACAGCATACACTAATCTGCATCCAATTAATTCCGTTAAATTAATTTGAAACCACTATATTTTGATCTTGGTAAAAACCAACCTATAAAAATAGGCTGCAGTTGGTTTTCAGGATTGTAAACATTATTACATCATGTGCAAGATATTTTTTATCCATTATCAAAAGGTTAAGTCAAGGTAAAGAAGATGCTAGAAAATTATTACATGACTTGGTACTTTTAATTAAACCACTTATAGAAGATAAGGTCCATTCTATGCGGACGGTAATACCGCCACGTTCGGTGTTATTTTCAACGCACTCGCGTAGAAGTTTCCATTGTTGGGTAAACTATCAGCTGATAATCGCAACGTTAAGAGTACCGCCTAGTAGCTTAACGGGGCTATGTTGCCGTCCGTAAAGAATAATGGGTCAAATATAGTAGACTGTAATACTTTAATAAGCATAACAATTTAGTTATGATACAATTATGTTTTAAAAAACCTAAGAATAGAAAAGAAAGAACTAACCATCATATTCAGGGAAAAGGTGATTGAAGTGTGAAATAACTACCATACTTACAGTTTTTCCTCCACAATATAATGTTTGACGTTGAGGGCTGTTAAGTCTATATCTAAACGTAACACAACTTTCCATGGTACCGTAAAACGTCTCATACAACAAAAACAAACATAAACTAGTCACTCCGAAAGTGTTTCTCCCGCCGTAAATCACTTTCAGGGATGTAAACAGCTGATTTGGCATTTCGGCGCGGCGGAACCGGGTGATCAGCTGATCAATGGGAGCTGACCTTGACATTTGAGGCGGGTCCTGGCCAAGGTCACGTGACAGTGTGGGACGACACCCGACCCGAGGACCGCGACTGAGGAACGTCCCGTCGGGGGCGGCGGCCGAGGGTCGAACGACGTTTCGGGGCTTGGTGAAAAAAGACTTTCAACTGAAAGAAAAATTAAATGTTTAGCTTTAAGCGCAATAAACTATGATTACTTTAGAACCTTTTTCACATTTTATTTTATACATTAAACATATCAAAATTGGAAATGAAATTTACAACATTGTTTTGGTATGAATCATTTAAAGATGAATTCAGTTGTAAGGCTTAAAAAATATTACAACAATAATTAGATTTTTTTCTCTAATGCAGAGTAGTTAATAAAGGAGTATACATTTTCAACACGTTATGATAATGCAGCAAATTTTCCTCGCGGGTCAAACGACAGATATCAAATCTAACAGTCAAGTTCTGACCAGGCTTGCCCAAGTATACTTACTTAAAAAAACTCTCTTTAGCTCTTATTTTGCTCCATCTTGATTCCATGTATTTAAATGACGAGGAAAGAGTTAATCATTTATAAAGTTTAAAACATAAACCCACAGAAATAAGTCGCATTTGGTCTAGCAAGAACTTTGAGGAATGTCATCACCGCAGGAACACAAAAAGAATATGGGCAGTTTTTGTTGTTGTTCAATGTTACCAAAATACACCATCCTAAACTGGGAATTAATGATGCTACCTAACAGGTAAAGCAAAGGTGAGAATTTGAATTGTTCTCTATCACAAGGCTAACAATGTCACTGGTGTAGGATATAAACATGAGCAACATCCACGATAAAATGTCGCCAATGTAGGTCTACAAACAAAAAAGCTAGCAGACTGTGAAGAGAAGGCAGATTATATAGTTGACTTTGTGTTTTAATGTCTCCAATAATATCAAATCCAAGCTAACAATATATGAAATGTCTCATTACGAAACAAATGCGTCCCCTTATGGAAAAGACCGTTTACCAAAACTTGTTTAGTTGACTAATTCGCTGTCAGTTACTCAATTAGTTTTTAATTACAATAAGCCTACCTCACTTTCGTCGACCCGACTTACTTTCTTCATTCATTAGCATACAATATTTCTGCCAGTTGAAAGTGTTCTCACAATTATCTTCTAATTGTGTCAGCCGGAAGGTCTTATGAAGGCTATCTTCAGTTTTCCTTGCAATGAACGTCCTTACGTTTTATAGAATTTCATAATGGATCTCCTTAGACATTATTATTTACAAATTATGTATCGAAACCTTAACTACTATGTTATACTTGTATTGCCTAAAAAATAGGCTATACCTACAGCCTTACGGCCATTGTGTTGGATCTGAGTTTTTCAAAATGAGTTTAAAACAATCTATAATTTTCTTTCTATTTTAGGCTTAGCCTTTTGTGTATGGAGTAACGGGGAAGAGAAGCTTTACTTATCTACGGTAGAGGAGAGTCTATAATCAAGTTTGTAAATTATTTTCCATGCCATATTTTAATTTTTAGAACTTGAAAACATTATATCACGCCTATTCAAAACTTTGATCAAACTCATATAAATGTCCTCGTCTAGTGGTATCTATTTATTATTAGCACAATCCGACGCCATGATCACATATTAAATTTACTATTCTCGGCCAAATTATAATATGAAGAACTCACCTTCCAATTCCATTCACTGGTGTGCAGTTTTCTGTGGCGGGCATTTCCGATGGCGTTCGAGAACTTTACCCTTTCCAAGCTCCGGTGACGTAACAGCTTTTCCAGCTTGTAACGCCGTGTGTTCGCAAGCCGTTAAGTAAGTGGCCAGAGGCTATAGTAACACCGCGTTCGCTACACACTGTACTGTTATACTCTTATATCACGCTGACTTTCCCCACGCGCATCCGAGTCATAAAAACTGCGTGAAATCGATTTGCCTACGAAAGAAAACATATCGATTTTGCACGCCGGACACAACCGCAAGCTGACCATGGGCACTCGTGCGGTTGCCATGCGATGTATCGATTATTGTTGTATAGTCGTGATCGAAATCGCAAATCGATCATGGCGATTATATCAACTCCCATGTAATTGATCGAGTGCTGGTGTATTCGATGGTCAAAATCGCAAGTGACGACTGCTATTCTTGCGATTACCATGCGATGTTTTGATTATACTGTTATTGTAGTCGATGGTTAAAATCGCAAGCCCATCATGGTTAATGTTGCAATTGACATGCGATTTATCGATTGCTGGTGTATTAAATATTTAAAATCACTAGCTGACTACGAACATTCGTGCTTGTATAATAATTTTGACAACTATTTTTATATTTTGACAACTGGCTGGATAGCTGATTTGTGATATACTTTGAACCAAAATGTTGCCGGTTCGATCTTGAGAAAAGTTAGCAGCTTTTTAAATGTATAATTCCTTTCGTTGCCATTTACTTGTCATTGGTCTCTTAACGATGATATCCAACTACAGACTAACATCTTCTCATTAGAAGGCCGGGGGGACAGTTTACCATGAAAACTTAAAAAAAGTTCCATTGGTGCATAGAAACACACAAAATAAATAAACAACTGTTGCTGTCAAACTGAATTCATAAGCCAACTGACCTAAGTCATTACACGATTATCATACTATATATCGACTACTGTTGCAGTCAATAACCGAAGCCGCGAGCTTACGTGTGTATGTAAATGATTGTCATACGATATATCGACTATTCTGTAATCAATGATTGAAACCGCAACATACACAGATTCTAGGTCATTACTCTATTTTCTAAGTCATTTGCAAACCACTACTATTCGATCCATCGACTTCTGCACTCGAATCAAAACCGCAACTGGACCTGGCTAGAGATTCAATCAAAGGTTATCATCCTGGGAGGTGATCTGCAAACCACAGATGACGAGGGACGTCGGACGATGGTATACGAATGTGAAGGTCGGGTATAAATGACCAATAAATGTCCGGCGAATCGCGTCGCTGAAGATGAACCAGTCTGGTCCAAGGTTCGGACAAATGTCAAAAATGGTGACCAATGTCGCCTCCGCCTCGGACACCTTCCTGGACAACCTTCCGGACCACGTGGTTCTGGGGACCAGTTTAAACACCGTCACGTAACGCACGGTCTATAGAATTAGATAAAAAACACTACTCTTAGGACGAAACGAAGGTTAACATTCGCGTACTTATACACCATACATATTTGAATAGGGCTTAAACTATAATAGAGTACAGTAATTTTTAAAAAGAAAATATTAATTCCCTGATTTAAAAATGGAATACTTTTAATCAACTTAATTTTTTAATTTTGCATACAAATTTTGAGTCTGGAAAATTTTATGCTAAAGTTTGTAACCAATACATATGTCTATTTAAGATAGATTCATTTTCAGAAGCTCTTCTTATTGGAATGAACTCTAATAAAAAAATATGGATTTCTTACAAATTCCAATAATTTAGCTTTAAATTATAGGAAGTTTCAAGAATCTATTAAATAAATCTATGTACAGTACATTGTTAGGTAACTATGTAAGGGCAGAGACTAAATGGTCCCTTAAAAATAAACGATTTTCAGTCTATATGGCAACATATTATTATGTTTGACGACGGTCTATATGGACACAGATTATATCTTTGTGAATTATTGTGTTGAACCGCAGCAGGGGTAACAAACTTGGTTAAGAAAAGATAAGCACAAACTATTATACAGACATTTTTAAAAGATCGTTGACTTTAATAACTAATTCTGTCCAGACTAAAGAACAGATAACTGACGACCCAGACAAAACAGCCATCATCAGAAATCAATGACCTCATTAATGTCTAGATAAAAAATGGTTAGGAACGTTAGATTAACATAGGATTATTTTAATTATATTTATATTCTAAAAAAATAATATTTGTCCAAATTGTCGTACTTTATAAGGCGTTAAATATTTTACTCTTGTTTAAGTATAATAATTTAATTTGGTTGGGAAAATGTTTGTGATTTTTCCAAAACATTTGATAATAAATAATGTTTTAGATTATAATGAGTTGTAATAACTGGTGAAGTATTATATTCGATCTATGTGTACGTTTTATTGTTAAGTAGCAAGGGGGTAACATGGATAGCGGGTGCAGCAATGGACAGAACTGTACCATTGGCTTCGTCGTGGGTTCGAATCTTAGCCTTGACACAGACTGGTTAGCAATGCTATTCAACTATTAAACCAGCGAAGCGTGAATTGATATATTCGCGTTTCATAAAACCCGTTATTTTTAACAAAGAATAGTGATCCTCTTAAAAATTATATGATAGGCATACAATATTTTCTTTTCAGATGTTTGCATTGATGCGGATGAGTAGAAAACAATGACGGATTGCAACTAAAGACTGAAGAAGTATGGGGCCTATGGGGGGTTGATTTGACAAAATTATTTACAATACAATGAATACCTGTGGTAGCTTGTCAAGTGGTACAGAACGGCACGGCCATGATACATCGTCCAAACCTCGGACTACACCGACCCAGATAGGGGGCCTTGGCGTTGGGGCCTTTACACTGACAATGCCGTTGACAATTCCGGCGTAGGCCAATGCCGGCCGCCGCACCGCCACTCTCGCAGGGTCGCCGGTTGTGATGGATGGAACTGGTGTATTCGTTTAGGGAACTCCCTGAGGATTTAGTGAAAGGTTGTACCAAAAATTCCAGAGTAACTTCATGAAATTGCAATTTTATTTTAGTCGGTGCTTTGAAAAAAAAGAAACTCATAGTGATATAAAATTTTAACCTATGTGACCAACAACACAAATCCGGGCAGTAGTGGATTGAATATGATTCAAATATCTATAAAAGATAGACTTGATCTACTTGGCTCAGAGAGTTATGCTTATGGTGAGTTTACTACTACTCAAGAGTCTCACTTGCGAGTGAAAGGTGTGGAGAGTATGAAGTATATGAGATCGCGGCGAAGCTTTACAGTCCTTTGTTCCTCTGACCCTACAAGTCCCAGACTTTGAAAAGTCCACCAGTAGGAGAAAGTAGTGACTACTGTGCCAACATAGGCGATGTCGTACATGTATCCTGGTGCATAATGTGCAGAGGTGAGATATCTGGACAATATCTCCGCAGTATCTCACTACTGTACAATGTACAATGTACGCACTGTACTTTCAATGTACCCAAGACAACGCCCAGTTACTCAACATCTGATTCAAATTTTGTACTATCAAAATCTTGCTCTAGTACGTCATCATACAGATTTCTAACAGAATATTGTTACCTAGCATCTATAAATTGAGAGTCATTTAAATATACTAGCATTTAACCAAAATATTTAAACTAACGGATGGATGTGACGGTGACTAATCACTTGATAGCAATTTATTCAAATATCTTACCACTTTATTTTCAACTCTCCTGAACAACTCCTTCAATAGATAAATATCTTAAATGCCTTAGATTATTGAAGTTTTTTTAAGAATATACAGAAAATGGGAGATTGAAGTAATATAATTTTTATGGAAATTTCCATTTTATATACGGGCTAAAACTGTATTGAAATATTTATATTTATCTAGTAAAATGTGAAACCAATAATATAAAATATTTATAACAATCAAACCTTGTATTGTCTACACTAATAGTTATAGTTTGATGTTAGTAAGTTAGAAGGTCGCTTGTTCCTGATAATGTTTGTGTGCCATTCGTAGCCGAAATATTGTTTTGTTTTGATGGCCTTGAGAACCTCCGGATATGGCAAGCAAATAGTGATTCTTGAACATTGAGGTGAGCCGTTTGAAAGTTAAATAACTTCATTAACATTTTTTTATATAAAAAATAAAAAGGTTTATTTCTAGTACATGTTATTCCTTAGGGTTAAATATTGCAGCCTTTAATCGTAGAAAGGCGATTTAACCAACAGTTTTTGTACAACCTGTCTTAATTTACAAAAAAATTAGTCTCATTATTTATTAGCAATTTTGTACTGTCCCAGAATGGCACATGCGATTAAAAATTGGTTTTAGTATCTTCTAAGGTACTAATTAAGCCTATAATAATTTACATTAAATCTCTTCATTCCATCAGGCTGTAATATGCTGCTTTGTGGGATAATAATGCAATTTAAAACTAAAAAATAAGAAAACAATGTACGGCCAAAATACCCTTATAGTGGTATACCGTAAAAAGTGTTTGTCTCGCATAATTTTAATCCACATTTTATCATAAATATATTTATTTATTTTAATGGCCTTCTCTAAGGGGACCCACTACCAATATTGTAAAGCATCCGGATAGATGGAATTGTAGGAATAGAGAAGACCAGGCCAGTCTGTTGGCTCCAGAAGGGAGAGCGCACCCAGCCAAAGGAAGATACCTAAACACAGGGATACAGACTCTTTAAAACTCTGGCAGACGAGGGTCAACTTTGATTAAATCCCACCTTCTTCTGAGTTGGTTGAATAGAAGCAGTTGTGTCCTCCCTCATGCTCCCGTCCCGCGCACAGCAGGGAAGAACCACTTCTTTCCAACGGATAAGACTCGGTATACGGACTCAAACAGGATTACAGACCAAGGAGAGACAAGGACTTCCAAAGATATGTCAAGTTGGTTACATTGAGCAGCCAAAAAAACTACCAATACTGTGACAGTCTTACTTATGATATACACAGCGTCCGGCACCAATATTAGAAAGCCAACCTTGGACTGTTCACATGGTATTTACTTTATATGATTAAATGAACTCTGCATGTAGTTTAATTGATCATCTCAGAAGAGCCAATCGATCAAGATGATCAAACGTTGCCCAAGGGTTGGCAACAATAACACAAATACTTCCTAGAACCGCAGCTGCATTATTATTCGATGGAATATTTGACGAATTGTTTACATCAGACTGCTATCTTAGCTTATACAAATATTTGGTCCACCTTTGCATGCCATGAAACACGTAATCCTGGTGAATGCCATTCAACCAGTTAAAGATACAGAGAAACATTATTTTTCACTCTATTTTTTCAAATAGATCACCTTATTGTTTTGGAACCTCTTGTATCACTCGAAATCTGAAATATAAGTTGTGTAAAATGACAGCCATGGTGAAATGCCAACATTTTCTAACCTACCTAATTAAAGACCAGAAGATTAAAAAAGGAAGGCATCGAAAAATAAAACTGTTTTATACCAAGTAATATTTAGTTGTTCGTTTGATGTGATTAAAATCAGGTAAAATGAATCAAAACTGTTGATGTTTTATATGTATCTTATATCACTTAGACGGTGTTGTTTCTTAAGCGATGTTATGATTGTGATTAGCACTGTTTTGTATTGTTTTGTATTGTGATTAGCACTAGTGTAATTGTTGCTCGAAATCGACCAATTTAATTTTTACTATCACATGTCATTGCTAAGTTACGTGTGTAACTACTGTAAATCAATTACACCCGACCAATTCAATATTTAGTATTATTAGTAATCACACAAAATATCACTTGATTTACAGCTGTCCATTAACAGATGTTTAAAATGCTCAACCGAATCCCAACGGTATTGTAATGGACAAATCCAAAATTTCAGTTATGGATAGCACCTTTATTTTAGGTTAGATTCTCATTAATTTTTTTCGGCAGCCGCTACAGACCTATCCAACACCAAAAACTTGAAAATACTTTTAAAATTGTTAGAGGAGTTCCAATTAAAAAAAAAAATACTTAGCGCATTAAATAAGTATAAGTATATAGCTATAGATTATAGCTGCCATATTATACTTCCTCATGTACTTCTTAATCTTTCGTTAAGAGGGACTAACTATTTTTTGTAGACTTTTTTTAATGATATTACAAGTAGGCTAACATTATAGAGAGGAACATCATTAAACCAAATTCAAACCCATTGCATAATGAGCTCTTGTAAAGATAAAGGAGGAGTCGTACTAAAATTACAGGTCATAGATCAATGAGAGCTCGGCATTTACTTCATTCATATTTTAAACACGGAATAGCGTTTTAGTCATAGCGTTTTGTTTTGAGGGGCACACTTTAAAACCTATAAAAACTCATCGTTTTAAATTAAATGCTGTATTTAACGTAAGAAAACACTTATCTTTTTACAGTCACTCTTTTTCCACTCTTTCACTTTTCACCGCATCAATAATAGTTGTTACGATTCAAACCCACTGTTGCACGGATCATAGCCAAACGTAATTAGCCAACAGCCACATCAATCGACTGGTGCAACAATGGACATCAGTGGTGCCAACACAACAGAGCGAGGCTATACATCAGTAATGCCAACCTAGTCCCGTGTGAACGCTAGGCTACAGCCCGCCGTGTAACTACGGGGTTTCACACCTGTCATGATAATTGTTTACTGCTTCACGCTCTTTCAGAATGAATGGTTTGTTATGATATATATCACGGTTGTAATGTATGTGGAAATGATTTGTCGTGTCCGTTTTGGAAACACTGTCTGTCTGGTAGCAACTTCGAATACTTAGTTAACTTATGTATTTGTGTTTATTCTGATTCAAAAAAGAAACAGGTGTGGTAAATCTTTTCTCTTACGAATTATTAATTGTCTTCTTAAATAGTAGTTTTCATCACTAGTGGGGGCAAAAGTGGGTCTTTTTGGTGCGCAATCGTGTTTTAAAAACGAGGCGCAGCCGAGTTTTTAAAAACGATTAAGCATCAAAAAGACACTTTTGCTCCGAGTGATGAACAAAGTTTTTTATCATAATGCGAAAATTAGACTTTTGATCGTTAAAAATAATAACTATAAAGTTTTATTTTCGAGGTTATATTTACAAAGTAAGTAATATGCAGTGTTTATATTTCTGTTATTTACAAACAATGCTTTTCATAACGTTTGAATCTCTAAATTCTGCTCATCAACATAAATAAATCAATAGTAATATACTTGGCAAACAGCTGACTTTTCAGTACTAGGACCTAAAAAATTCTCCAGATGATTTTTCAGTTGTAGGACAGAAAAGAATCGGTTTTGGTACTATTGAGAGAACAAAAAACTGGCTGATTTCGTGCAGAGAATGATAAAAACACTATTAAGGTAATTTAAGCATTAATTTTATTTTGTAAGTCAATTTTTTTTTATATACAGCACTTTGCTTTCAGACCACCCTCACGTTTTCCCCATACACGTAACTTAGTTTAATTCAATGTTTAAGCATAAGGTAAAATCTATTTTAAATTTGAGTGTTAGGTTTAAATTGACTTGGATAAAGCGGTACAAAGTCTGTTATGAGTTACGTTTATGTGAATAAATCGAGTGACAATGGACTCTTATTCGATTCTATATGAAAAACGAAGGTGGGGATTTTACGGTGTTAATGAATCTTTAATTAACTTACAAAACAAAAAAATAAGTACTGTACACATAACCACGTTTTGAACATCCTTTAAAAAGCCTCTTGTGAGGGCAATTTACGAAATGAATAGGCCTAGTGAATCAACAAAGTTCATTCATTCTTTGACATTTATTGATTTTGTTGACTTGAAATGCAGCCAATAAATCGTAGAAACTTAGCAAAAAAATTATATAAATCCTTTATAAACAAATCTTAAATAATTTGTCATTAATGGTGAAATAGAGCATCTAAAACAAATAATACTTTATTCAACTGAAAAACAAAGCGAAATTAAAAACAGCGACGTAGTCCTTCACCTCAATTTGCGCCGGGGTCTCGCATGGCGTGGCCTGACCGCAGTAGTCGACCGTTTAACCGCAGCCGAATGCAGAGTCTAGAATTACACTTAGTGCAATAGGTGCTAACACTGACACTGGTAATAACCATAACACTAACACTAACACTAACCCTGGAACTGATATGCCTATGTGTCAACGGTTATCTACCCTCTTGTTATTGCTCGTTGCATGTTGGATATAATGCCGGCCTCATTCTCATAAATATTTTTTTAAATAAATATTGGTAATTGTAAATGTTTGACATGTGTATAAGAACATGAATTATTAATTAGATATTGAAATTTCAATCAATAATTTAATCAATAAATATAACAATCCTCCTTTTCCGCAAAAAATAGCTAACAACAGAATAGTCATAGAATAGTTATTCACATGGATTGACAGATCATCGTTACATGTTAAACTAATTTTAAAGTAGCTTTTCTATTAGCTTCTCCTTATTTTTGTGGGCAAAATAAAAAGGGTTTAAATAGGGATGAACGATTCTGAAAAAGGGTAATGAGTTACTACTTTTCTATTTAATTATCTTCAGTACTAGGCCTAACCGTAGCTTTCCCAGTGTCGTTCAGAAGTGCCAAGAAAATTTATAAATGAAATCCAGCATAAATACATTTAATCAAAGAATCTCTCAATATTGATTAGGAGGTATCAGAAGTTAAACGTATAACTAATTATGCTGTATATTGGTTTAAAAGACAAGAAATTACTATATGACTCTCTGTAGTAAAAAACAACATTATCATTTATACCGCGATAAAAATCAGCATTCCAGGATATTGAATTGACTATATAGTAACGTGAATATACTTCTCATAGCGTAGCCGTGTTTAAAACCAATTTACGGTGGGGGGATCTTCCGCGGCGAACATGAAGTACAAGTAAAATATATGATAGGTAAATCTGTATTACCGATTTTATTAACCGATAATGAATCTTTTTGTTACTGACTGTTATGTTTATGTTGTGATAAAATGTTTCTGCAGCACTGTAAATCCAGTTGGGTGGTTACAACATCGATCACGACGCCTCTGACGCAGCGAATAAGACAATTCCAAATTTCGATACCAAACAAATGCATCTGATGAGAGGTCTATTCACGTTAGTATACATAGTTAATGATTTTAATCTCGGAAACATAAACAATGATTACTATAGGAGTTTCCATGGATGTTCGTTCAGCTGTAGAACGACTGCACCGCTGGTCCACTGAACGTGTCCCGTGCGGAAAGGTCAGTGATGGCGCAGCAAGTCCTGTAGTATAATGACCTCATCAGGATTCACTGCTCGGTGTCAGGTTGTGTTCACGTATTCAAATGACAACAATTAACCCGTCACGTTGCCGATGGCGGGGGGGGGGGCTCGCCGACGGCCGGTAACTGATATCACGTATCACTCGGACTGATATGTCTGGGCGATCTGACGTTCTGAGTAAAGGTATAACCTGATATAACTATAACTTATAGTTGCCAACTTCGAGTACTTTAACAAATTTCCAGTGTTTATACTTTACATTTATTTGAATATTTTATATTTTCGAATTAATTTTGTTAATTGATAAATTTGAAAACCACCATCCCATAGTCATTTCCCGGTATTGTTTGGGTATAATATTTTTTTTTATCGTAACATGACTACCAATTAATTGTTAAATGAATTGGAAATCGCATTAAATAATTACTTGTTTCGTCGAAAGTTGTCAAAAACTGTAAACTGGTCAAAACTCTAGAACCTATGTACCCAAACAATTATTGGTGAATGGTTTGCGCGCGTCTTCTGTCAAACCGTTAGTTGATGTCTCCGGTACAGTAGGGTAATCTTATACAGGCATAGTACAACACGTCTTTATACATAAATTATCTTTTATTAATGTTGGATCTCCATTGTTCCTAAAATAGTCTAACTATAATATTATGACAAACATAGGCATATACAGTTTGATTAAAACCAATATACATAATGCAACTAGCGTATGTAGAACTATTTTTTTTACAAAATACCACATTACATAGTGACAATGAATAAATAAAACACTGGAGGATTTTATTAAATAAATCTGGTTATTAAAAACATAGTCATTACAATTTAAATCAATTACAAAAGGATTATTACAAAACTAGAAAGAAATCTAATCTGAAGTAGTTTTATGTACTAAGAGTAAATTACATCGATTTGAAAAAAAATTGATTTTAAAAATTTTGTGTTACGGCACCTAAAAAATATTTATTATAATCAGTAACCATCCAAAGGGCATTCATTCCCTCTATAGAATACTTGAGTTTACCCAAAAATTATTGGCGCCCGTCTGTATTGCCAAACGGAAAGAGAAATTAACTTAAATTTCCATTTGCTATTTCATCTCATTACTTTATTGATAAAAAATAATTATAAACTTGTTTTGTGAAAATATTACTTTGTTTCTTATAGAAATAATGGTTAAAAAAAGTATTCTTGTAAATGAATTATGCACTACTTCTGTTAAGTCATACGTTGATGTCGATTGATACGTTGATGATTATTGGCGAGGTAGTCAGTCACTATACGATTTATTTTACATGCACTAAAAAGTATACTGAATTATGATTTGATTTTTAGAAAAAGGTCATGAAGTGGCTTTTAACGACTTGGTTTATTATTGTGTCTTTTATGTGATAGAACCCTAATAACGGCGTTGGCCGAGTTAGGTTTGAAATGTCAGTCCTCCTCAACTACCACCAGCACTGCCCAAGTCTCGTTGATCCGTAACGGCCAAGCAACTAGCGGCAATACGATCCTAACGATATTGCCAGCCATATATCCAACAACACAGTTAAAGTCATGTCGTTTGACGTAGTTTAGTGGTAAATGCCTCTAAATGAGACATCACTGTAAATGTTTCGAAGAGAGAGGAGATCTGGCAAATTACATATTTAATCTGTCATAATGACGTTGGCGAGTCACGAAACAATCACTGATAACAATGCATTTATACACTAACCAGTTGCCCTCATGTGTCTTGCAGACACTCACCTATTACAATTATGAAAATACTTGAAAGGGATGAAGTTATTAAAGATATATGATGAGAGTTTGGTTTAACATCAATACGTTAAAGTACAGAGATACATACAGTAGCACAACATAGATTACTTATCTTGTATTTATTTAAATTTATATATTGTCTTTTTGATAATCACAATGCAGGCTAGTTTGGTTTGGTTTGATCTATAAAGCCGTTTCACTCTTTCATGATGAAAAATACTACAATGAATCTTGCATCAGAAAGAGAAAAAGATAGTAAACATTAAATTACTTAGGAATCAATACTTTATTTATTATTAATGACATTTAGCAACTTTAATGTAAATGCAGGGTATTGCGTTTTTTCCAATGAATTAATTATAATATTTTTAGCAGAGTTTTTTTTATATAGGTTTTTAGTGTTAAACCAAGTTACAACTTCTGACAACAACAGAATATATTTTACAGGACTGAAAATGTAGGTATCTTACAAATTACCAAATTTGATATTCCACAGTGTTAGTACTCCAGTAATAAGTTTAATTTATCCTAAACTTCATCAGACAAATCGGTTCAACTATTTTGTAATATTTTAACAATATATTATAATTTTACCATATAAATTTCCAAACGAAACCAAATAGTCAACGTAGACACATGTTTATAATTCACAACAATGTCTTACAATGAGGATGTACCACGTTAGGTTTACACGAAAGTTTCAAAACACTTATATCAGAGAAACTAATCGGGTTCTCACATTTGCACTGGTGGATGGGGGGAGGGGGTTCGCATATTTTGACAGCTACACGGGGCCCACAATGCGGAGAGTGGCCTGGTTTACACGGATGATTCCCATCGCCACCGTCAGGGGCGCTGCTGGCAATATTGACATCGTCTAGGAAACCAACAACAGTAAACAACAACAAAAACAGTGATACGCGATATGTTGTGGGTAGGAAGACGATATCAGACCAATCGGGGATAATGGGGTCGGTGTTGTCAATAACGCAGTCTGTTAATGAACCTAGAAAATATAAAGCAAAATAATAAAAGTATTAAAAATGAGATTTTTAAAAAATGCCATTACTAAAGAGTCGAAAGTGACTCGGTAGCCTCCCCCTCTCTATAGGGGTAAATTTTTGTACGAGTTCAATGGACTTCTTGGCTGGTAAAACGACCTAGTTTTATAAAGAAATGTAAAGACCATAAACTATCAATTCGGATCGGAAACAGTGATTATTACAGATTTTCTTTTACCGTAACGTGCCTTTTGCTATTAGAGTGAATCAGCTGATTGTTACTGCTGAAAATTTATTAAATTTTTTATGATAACCAGCTGATTGATTATTTTTCTTCTAGATCGGAATTAAATAATTTAGACCCGCAACGGTTGTATTAAAAAAGCCATTATCGGTCCAAGAGTAAGACGAAACACATTTTATAACTGCTCTAAAGGAAAAATGATGAACGTTCTTTAAGCAAATACACTGCAGGCAAAGAAACGGCCATGGAGATGTGTCCTTTACTTTTTAAATCGCAGTTCATACATCAAAACCATTACAACATAATATTGACATGACATGTATAAGCAGTTCTAAGCCTCTGTAACCTGTATCAACATTTCCTTTGATTGTCTACATCCTTGCACATATCAGGCCGGGACGTTTCCCATTAGAAGGGAAGGTGCCATTCTCTGCAGTACTGACGTTTCCCTACAGCTGTAACGACGGCATGGGAACAAGAGGTGCGTTGTTGTTAGTGAAACTATCAACGGTTTGTCTCAAGTAGTGAAAAGCAGCGATGCAGTCACGACTTACCAAAGAAAGTCGCGGGATCATCTGCTGGAACCGCTGGAACCGTCCTCGTCTCCACCGAGACTGAGGTGAAAAAACACCGCAAATAGTTAATTACTGTTGTAGAGATTAGACTAAACAAGGGCATACTTGGAAGAATTAGAACCGTCATGTTTCAAGTTAAAGTTACTGAGAAGTGGCAATGTCTTAATTTTAAGAATTTGAACGGAGTCAATTACTTACGAATAGCAATCTAATATTACTTGCCTGAAGCTTTTATAGTTTGGCACTAGTGCCTTTTAAAAAGGGATAAAAACGATTCGGAAAATGTCCCGTGTGTATTAAATGACAAGCTTGAATGCATAGTAAAAACATTAACAAACAAAATTTGTCGGCCACGATTCAAAATTGAATTTAAAGTTTTTTTTCAACTAGTAAAAGATCTATAAGGTAAAGGAGTTTACAATTTATATCACAAAAGTTGAAAAATTGCGATTAATTCAATACTTACGATAAATAGTTGAAATTTCACTCCAGGTTTGTGCAAAGGTAAAGTCATGTATTCGACCTCGAACTTTGAGTGTTAAGCTCTTGAAATCTTAAAATGATTGACCTTAAAGGCATTTATCGTGTATTGCAAACAAAAAACAAAACCAGAACACACGATTGACAGGGGCAATCCTAACTCAAGGTTATAGCAAGGTTTTGTTTTGGCGATTGTCCTTAAACTTTGAATGCTAAGCTCTGTAATAAGCCATTTATTGAACAAGATCAGGGAATTTATCATTTACTGCATTCAGAAAAAAACTTGAACAAGAGACTTGATTAAAACAAGACCAAAACCCACGATCAGTAGCAATGTTAGACCAAGGTTGCAGCAAGGTTGAGCCTGGTGGCGGTCCTCGAACCTTCGTAATTGAATGATGCAGCATAATGTGCGATACCTCCGAGAGTTATAATCACGGCCGCCCAAAGTGATATTATATCTGGGTCACTGCTGCTGGCTTGTTTACATTTCAATGGCCGCCCATTCAGCGGATAACAAGAGATCCGGTGATAAAGGACTGATTGATAACGAGTGACTGGCGGCTGACTTCCTGATGCCGATGTGTCGAAACCGATGACGTCACAGTTGTATCACTTCGCGCTGATTGTATCGACCTTACTGTTAGTCAACTCCAGGGTAAACATATGCTTATAAATAAAGCTTGGAATGTCAGCGAGGGAAGAGAAAAGCTCAGTACTAATTGAGAGATCTTAGGTTTTCTTGATCTAGCGATTTACCACTTATCAAAAGTGGTATTTCAATTCCATAACACCACCAAACATGAATATAGCGTACATGTTATAGGGTTTAACATATAAAAAAATTTATCACTTCAGATTTTTGTTAGGTTTATCTAAATCTTTTTCCTTTTGGTATTAAAACTTTGTACATTGTAAAATTTTAAGATCGCTATTCATCGAACTAATAATGGAAAACGAATATGAAGACAGATACAGTCATAGAATATGAAAACGTTTTAATATGCGTACCTATTTCATCTGCTTCTATTGTTATTGCAGCATAGAACTATTTTAGTTTGCTGGAACAAGTCGATAGAACAAAGAGGTTTGCCTGGGGCAGATATTACAGT
Source organism: Neoaliturus tenellus (assembly GCA_030545055.2). Taxonomy (NCBI): domain Eukaryota; kingdom Metazoa; phylum Arthropoda; class Insecta; order Hemiptera; family Cicadellidae; genus Neoaliturus; species Neoaliturus tenellus. The sequence continues at coordinate 298,020,037 of CM061531.1, forward strand.
GAGGTCGATAAACAGGGAAATCCGCAATCTCAGAGTGGAGAGCGGCATGATATGAGCAGCGCGCGACCTTGGCAAGGGCGTGTCCGGGCTGATAAGGGCGATGCAGGGCGACGCGACGAGCACCTGCAGCCGCGGCCTTGCCGCCACCTGCCAGGCCGTTATCAGCGGTTATCATCTGCTGGGGTTGGGCCAGGGACCGGGCACACCTCGCCGAGTCAATAATCTATAGCATTGTGTTATCTACAAATTAGTTTGTAGATAATATATTAGACAACATATACATTATGTTGCGCCGACATGATGGCTTCCATTGATTAGAGGTTAAGCCCACTAGCGAGAGAACAATACTTTTTAGACTTGATCTAGTAGAAATTGGGGTACGTGAGGGTACCTAGTTAAATAATGTCGGCAAAATGTTTCGGGCAATATATTTGATCGTCATTTACCAACTGTTCAATACTTCCCACAAGTTCCAATAAATAAGCCAAACGCTGATGGAACTTCTACAAAAATTAGAAATACTGTACCGGATTCAAAAAAGATGTAATTTGTAAAAAAATGCTATTTTTGCGCCCTTAGTTCTGAGGCAGTATTTTCTATATTCACATATATCTCATTTTCTTATCTGCAAGACGTAATTCCCTTTTTTTAAGCAAAGTTTAGGCTTAGTAATTAAACTGCTCACATAGTAAACTTTTACCCTAGCGAAACCACAGAATCACATAACCACACTAATCACTAACCACATAGTCTTGGTTATTCGTTGAATGGTTTATACATTCCAAAACATCACTATTAACTTAACAAGGATTTTACCACACTAAATTAATTAAACTATAAAAATAGATTTTTATTGAATTCAGAAACTGTCAAACTAAGATCTAAGAGTAAGTCAAGGTATGCAAAGCCCCTTCAACTTGACACAGCGCGAAAGGAAAGCAAACACGCAGTGTCGCGTCGTCGAACTGCGCTTTCCCTGCAGATCGGATAGGATCTTTACGAGTATCGGATCGGATCGGCGGTGTGATATGCTGATCTGCTGATCTGGTAGTATGACCGGCAGAGTGGCAGTGGCGCTAGTGTTGAGCTTTATTTCATTTACTGCTGTACTAAAAAGAACAGTTTATGATAAAAATAACCGTTTTATTACAGTTAACAGATTTTCAAAGTAACAAATAGCCATTAAAACGATAAGATTCACAGGCAACAGATTTTTAGTACCAAAAAAGATAATTATTTAGCCAGTTCTATAGTAATGGAATAACTAACAGTTCTCGTGGTATCGACTACAAAGAAGACCAATGGAAGGCAATAACTTTAGGAAATAGAACAACTGTATGGCTGACAACGTTTAGGAACCTCGATAAAGATCAATGGCTGAGACTCCTTCACTAGTATAATTTCACCGGACTGGCCCTCGAGTTGGTCGATCTGCTCACAATTTTATAGATTTCCATCCTTTGAATAACAACGTAGAATATGATTAATATGCGTTTATAATCGTTGTAAAATTTGTCTTGATTTTAAGTAATAAGAACAATAGCTGTAATTTCACAACAAATATTAACGTAACCATAAACATAACATCTTTATGTTCTTCTTAACTGAATTGACAAAATGTTCTTCAGTAAACCAGAACTACATTATAGGAAAAAGACTTACAAGAAACGTTCCTCGATAACGATGTTCTTAACTGTTGCAAATTAACAGTTAAACAACTTTAATTATAAAAGTAACACTAATGGTTATAACCGTTAATGGAAAATAACGTTTTAACTCATCACTGGTGCAGTGGTGGATGCGGATGACAGTCAGCGGGCCTGGCGGGAAAGGGAAAGCTCATTGTCGCCGACGAAACCTTTCTCTAATTTGTGTGCTTGACATAATTGATTACGTTTTAAAATTCTAATTAGAACACCTCGGAGACGAATAAACATGCGGCGCTTTGACGGCGGCTGGATTGATGTTATGTGCGGATATTCGGTTTATGGCAGTGTCGGCATTCCTGTTTATCATATTTATTGGCCGTGTGTTTCCGCTCTGGTTTGAACCGGGTAAGGCGGCAGGTTTGGAGCTTCGGCTGTTTTTATAAAATGCCTTGCTGGAGTAAATAAATTTATGGTTGATAGTTTTTTTATATCAGTTGCTATTGAGTCCAAAAGGAAAAGAATCCATGAATTGCAGCCATTCACACCGCAAAAAAGTAGTAATGACATTCATGATAAACGTATTTCACGTTAACGAAAATGTTCAAATTAAGTATGAACAGGGAAACACATTAATGGTGAGTTGGTGGCGTAGTGGTGAGCGCCCCGGACTTCGGGACCATGACAGTGATGATGTGGATTCGAATCCTCGTTCTGCCAGTGACTTTTATCAGTATACCATTCACCCCTGTACTGTAGCGTTTCACCCCCTTACTTTGTCTTATACGATTTACACACAGATCAATAATCTATGTAGACAGGGCACATAGAAAAGCCAGAGAAAAAGAGGCCTGCTAACCTTTTGGTTGTCCAAAGTACAATTGGTTGAGGTATAATACAGAAAAAGTAAATTGGATCTATCCCGTTTTTATATAACAGGATGCTCGAAAGGCTTTGTAACTTCCTACATCCTGGCCCTAAACATTAGGTTTAATAAACTATATAATTACTTAATCAGATAATGTTTTTAATTGAGATACAAAAAGTTAAGTTCCTTGTAATCAAGATACAACTAGTTTCGTAATCTCTTATTCTTGCCATCCATTAGGTTTAATTAGATACATTATTACTTAAGTATAGAGGTAGGCCTACATTTTTATACCAATGCAAAATCAATACTCCGAATACGAGTCAGTAAAAGAAACGCCACATTATGATAGTACTCATAACTAGCTTAGGATTAGGGTGTAAAGCGGGTGAGGGGAGCGAGCGAGTCCCTGTTTAGTTTCCAAAGTGACTTTACCACTTTAAAATTAATTTTTGCTATATTTCTGTGTGTATTAAATATTTTTGATTTGAAATAAAACTTATTTCCGACCAAAAAAATTTACTACTCCTTCCAATCCATGAAGACAATCACAGCAACCGCGTGTCAAAGCAATGTGAACCTGCGGGGCCGCGGAGCGTTGCCGGCGTGGCCTTGCCGGACGGCGATATATCAAACCCGCAAACAGAGGAACGATACAATTAATCGCGAGTGGACGACCTCGACATTTGCCGGACCGCGAGGCGGCCACCGGGACCAGCCCCAGCCGGAGACCCGACATGGGTGACAACCGAGCAAGAAAAATTATTTAGTTGCGGGCCCTACGCTGATTACTTTCACACGAAACAATCACCAAGACTCTATAGTATTTTTTCAGTCTTTAAGTTCTCGTAGATTAATTATTGTTATCCAAAAGGTTGGTAATCCAAAATTATTAGATTAACTTTCCAGAACAAATGAAATTTTGACATCGTTGTGAACTAAGTTCAAGACATACCATATTTCTTTGATTAAGAATGGTTTTGCAAGCATCAAAGGGTTCTTAAACCTGACGACGTTTTTCTTTTAAACGCGAGCAAATTGGTTAGTTAACTTTTTTATTTAAATTAAATTACATACATGTAACAAGGGATGGCCCACAACTTTAAGTTCTTCTTAAAATTCACTATACAATAAATAAAATAAATTAGCAGGGGTTGCGAATGCACTCTTGTCTCCCAATCTGTAATCTCCATCCAAGATATCCACGAGTTTGGATGTATCGGAGTATCGACTTCTTCGTGGTCCACCGTCAAAGTCTTTGTTGGACCCTAATTAAGCCATACAAAATTTTATGGCATAATTAGGGTCCAACAAAGACTTTGACGGTGGACCACGAAGAAGCCGATACTCCGATACATCTAAACTCTTGGATATCTTGGATGGAGATTATAGATTAGGAGACAAGAGTTTTTAACTTAAAATTCTGTAAGTTAAATCACATTCACTCGTTAAATGATCACCACCATAGATTGTAATACTAATGCTAACAATAATTACTTCATGGTAATTAAGCAGTAAAACCGGTTGACTTTACTGACAACGGTGTGTCTGGTGTTGCAGGTATGATATTATTGGCAGCTGAGGTGTAACGTAAGTAAAACTTTCTTTTCCTATAGCGAACAATACTCGCTTTAGGCGTCAATATTCTCCACAACGTCTAGAGATTACTGGGGCACTAAACCATGCCTCGCTGAACAGCGAAATCTCCACGAGAACGAAGTGGGAAGCGTTTACATTCTGCTAGCCTGGAGTGGATAGGATCCGGAATATGAACGAATGGAAATGGATTTTAGCAATCTCATAAAGACCCTGCATAAGAAATGCGCACAGGAGTGATCATAAACATTTGAAAAAAATCAAATCATTCCACGCTCTAAAATATTGATTGTATAGCAATCTTGATCGATTACAATAAAAATAACACATAGTTTTCCTTAAATAAATTTATCATTTAAAAAAATTATAAATTTATTAACAAAAAGCTTTTGAGATCACCTTTTGCACGCAATTTTATATAATTAAAATTACTCATCTTTTGTTCTTGTTTTACTAACAAATTTTGGTGTAGTGTTGTAGTAATATTATTAGATTAGATTTTGCAATTACAGTATTAAAAATTTCATAAATTTAATGATAAAGATATGACGAATAAGTTTTAGATAATTAAGTTCATTACACAATTTATAACCTATTCTTTGATTGTATAAATTATTGATATGATGTTCAAAATACTTATAAAACATTGGGTGGCCCATTGTTTCATGTTATTCAATCACGATTCGTTACTAATAACAAAATTTTGTAATTAAATAATAATTTCTAAAACCCATTATTAATTCTACTCAAGCCTAATAAGTTGTTTTGTGTGAATCATGAACACACACACTTCTAATCAAGGATGTTCAGCACAATAGACAGACCGGTAAGGTGTCATTAGAACGGTATAATAAGCGGTGTCAGTTCCCGTGCGCAGTCATTGCTAATGGCCCTGCGCATGCTGCGACTGCGCCTGCGGCAATGTGATCACTGTAGGGCGCGTGCGCGGTGATCACGACACGCAGTTGAGAAATGTGACTTAATCACTGCCTTCCAGCTAATTGTGACACCCTCTCTACATAAAGAGAGGCTCAATGTTTAACGAGGTTGACAACATAAACACATTTTTTATTATATAAATTAATAAACGATTAAATATTATTCAAATTTAGTTATTCATTTCAGGTGGTAGTCAAATTAATTGTTTTGAAGCAATAGACCCTACATTTTGACTATAAATAGTAAATATGAATTAATTCTCTGTGTTTTGAACAAATACTATAGTCATCTAGCAGACACTTTCCATTGCTTTACGAAAGTAGCTAAATAATAGTTTTTATAGTGGAATTATGAGCACTAAATTATGGTTTGTAATCGACACAAACATTTAAAGGTAACAACATTACAATAGTTGGTAAAGTACGATTCGAGAGTTTTCCGGGCCAAGGAGGCAAGGCTGAAAATTCCAACTTTCGAGTACAGTATATTCTTTTTTATGAGCTTGGAAAAAACCACTGCCGTCCTAGAATTTTATTCAAAATTCCATAATCCCAAGTTCCTACTCCAAGGTCACGAGTTATACTCCGTAGGTTTTCATTCTACCACAAGTATTGTTTACACATTTTTCCATAACTAATTTGTGATTCACTTATAACTGAATGTCTGTGACCTCCATGCGTCTTTAAAATCGTTACAATTATAGAATGGCAGACACCCTGGACTCGCATAGTTTTGGGTGGCTGTGCAGCACTCCACACCGATTAAGATTGTTGCAACCTTCCTTTCACCGGTTGCAGGTGAGCAACTGACGGTTGGCTCATCTTCACGATATGGCGCACCGTGTGTGTAAACTGGTCACCTCTCCACTATATCAGGTCAACTCCATTTACAGAGCTACTCATCCACCGGTGTGCAACTGATGCTGTTTCATTCAGTGCCTCTGATTTTGCAAAATGTTGTTTTTCTGTTTCTCGTTAGTAATTTTTTTTTTCTTATATTTCTTCTCCTCCCTTTGTCTGTCTGATTAGTCAATAGAAATACTGAAATCAGGCTCTCCGCCGTTTACACGGGAAAAACCCAGTGAAGTTTTTAAATTAAAGTACCTATGCATATATAACTTATATGCTATTTATTTAAGAAAAAACTTTGGAAAAATTCTCTTTGTTTTTTAGTTCTATAATATTATGGGTGTGTATTATTGTTTTATAAATAATAGAAACATGAAGAGATATTTTATAACTTATTCTTTGATGTAAAGTATTTGAGTACCGTACATTAAAATTGTATTTATACTTTTATCATATAGGACAGGTGCTGATTGGGGTAAACTTATGAAATTTGTATACGGCAGTATATAACACATATTTCGATTATTAAGACACCGACACAATCTGGCGCATATTTTTATACAGTAGCCTACGGTATATGACAGAAGCATGAGTGTCACGAGTATGAGGCGTAGCTTTGTTACTGACAAAGACCAGCTGTTTTTATTTGTTTGAGTTATTAATTCAGTGAACAAAGGAAGCTAGGTCTAATTTCGAAAGATAAAAAATTTCCAGATTTTTCTCAAGATCGAGATATCAGCCTTCAGATTTCAAGTTGCTGAAAATTTCTAACTGTTGGAGGTAAACAATGATGACCCAATTTGGACAGAAATTGCAACAGTATTGAATTTTTGACATAAAACGAAAGAGCTATGACATTATTTTCCTTTTGACGTTTAAGGTTGGGCCTAGGATTCTGAGATGTTACCTTCGCCAGCGCACTCTGCCTTGGCGGTAAGGCGCAGACCCCGTAAGTTCCGTGTCCGGTCCGCCAGCTCTGCCCCATATAAGGAGTAATATCCATCAACGAATGGTAGCTTTCTTTCTGACATTTCCGACTGGAAAAGTTGATTGATTATTACGGCAGACCGATGAATTAACATCACCGGTCCAGCGCACGCTACCCGAGACGCCACGCTATACGTCGCAGCTACGTGGCCGTGGCCTTTTATTCATTAGTTAAGAGCCATCTTCACCCCTGGGGCAATAGCCCATTGTTGTGCAGTCGGCAATGTTAATCATACGGCTTTTAATGCAAAACATGGTATTTTATTCCCCTGTTTCGGACGCCGTTTTTCAACCGATTTTCTTCAAACTTGGTAAGTGTTTGGTCGAATAGTTATATTAGTTTTCTCATATTTCAAAATTTTGAAAATTTAACAAATATTACTAAGGAAAATCGAGTTACTTTTCAACGTCACAGAGAGTAATACCAGGTTAGTGACATGTTAGCTGATTTTTTTGTAATCTATGTCCAAGCAAAGACATTAATATTTTAACCGCATACCTACCAAAACTGGCTAGGTAGCTGATTGGTTATAGTGCTCGCCTTTGAATCCAAAGATTGTCGGTTGGATCCTGAGGAAAGTTAGTAGCTTTTTAAAGGTTCGATTCCAGACCAAGTCGCCATTTGTCATCGGGCTATTAATTAATTATGCTTTCTAACAAATGGTCGATGTTAGATAGTAACAAGACTGGGGATTGGACCGTTTCCCGTCAAAATGTTAAAAAATTCCACTGGCCAAGATAAAAAAAAAACTTTAAATTATAATAAGAAATAATCAATACTATTATGCATGAATGTTTTGAACATCAAAACTTATTATTTTGTGTCAAAAATATTCTGGTTCGGTGTTGATCTGTCTGATATCGGGTAGTTTTGTTCAAAAGGTTACATTCTGAGTATGAAACTCGAATATTTGGGAGTTTTTTTACTATAAAGTATGAGGAAATAATGAGATTGGCCAAGGTCTGTGGATTCATAAAATTTATTTTGTATTTCATCGGACCTGCTTGGGGTTCACTCAGTATGTTGGTTATGTTCATATATATTTACCGTATGTAATTAGAAAAATCACTTGGAATACATTGTAGTTATAGAACAAATATTTCACAACTTAATTATACTACAGGGTTTAGTATATTTTTAAATACAAAGTCATAAATAGGCCTACATTGTTCAGGACGATTAAGAAGTGATTTTAACACGTTCAATTTGTTATGCTAGGAGATAAGGAAAGTTCCGCTCAATTCCAAAACAAACTAATTTCACAACACTGAAAAGTATAGCAAAATTAAAACTCTAATAAAAATATTATTAAATGTAGCAGAAGTAGTGGGGTTTTGCCGGTTCTGGCGCAGGTCAAGGCCAAGCGGTTCGAACCGGCAGTTGTGGTTGACAGTGATGGGTGTGTTTTGTAAGTGGGTCAAGGCCATCCGGAGGGAGTTTTAAAAAAGTGGGAGCCGCAGGGGCTCAGTCGGGGCGGGGACTCGGGACGGGTCGGATCGGAGCGGGAGCGGGCGGGCCGAGGGAGGGGTTGTTTTTTTATTTTTTCGTTTATTTATTTTAATGAATTTAAATTAAAATCGTGTCGTTGTTGTTGTGCAGAGAGGCGTTGGAGCGTCGTACACTGGTGACGCAGTGGTAGACGCCGAAGGTGATGGCGAAAAGGAGGTAGACGCACAACATGCACAGTACGCATTTGAACAGTTGCAGCAGGCGGACCATCCCTTGTTGGTTTGCCGCTTCCAATTGCAGCCTGTTGATCTCCAGTCTGAGTCTGTCCTCTTCCAATCGTGATTTGAGCGAAACGTCGTCCATCATCTTCGTGTGCGTGTTTTTTTTTTTTTTTTTTTTTTTTTTTTTTTTTTTTTTTAATTCGTGGTGGGGCGAAAACGGGAGCAATGTTGACGGTCGGAAAGTTGGCGATGAAATGAGAAGCGAAGACGAGCGCAGTGCATATTTATTGTAGAGTGGTGGAGGGTGAAGAAGAAGAAGAAAAAAAAACAGTTGTTTGCGATTAAACGTCATTGTCAGCCGTGTCGGACGCTGCAGCCTCGGAAGGTGGAGGAGTGCTGTTTGCAGGTTCGATGTCCTCGCTCTCCATCTCCTCGCATTGTGGACAATTGTAGGAGATCTCCACAGTCATGGTGATGGTGTTGTGTGGAGCGTTGACTACGTCATTCAAAGTTTCAAAAATATCCCGCAAGTCTTGTTACGACTTTACGGTAAATGTATTTGTACTTGTTGCTAAAGGAAAGCCGCTCATCGTTCGGGAGTTGGCGAACAAATGGCGAGCGGCGGTGAGGCGGCCGCCTATACTCGGTAGGGGTACCGTGGTGGGGGAAGAAAAGAGTGGGGGGAGGCCAGTGGTGGGGCGAAGCCTGGGTGGGGAACGAGGGAACTTCGGTCATCGCAGTTCGCCGCGAAACGCCGTCGGGATAGGTTGTGGGAGCCGTACGAAGATAAGCGCTAGCTGTAACACAATGTAGAAAATAGTAATACTTTGTTTGTAAATTAAATATTAAATTTATATTTAACCAGAGCCTGCATTTCTTGTTCCTCGTCGTTTAATTCAACAATTTTAACACCATTATTTGTCTGTTCCTCTTCCTCTGCACTTTGTGACGATGAAGACATGGAGGTGCCGGAAGAAGATGATGAGGATGAAAATATTTTGGTAGGATTGACGTATTGCACTGTGATGTTGATCCATCTTAAAGGATAGTTATCAATGAGTGTGAGTAAGTTTTGGAATAGTTCTTCCATCTCTTCTCTGTCGGTAATTAAATGTTGAAAGGAAATGAATTTATCATCCATGTTGTTGTCAGTGCGAGTAATGAAATAAAAATGAGAAGCGTATCGAATGATCCGTAGAATATATGTTGTAAAAAAAAGTGGTGGGGGGTAATCTCAAGGTCAATCAAATGGAGTTTTAAAAAAGGGCTGCAGTCAGTGACTACAGCTATACATCTGAAGCTTCAACAGGATCAGAAGACCAATCTGATCTGTACTTGCACGCACTTATGATGCATGTACAAAAGTCGTCCTTATAATATGCATTGCACTCTCGACAATTGACAAGTTTTTCCGGATGGAATTTGATACACCTCTGGGGACAGCAAGTGTGGAAGTATCGTGATTTAAAAATCTTGAAGGTTCGCAATTCCGGTGGCGGTATTTGCTTTGTCTTGCATTTGCAGTAACAGGATCCGAAGAATTCGCACTTTGTACAGGCTAATCCGTCTACCATCCACCTCCCTAAATCGGTGCATTTCTGTTCACAACAGTAGCGCGGCGCGTCCTTGTTTTTCTTCTCTTCCATGTTGCCGCTTCTAAGTCTAGGCGAGAAATGAAGTTGTATAGTGTAGGATAGCGTGTTTTATAGATTAAGAAAAGTGGTGGGGGTAATCTCAAGGTCATCCAAATGAAGTTTTAAAAAAGAACATCTTACAAATGTAAGATGGTTATTTTATATATTTATGATGCAGGTTTGTCCTTTTCTTCTTCAGGTTCTTTCTTAATATTCTGTTCGTGTTCTTGCTTGTTTGCTCTAGCCATAGCGATGAGTTCTTCAGTGGATAGCGGATGCACCTCTGGAAACTTCAGGATCAGTTTTGGTTGGAACCCTTCTCTAGTCAATACATTGAGATCGGAGCTCATCTCTTCTACGGTTCTATAGTCCTTTCCGTAGATCTTTCCATTGAATTCAATCATCATTCGGTATAACATGGTACCAGTAGTTGTTACCGCTGCGACTGTTGGAAAGCAAATGATGATTTTGTTTGAGTTGAACACTCAATTTATAGCGAAATTTCACAGCGACGAGTTGTAGTTGTTGTTGTTATTTTGCTTTGACATTTAGTAGTATTTGTGGAACTTGACATTAGTTTGAGTAGACGGAGTGGATGTTGTCCCCGTCTGTGTGGGAAAGAACACTTCATCATCGCAGAAGTTTTGTTTGGAAAACATCCTCTTGTTTGTGACATAAGTGTCGACGTTCAAGTGATAACCACCGGCAAGAAGAACTCGCAATTCATTAGTGAAATTGTCGAGCTGTTCAAAAGTTGTAATAGTGGAGGTATCGTATGATGCACACTTGATCTTGAGAGACATCTTGCTATCACCGACGATTGCACAAGCAACGGAGATGTGTACAGCACTGAAGGTAGTCGTAGACTGAGGAAATTCCCACGGACATTGCTCCATTTATATAGTTTTTGAAACTAGGTCAAGGCCACCCAAAATTGTTTTTTTATATAAAGCAACATACCGATATGTGTACAAACACATACCGATATGTTGCTTTATTTATTTATTTTTTTTTTCTTATTGTCATTTATTCAGAAATACTTTACAAAGGTGTACAAGAACAATAGGAAATTACAAATTAACTGTTGGCAGTGGGCATGACGTGAAGTGTGAGCTCTGTAGAATTGCTTCCGCTTGGACCGTGGGATGCCAAGTAGAGAGCGCCGGGGTGGATGAGGCGTAGATCTTCGTTCTGCAGAAGTTGGACGAAGCGTTTGGGAAGAAAGATTTGAAATTTCGGTTCATCACCGGGCGAGTAGGGCGCTTCACTCAGCGTACAGTTGATGGCGTCTCCGACAGTTGTTTCCATCTTCTTGATGGTGTGGATGATGTAGTGCTTTTCTTCTTTCAATTCTGAACATCTCTTGGTGGGTAGGATGGTAGACTTGGAATGTTTGTTAAACTGATCAACAAGTGATTGTAAAAACGTTTGCGATGCAATCTTTACTTCTTCTTTTCTGTTGATAATATTCTTACTCTTGCGAATCTGCGTGCGAGGTGTTGACTGCTCGGAGGCTAGAGTAATACTCATGCTGGGTCATGCCCGTCCCCTCGCTTTTATATCCTCCCCATCCCCCACCACTCTGTTGGAGATACGCGTTCAAGCGATAAGCGTTCTTTAAAGCGCATTGGGATTGCCGATGTTTAAAGTTCTTCGATGAAATACAAATGTTTGCAAAGTGACACTGGAAATTCCTGTCCACCTGAACATTTAACACTTCATGGTTTGTAAACGCCTGTATCCAACTGGCTTTCTCCAATCCTTTTGTGTAGATAATTTTAAATTCTTTACAATAATGATTCATAATGTGCGGCATCATACTGTAGTGTATAAAACCTTCGTCCCATCTCAAGTTGTGAAAGTGTTTTATCAACCATTTGTTTGTCACTTTCGCTTTGGTGGTTAATCTGTTGAACGGTAGAGGCGGTTGGAATAAATAGTGATAAACTACAGATGTATCCATATCTAAAACTACTAACTCTTTTATAATAAAACTTCCGTCGTTACCGCGGAACGCTTGAAATTCAATTATACCTCGTCTTACCTCCATTACTTCCGATTGGTTGGAAAACGAAACTCGTTTATTCATGACGAAGGTTGGTAAACGACTGTTTGTAAAACCGTGGTGGACATCCTTTTATACTGGAGGTTGTTAGTTTACTAATTGGTGCACGAGTCTTCTTCATTCATCTCTTGGGCTTGTTCATCTATATTAAAGTTAGTTTGATAGTTGTGCAACTGTCTCCACATATCAACTTCGTGAGGTATTCTATTGAAGATGGACGTATCTACAGGACCGTATAGAATCGGAACATACGGCTGTCTATCCAATGTATCGGTCAAATACTCTTTTATAATCGCGCTTGAAAATATCAGCTGTTTTAGATATCTCGTTATAGGACCGGTAGCACAACTTAGACTGTAGAATTCATCTTTTGTCAGGTGTACCTTCATCTCGTGCTTGGTTAAATCTCGAAAGCGAACGATTTGTCCACCTCGATGTTTCACTATATCAATTTCGATATTCGATTCCAGCAGACTTAATTTTGTCCTTCTTCCAAATGTGTTGTTACTCAAATAACATTCCAAAAGATGTAGATGTTTCCTAAACGATTCCCAGGAAATTTCAGTGAAGGCCACCATTTTGGATCCATGATTTAAAATAACAGTTGGTGAATAATCCAATGATTTTATAACTCCGGCGGATACGCTCTTCGTCATACACGAAGAGATGGGATAGTAGATCCTGAGAAATACTTCTGCCAAAATATTGGTGGAAATGGTGTCGTCGATCTTTCTTCTTTTTACTCCTTTTTTAACTTCCTCTTCTTTTTTCTTGTGTTTAAACTTGAGGAACTCATCCATTTCTTGTTCAACTTGTTTTTCTATATCCAAACTATTGTCAGCCATGAGAGGCGTAGTTTCTTCTTCGTTAGTATTTGCAGTAGGCGAGCTCATCTTGCAAACGATGCTTCCCATACGACGGTCAGAAATATAATGAGATTTTCATTCTTTTTTTCCCCCTTTTATAACATTCGCATCAACCTCAAAACAGTTTTTTACAACACATTTTTAACGATTCCCGTTAATGGAGTGTACGTCACTATCTTGTCATGTAAAATCAGACAGTATGCCGAAGTTCCATCCGGTACTGCTTCTTCAAACTCCATTTCAATTTTTATATCCACACTTGACGACTTTACGGATTCATTTTGTTTTGAACAATCGATTACGATTATCGGAGCTTTTGAATAAAACTGATCCGGTGATAATAGCGGTGTATTTGTCTTTCCGTAATATGACGATTGAAACCTCGCATACATATCGTATAAAATGGAATAACGTTTTTTTCTGAACATTACATTTAAATTGTCATAAGGAAAGAATTGAGAGTTTAGAAAAACTTTGCAATTTTTTATCTTGCAATGGTCAAATTGACCGGCGTGCGAAGTTATAACATCTTTTCGTTTAGTCTGGAAACCGAGTATTATGTACCGTGCCCGTTCTAAATAAGTGGACGTCTTCACAGTCCATGTTTGACGCTCTGTTTGAGGTAGTGTGGGATATTCATGGAATTCCCAACTTCTAAACGGCATGACGATATCACGGTCAGATTTCAACTTTCTCAACAATACGATTCTGTGTTCATCGGCTAATCTGACATGCGGTACTCTCCACACGACTTTATCCAACTGTAGTTGCCATTCCAGTTTGGCTTCCGTAGTTCCAGGGTCTGCAAGTATCAAGTCCTTGTTAGTTGAAGATCTGAGTAATACCAATTCTTGTTTGACATTTATTATTATTCGTCTGTAATCTTCAGCGAATCCCAAAAGCAAACGTAAAGGGACATGAAAGTCAAAATGACCATTGGAATCCGGTGTTATAGTGTCTTTATCGGGAGCAACCCATCCGGCGGTGACTATTGAATTTTTCTCATGCGGTGTTAATGATGTTAATCCTTTCAGTGTCGTTGTTAGACCGACCTTTTTTGTTGAATCAACCGTCACTCCTGATATTTCATATCTTATTTCATCAAAAAGATATGCCATCGGGTTATTTATAAATGGAACCGTTGAACCGGTCTTTCCATCCAATTTTAATACCCGTCCTTCGATGTACAAGTAACTTTCACACGGTAACGTGTAAATGTCCTGTTGTTGAATGGGGATCCTTATTTCATCGTTATTGTTTAATTTTGATGAAGTGTAAGGGTTGTGCGTGTGGTATTCCTTCTCCCATAGTGTTTCGTCGAACGTCGGTCCTTGAGATATATCCAGGATATCCATCGTTGGTAAGTCTTAGTCCGATCTTTTGCAGGAAACGAATGTTGTCCGGTGTTAACTCGTCCAATGTTGAAGAGCTACTGAGGTCTCGGCTCTTCTGTTGCGGTTTAAATGTCAATCCCATGTTGAACTTATGACACCGCTCTTATGTGTAACCGTATTGTAATGGTTTCTCCTCTAAAGTCAACACTGTTACCGTCCTGATCCGATATGTTCAGTACGATGTCCGAAATGAAACTGGTGTTCAATGGCAGGTATATTAGGTTTTGTGGTTTCTCAACTATTTTAAAACCGGGAGCCACTGTTGGATAAAATGTATGCAAAATATGTTGGTTTACTCCATCTCTATACGATCCGTGTATAATATTGCATGTTATATCAATACTGTTCACCTTCAATATTGTCACTGTGGTATCGCCTGTATGAGTGGTTCCAGGATCTAAGACTTTTCTTTTCTTGTTTGAAAATCCGAGTAAACTGGCGATCGACTGTTCCAAACTGAAATCTATATAATACTTTGAAGTGATTTCCGCTTTTAAAGTATTGTTATTTCCTTTTATACTGATATTTTCTTCTCCTAGCTGCTTCTGTAATACTTGGTTTATATCGTCTATTTCATACGATCCAGTAGATAAAGTGATTACCTTCAATTGTGAATAATTTCCTTTTTCGTCTTTACTCTCGTAATAATGTAGTAAATTGTTTTTTCCCTCCGTGACGTTGGGAATTGAATTGTACGTAGTAAAATCCAATAGTGCAGCTTCCCACAGTCTATCCTTGGATAAACGTAGTGCCGGGAAAAGAGTGCTTTTCAGTGTGGATGAATTTCCACTCAGTGACACTGTATACGATGACATCTCAAAGTTGACTGACACTTTTCGCTAAAAACTCCAAACATAAATGTCCGCATATTTCTGTATTGTTGGGTTGTTCTCTTTTGTAATTGTAAAATATATTTCTGGAGTTCCGAAAATAATGTTGAAGTTCTTTCGGCGGTGGTAGATTGCCGAAACTGTCAAAGTAGTAAACGTTTTGTCCGAGTTTCTTATAGCATACCCAATGAGTTCCTGAACCATGAGTGGAATCCAAATTTACTATTCCAGTTTCGTTTTTCCATATATTATTTGGTAATGCGTCTTTCATAAAAACTCCTCTAAAAAATGGTATTCTTAAACATTTTACATAATTTGATAATTGATGATTTGTTAAAGCTTTATTTGGAATTATCAATTGATTGTTCTTATTTAGTACACACGGTATGGTCTTAGGTATAGGCCTGCTCCGTTTTTTACCATCGACCAAACGGAAGTTTTCTTCGCCTTTGTTTTACGAGTTCTACGACGTCTTTTCTTAATGTTTCCACCTCTTTTGGGAGCTCTTTTCTTTGCAGGTCGTCCTCTACGACGTTTCCCACCACCGAATTTTGTTTTCCCCTTCATGGCTGTAGTAACTGCCCAAGCGGCTGCTTTTTCCGCAATGCTCGCGTCACTTGATTTCACTCTTTGCCAAGCTTTTTCAGCTAGCACTCTATCCGCTATCGATCTATTTGTCGAATCTGTAAACTTGGAATACGCTATATCGTGTTGTTTGCAGGCCTGATCCAATTTATTAATACCGGGATCTCCTCTTGCTAAACGTTTTGCCAACTTAGTTCCGGGTCCGCAATATTGATAGCCTCCGGGCAGATGAAATTCGTATGGTAAAGCGTCTATTGCTCGATTTAGAACAGCACCAACAGGAATCCGTCTTAGCAGGGATAACGCAGCTGATGTTATACCACGTCCTTTCTTGCCGCTGTCTTGACGACGACTGAGCGTTGCGGTCTTCATTATGTCGTCTTATAAAACCAGCGTGTTTACTCCACGAGCTGCTTTACATAAATGAATAACACATGCACAATTTTTATATTTAAATACTTAATTATTCAAATTAATTATATACTGATTTATAATTCTATTTTTAATCCAAGCTTCTCGTTCATCGGGTTGAATCATCACATGACTCGTTGTACTAGCTATATGATTGTGAGTATCGATAAGTAAATTGCCCACTATTCTTATTAAACAGTCTAAAGTTACAGCATCTTTTGGATGTTGGGGATCGTGTAACTGCATAATACGTTTATCATTACACGTGTAAGCAGTCGAATCACTTTTCGACGTTGTTATGACTTGTCCAATAGTAGCAGCATCATTTAAATCTTCTCCTGGTAAAATATTAATTATTTTCTTCATCTTTGCATCATATTTGGTCCCAAAGTGTTTATCCCAAGTTATTGTTTGTCTTAATGTAACACAATCATCATCTTCATAACCAGGATAAATATCTTTTATTCTTCTATTACGACCATTGTATGTACCTAATGTACCACCACTCGCAATTAATGTTTGCACCATTAGAGGTACATCTGTATCTTTTATACCAAATCTTCCATTTGTTATTGTTTTATGTCCTGCATCCCATTCATCATTATTTCCTTGCATTAAATCAAACTTTTCATTTCCATGTATAAATGTATCTCCTCGCTTTAGCACGGCATCTTCATGTTTTACAAAATTTGATGTTCCCCTTTTTAATTCTTTAGATAATTGTTCCATAGTAACAGCGTCTTTTGGTTGAGAAGCGAACTTTACATTTGACAACACTTTCCCATGACAATCGATTTCATCACCATCTTGTAAAATACAGTTGTCCTTGATGTATTTCAGGTTTACAGCATCGCCGTCTTCCTTTGGGTATCCAATGTCATTTATTATAAATTTATAAAAAGAAAATCCGCGTTGAGTCTTTTCCGGTATTATAGAATGTAAATATTCTTTATTAACTGAATCTTTATTATTTTTTGGATTTGCCACGTTTGTTATCCTATGATTCCCAGCATCATATGTCTGTCCATCTTTTAAATTATTACCCCACTGCAATTTTAAAGTATTTGAAAGTTCAGATGATAAATACTCTTTATTAATTGCATCAGAACTATCAGTTGGTTTACCAACATTAATTATTCTATGCGATTTGATATCGTAAGTATTCTTGTCTAATTTAAATGATGTAGAAGTAGCTTCTTTAACTGTTTTTAAATTTGCTCCATCAGTATCTTCTTCTGGATCTTTAACTAGTTTTAAACGTTTATTACTTATGTTATAGTCACCTTCAGGAGTTTGTGGTAAACCGCCTCTTTTTCTGTCTTCTCCGACTTGCACCCCTAACGCGGAGTACCGTCCGAACTTGTCGACACTCATGTTAGAACTGATACATTATACGCTTGCAACTCTTTTATATCCGCGGGCAATTATACGACTATGCCGCGATTCCTAAGTTCATCAACCAGAGCCACCCATTCATTATTTAATCCCGTATGACCGGCTTCCATGGCTTCATGTAGTAGTCTCATTCTGTCAACCAATTTATTGATGTCTTTGTAGTAAATCACATTTGTATTGTACAGATTTTTCATCAGTCCTTTACCAGATGTTGAAGTATCTCCTTTACTCTTTTTGCCATGTAGTTCAAGAAGTGATAAATCCATAAGTGATAAAGATTTTCTTTTTAGCGGTTGTTTCACCGCCGGTGCGGTACGTAATGTTGGCAGTTTTCGAGGAGGAAACAGCTTTTTAATAACGATGTTATATTTCGTTGCACGTGAACGATTAATCATTGCATCCTTTGAGTAATTCCTTTTATGAGCGTTGGTATTTTGTAGAATTTCTTTAAAAACATTTAAATCTTTGATTGAATATCTTAGTGGTATGTTTTTAAAAATTAATTCATATAACCCTTTTGTTCCTTTATATTTATGCTCACCAATAATGATGTGATCGTCTTCAGTTATTTCAAGTTTTGAATCACCTATTTTTAATTCATTCCCATCAATCCTTGCTCCGTATATGTGTGATTTACCTAAATTCGGATTTGCTTTCATGTCATGTAGCATTTTCATTATGTATTTCCTTCCAAGAGGTCCATGCTGTAATATATCGCTACTCAATTGAGTTAGATTGGGAATTGATTGTTCTGCTTCAGGTATCGGTTGTTCTTCTTCTTTTTCAACAATTGGTTCTTCTTCTTCTTTTGTTTCTTCTTGCGAAAACTCACTAGCACTTGTATATGAATCATCATCGTCTTTTTTAACGTTTCTACTTCTTGTTTAGAAACTGGTAGTAAAACATCTCCTTCATAACGAGGTTTACCAATGGTTTTTGATATCTGTTTTAAAGGTTCCGTAATAGGTTTAAATGTAGTCTCTAGGAATTCTTCTCTTTCACTTAAACCCATCCTTAATGCGCGATTCTTCATCCTAATAGAATCACTGAGTGATTGTATTTCTTTCAATAGTTTTTCTTGATTCACCATGTTTACACTATGAAGTCTGATTCATTACTAGACGTACTGCCATTCAATTAATGGATTAATACAAATTTGTCCAACCCTATTCGATATCTTCCATCTTTTATAGCTTCATCTTTCATAATGACGAGAAAGCCATACTTTTCAGCCCACGCTTTGCCGCACATCTCTTTAAATTTATCAAATGTCATATCCGCATTCACATGATCGTTATATATATGTTTCAAATTTGTTTCATCTTGCTTGAATACTATCAACAAATTAGCATTATCTCTTATAAGTTGTTTTGGAATTTTACTGTAGGTTTGACCAATGTAAATACTGTCAATATTATGATGTCTCCCCATTGCAAAATAACTTCTGATTGTATCGTGATTTTCACATGATACATCGTCAAATATAAATACAGAAAATGGTTTAGCTTCATTTGGCTGCATAATTGTTTCACTGGCATTAAACTTGTAGAAATTTACTTCTGGTACACTTGCTAACACTTTATCCAACAAACTGGTATTTAGGTTGTTGCAAAGATTTTGAAAAAATGTATATATTATTAAAACGTAGTCCTTTTGGATTAGTTATAAGGTTGAAAACAACATTTGTTTTTCCACAATTTGAAGGACCGGTTATCAAACATCTTATGGAGTTTGGTAGTAATTCCCCATGTTTACCACGGTTTAACTTGTCACTATCCACCGTCAATTCATCTATGTTATTAATATTAAATCGTTCCTTTTGCTGTACAATATCCATCTTGTTTAAAGGTTCAACACATAATGAATTATTAAAGTATTATACCAAGTCTTTTGTAGGAATCCAAGAATCTTCACTCTTGTCAAATCCCAACCAACGGACTTTAACTTTATCCTTTTTTCTTTGTAAAACCTTTTCGACAAGATATACGTCACCAACTGTTGATTTCAATAGTTCATGCCCATAGAATCCGCCTTGAAGTAGTTCACCTTTGTTGTCCTTTAAAATGTACGTTTCTGGTATTGTCGGCTGCACCTTGTAGATTGTAAATACTTCGTTAGTCCAGTTTGGTAGATATCTCTTAATGAAAACTCCTTTGTATTTACTTATACGCACCTTATCGTTTACTTTAAACTTTTTAGGTTTTAATTTTTCAATTTTGGGAGCAGTATTTTTTTTAATACGCTCTAAAACAAGCTTAGCATTGCCGCTATTTACTTGGATAGGTTTCATACCAATAGTGCGATGATACTTGTTATTGTACTCTTTTATAAGCTGCGGAAATATATTTTACCACACGTACGATCCTCGTTTGGAAAATGTTTTATACATCGCTCCTTTTAATGTTCTATTGAATCGTTCTATTATCGAAGCTTTGACTTCCGAATTTGTAGAATAATGATTTATGTTATATTTTTTCATTAATGCCGCAAATTCCTTATTGAAATATTCTTTTCCATCATCAGTTTGTAAATGTTTGATGACAAGTTTATTTCTTTTAATAGCCGTTTCCATAGCTTTTGTAACACTTTTCCCACTCTTGTCCTTAAGCGGTAAAGCGTCAGCGAGCTTGCTAAAACAGTCTATAATAGCTAATATATATTTAAACCCTTTATTCAATTTACTATGTGGTATCATCTCTATGAGATCGGCTTGGTATAGATCGTTCATTCCTTTTATAACTGTATTCCTTCTTGGAAACTTCCTTCTTGCCGGTTTATGAAGTTCATGTACAATCTTATCCTTCAAACCTTCCATTCTTAGATGTTGTTTCCACGCCGGTTTAAAAAATACTAATCCTCAGACTGGTTTGTCATCTTTTATATCATTAACAAATATGGGTCAAGGCCAAATAATAGCTGTGTAAAAAAGAGGGGGCATGGCATTGGGCTTGCCATGCTCCCCTCTTTTTTACGGAAAGGAAAAAAGGAAGTAGGTGAAAGGACGAAGAACAGGTTTTATTGGTCGATAGGAGTTAATGAATAATGTCCAAAAGGAAGAGTGTGTATATTGTCTTGCTGGATATGCCTCTTGTCATCCTTGTAGCTTAGTGCCCATTTGGTTTGTTTAACACTGTAAACTTGATGGTTGAAGCTTCTTATTGTATTAAAAGTTGCTGTGGTTTCTATATTTTCGAACAGACATCTTTTAAAATGTTCAAATTGTACATTCTTCTTTAGATATGATGTTTTAATGCCTTTTGCCTTCTTTACAACTTGATGTTCTTCTCTCTCACTTATGTATAGTTGAAATGAATAAAGCTTGGACATCAAAGCCACAATCTCTTCCATAGGCGCACCATTGGTCTCATCTTTGAATTTTCCTAAGACTTTCTTGTTTATCCCGTTGTCGTAGTTAGGGTGCTGCTGCGGATAATCAGAAAAATCAAAATCATCTTTATAAACAAAAGTGCGTAGATCTTCATACATATCATTGGTTATAATCCAATAGATGAATGCGTCGGTGTCCATGTATGCAATTCCAATGTTCTCTCTTCCATAATGTTTCACCATTTTATTATAATGAAAATCGTACATATGAGTTTTTGATATATCTAAAATAGACATTCCGACATAAACAGGGCGATCCATCTTAATTGAAATTTTGTTCATAGAAACGGCAACAAGGTTTTCATTAATAATTATTGAAGATGCAAAGTTTGGTTTTTGCACCAACTTTTGTAGTTTTGTTGCGTCATTAACCAATCTTAAATCTTTGTGATTCCTCTTGTTTTCTAATGTTTTACCGAATATTGCATTATTCATCAATTTAAAGAAATCCTTTTGAAAATTGGACGTTGCCGCTGTTCTTCTTCTAGTGTTGTTATCAATATAGGATTTCAACCAACAGGATTGAGAAAATTGTAGCACCCTATTAATTCTGGTAATTTTCAATCCCATCTCTAACGCTTGTTGTACTGTCCAATAATGCGCTACATACCTCGTCTTGTTGGTGAGTGTCATCATTAATTTCGGCCATCTACCAGTAGGAGATATTTCTGTTTTTGCTAATAGCGGCAAGTCATAATGGTGGTCGTGAAGATGTTCCGGGTACTCAAAATCAACGTCAAAGATGTAACCAGTATCTCCGTGTTTAGGGATATCGGCGATGTTATCGATCGAATTTGGATCAACCCATTTAAAATTATCATATGGAAGGGGTTTTGACATAGCCCATCCGTATAGGTTATTTGCGTCAAAATAACCTATAAATGTACTTGGTTGTGACGCGTCATAGTTGGGGAGGTATTTATTGTTGGCTTTTACATATCTGGTTACACTTTGCGTTAATCCTCCTCGGATACCAGACTCTATCATCAACACCATATCTATATCGGTTAGTAGTTGAAGTTTACAGTTTGTTTCTTTTAACATGGCCTGCCATGCCAATCCGGGAGCTGTGTACGAATGAAGAGGGTCTAATCCGTATGCTTTTAAACAGGTATTCCTAAATTCTTCCATTATGTCACATAATAGTGTCACATCCAATTTAACGTAGAAATCCGAATATTCTCCCAAAGTTCTCATCCCTAGTTCATTCCATACCTTACAAGCGTGTTGATAATCTTCCTCACTGATGTCCTCTTCGTATAATTTACTCTTAAAAGCTTCTCTAGGTGGAAGTGAGGTTTCTTCAAATCTTTCCAAACTGTCGATATAATCGTAAGGGAAAACACCTTTGCGAAGAACTAGATCCAATTTATCGTTATTCACAATCTTTCTTGTTTCTATTAAATCTTCTTTCCTGAGGTTATCTGAAAGTCTCGATAAACTGCACGGCATAAACCGGTACGAATCTAAAAATCGTAATTTTATATTTCCAATCTTCTTACTAAAACTTATAAACTTCTCAGTTGTTTCCGCGATAACATCAATCGCACCGTCATCTCTCCCCAATTCTGGTATTATAAAATGACCATCATAACCGCTAAGGTTATGCAGTATTACAGGTATATTTCTAGGAATCTTGTAATTGATGTTGCATCCATTACACGCTGCACCCCTATAATATCCTGTAAGATGATCATGATCCTTAACTTTGTAGTTATTCAAAGTAAACTCATTTTTACATAAAAAACAATGGCTGGCATTTTCATGTTGAATTTCTTCTTCTTCATCCATAGGTATCATTGGCACAATATCGCTATACAAATTTTCTACATTCCTAGCTATTTCATATAGATGATTAAGAAATGTCGCAGCAACATCTTCACCACGGTACACCACAGGTCTTGACGTCAATCCGTACCCATTTAAATGTTCTTCAGCCAATGTGGATTTAACCAATAAACAAAAACTGTTAGGCTTATGCATTTGATATTTTATACTCTTCCTTGCTTCAACGTTTTCATCTTCAATAGGGACAAGTGTTGATTCAAAATCAGCATATACCACTATAGGAATGCGATACTGATGGAACACCTTTTCAAACTGTAAGTATGATTTATTTAATGGTGGTAAAATAATCTTTGCTTCAAAGTGTTCATTACACAGTTGTTTATGTTCTTGTAACCAATGTCGTCCTCCATTTCTTTCTTCTTTAAAACAAAAACATCTTTTACAAATTACTTTTTTGTGTTCATTTTTTGATAGCTGCTTGTTGACAAGTCTTTCAAATGATTTTATCCATACATAGTGTGACACTTCATCCTTTGTAAGTAACAACAAGTCCGTATGATCTGCAAGCTCGTTCTTCACCACTTTTAAAGGAAAAACTTTATTGGAACTGTCCAAACCAAATACGTTAACTGATAATCCGGGATTTTGTTTTTCAAATTTTGAAATATCCTTCAACCCTACCGGGTAAGACATACCTTGAAAATTATATCTATATCTGTAGTCCTCATATTCTTCGCCAGCTCTTTGCGCATCGTGTAATACAAATTTTGAGGTCATAGCATATCGAAAACATTCCATATCTTGATTTTGAACATTTACACATAATTTTGTATCTTTGATCCTTTTCGGAAGTGCGATGAAACTGCTGCCCATCAGCCCATAACCGTGCTTGTGAACTCTTATGTCCATACCTACTACGCTAATTAGACTCCAACCTGATCCTCTTCCTTCGTGTTCTTGAATTTTAGTCAAAATCTCTTCAAGACAATCTTCTATTATTGAATCAATATCCGAATTACCCATGATGGTTCGATTTTTTGTTATAAATCCTCTTGGTGACATTTCTTCTTCTACATTGATAAACATGGCGTCTAGAATCAAACCAAATTTAATAAAGTTTAATCGTTTTAGTTCTTCTTTTAAAATCTTGATCACAATTGGTTTAGCTTCTATAATAAATTGCTCTAACTCCAGATTTTCGTTTTGAATTTTGTAATGCATCACCACTCTACCGGGTAATGCGTGAATACTTAAACTTGGTAGTGTATTAGATGGTCCTGCTGTTACTTCTTCTGAAGATATGTTTTCATTTCTGTTGTGATACAACTCCTTATGAATGTCTAACAATATTTCATCTTCGTAAGTCTCTAAACATATCTCACAACGATGCATTTTAGCGATGTTTATCCTTTCAAATTTAACAGGTAAATGAAATGCGGCCTCTTCATACCGCCTTTTTATGCTGTCTTACCCCCACCAATTTTAATCTTCTTCTTCTTCTTCGCTATCTGATGGGAATAATTGTCTTGCGCAGAAAACCAATCTTTGACGTATTGATTCTACATCAGGATTGTGACTAGATGTTGGAGTTTCATGATGGACATCTTCAAATTCCAATGGTGGTGGTGGGTATTCATTCTCTGTCAAGTCTATTTGTACATCTTCATGCGCCTCACTTGTTAATTCTTCTTCCATACTGTCAACACTTTCCGCTTCTGAGTTGTCGTCATCCGAATCTTCCATGCCGAGATCTTCTTGTTGAATTTTATATAATATTTCAAAAATAGGTTTCCTACGATAGTCAGTGTTATCCACGGGAGCCATTCCGAATGAATAAAGGAGGCCCTCTTGTGTAGCTACTTATATACTACTATTTTAATAGGTCAAGGTCAACACACCTAAAGCGAGAATGGGGAATAGAGCACTAAGTGGCATGTTAGTCCATTACCACAAAGTGATCTATTCCCCACTCTCTAATGTAAGTCCAATTAGTAACCAATTATTAAATGTCAATTTTTTATTGTT
This sequence comes from Neoaliturus tenellus, assembly GCA_030545055.2. Classification (NCBI taxonomy): domain Eukaryota; kingdom Metazoa; phylum Arthropoda; class Insecta; order Hemiptera; family Cicadellidae; genus Neoaliturus; species Neoaliturus tenellus. The sequence goes on from CM061531.1 coordinate 298,044,972, forward strand.
TTTAACCTTATTACTGTTTATATTAAGTCCAATTGTTTTTACTAACACATAAAATTTTAAATAATTTTGTAGCTTCTTCCACTTCTTCTTTATTCACTGTCTTTCATCACACAGTTCATAGGTTCTTCATCTTCTTGTAGTAGAATTCTTTTGCGTTCATATTCCAACTGCTGTATTCTTTCATTCTTTATGGCCAACTCGACAAGTAGTTGATTGATGTAGTCGGCGGCCATATCGATAGTTCTAGTCCTAACTTCTCCCAATCGCACTCCTGGTATTAGCCTTTGCAGTTTGTAGTATTTTTGTCTTATTCTCGCCTCTCTTGCCTGAGCTGACTCTTTAAAATGACTTTTCTGGACTTTCAAATGTTGTTGATCCTTTTTTGTTGTACTAAGGTCCAAAACATTGTCTCCACTTGCCATGATTCTGGTTCTACTGCGAGATGTGAGAAACAAGAATATTATGAGCGAAATGACTACAACAACGCGTCGAACCTCTTTTATCCACTTTCCCCCACCAAAACGCTTTCCCCCACCATGTTTTTATAGGTCAAGGTCAAATAAACTTAACGCGAGAACGGGGAATAGAGCACTAAGTGGCATGTTATTCCATTACCACAGAGTGATCTATTCCCCGCTCTCTATTCTACATCTAATTTTTTTGTATTTTTCTGTTTTATTTTTTTTAATATTTTTATTTTTTTTACCCGTCATTATTTACACAGCAGGAGCTTCATACTTTATAGGAGAGTCTTCATCAGGTTCATTAAATGCATTCCACGCATAAGTATCAGGAAGTTCATTAGGTTCCATCTTTAAAACAGGAATTTCACTAGGCGGATTCCATACACCAGTAGTTTTATTTGTCTTCAGTTTGTTTTCTAACACTTCAATTTTGTCCAACAGTTCCAAAATATATTTCTTTGCACCGATCAATGTTTGTATCCTGGTATTGCCAACAGTCAATGAAGGCACTATAAGTTGCAATTGATAGAACGCCATTTTTTCTTTCCTGCACCGTTCCTTACCTAAAGCACTCAATTCCGGATGTGTTATTCGTTTTCCTTTACTTGAGAAATGTAAAACTTTACTTGTTGATGGAGTTGAATCTTCTACTGGTTCAGCAATTTTTCTTTCAATGTTCTTCTTAAGAGTTTTAGCAAATAAATGAAACTCCTACTGTGTTTTAACCCTCTTTTAAACACAATTCCCCCACCATTTCAATTTTCCCCCACCATGTTGTTTAAACAAAAAACCAAACTTCCACTTTTGCATTCACATTATTGTCTTTTAGAAATTTAATAAATTGTGAGCTGGATGACGATATTTGCCTGTTTGATAAATAATCTTTCACCACCTGTTCATCTTTCCCTTCTAATATGTAGCAAAACACTTTCATCAAACTTCCATCATCTTCTTTTGATCTTATAAAGTTTGCAACAAATGTCCATTCTTCATCGAGAATCTTAAAAGTTTTTATTTCCATGTTAAAAGACATCTTTACTCGAGTTATTCTGTGACAGTAATGAAATCAACCTTTACCAAACAACATTTATAACCAATACCCCCACTACTTTTTCCCCCACTATTTTTCCCCCCACTACTTTTTCCCCCACTTTTTGTTAGACCTCCCCTCCATACCGTTACTCTAGTATGTTCTACACCTAATAAATTTACGTAAGACCTGTGCACAGATTGTGCATCTTTCCCGCATAGCTTCAAATCTTATTAGTGGTGCTTTAACACGATGGTCAACGTACCCTCCTTCAAGTTCAAATTCGTCCCAATCATCTATAGCCACTCGTGCACAATCTGGACAAAGCTGGGTCCCATCTGCAAATTTATAAGCAACAATAATGCCGAATCCATAATGTTCTCTTCGATACTCGTGTATTGCATTTCTAACCGTATTGGGAATAAGACATTCTCCTGATCTTATTATGTGATGAAATAAAAAGTCATCACAAATTATTTTTCTCAAACAAATAACAAAAAGACTCTCCATCGTGTTGTAGATGAGAGTAACATTCGTACTAAACTGTTTTACTGCCTACCGCCCGCTTAAATAACTTATCCCCACTACTACTTTCTAGGTCAAGGTCAAACAATATTAACGCGAGAACTGGGAATAGAGCACTAAGTGACATGTTATTCCATTGCCACAAAGTGATCTATTCCCCGCTCTCTATTCTACCTCTACTTTTTTTACATTTTTAATTTTATTGTTTTTTTTTAACATTTTATGTTTTTTTTTTTACTTAAAATCCTATAATTTCATTTCCTTCTTCTTCGCCTTCTTTAACCACACCTTTGTTACTACACACATTTTTCAAACGTAACAGTTCTTTCTTCATTTTATTGTTTTCATTTTCCAATTGTTTAATTTTTGATTTTTTTTCTTCCAATAGTAGTTTTAGATATTTAATGTAACTACCGGCTACGTGGACAGTTTTCACTCGGTTTTCTCCAAGTCGCATTCCGGGAATTTGAAATTGAAGTCTGTGATATTCCATGTTGATATTAGCCTGGGTTTGTCTTGATTGTTCACTTCTTCTCCTTCTGGTCTCCTCTTCTGCATCAGAGGTAAGCGTATGATACAAAATTGGACGTTGCATCGTAGTCGGCTGCTATTGTAAAAATAAAACTAAATTCAGTCCAACATCACATTTATCCCCTTTCCCCCACCACTTTACCGGTTGTCCCAAAAATGACGAATACATATTTCAACGGTCACGCTAGCACCATTTGTAACAAGATGGTTATAAAGAAAATAAGGATAGTCACAAGATTTAAGATCTTCATTTGCCAACATGAAATCAAATGCTAATTTCCTTGAATATTCATTATGAAATTTTTCATGAACACTAATTAGAATTCCAGCCTTTTCAAACTTATAACCAATGTCTGGGATTTTCTTACAATCATCTATGTCCAGAATTGGAAAATAATATGTGAAGGAGTTCACCGGTGGTACCCACACTCTATCACACTCTTCACAAAACACTTTGTACATTCTCGCTCGCTCATCCATTTTGAAATGATTTTTACTCATGCCAGACTACCGTTTAAATAGCCTACTACCTCATCTTTCCCCCCACCATTTTTATTCCAAATTTGTTTCCTCATGTTGCGGAGTATCAATAACATGGGCAGCGGCATTCCAGAGTTGTGACTGCTGTTCTTCTTCACCTTCAGATTCTGTTAATTCTTCCGGTTGGTGCATAAAGGATACATTTGAATTTGAAGCGGGTCCAATATCATTGTTCATTTGTTCATTTAAATTTAAAAATTCTCCAACTATTTCTTCCAAAAACTGTCCAAACGTAATATTTACCTCTTGCTCTACTTCTTCATCTTCTGCCATCTCACGATCTATAACAATTTCAGTGATGTAAATAAAAGTGGTATCTCTCGGAGACATGGTTTAAAAAAAAGAACATGTGGCTCCAGTAACAGTTACACGAAAAATGAACAGGATTGTGTGGAACCCTCGCTTATATAGGAGACTGGAAAGGGGGGGGGGGTAAAGTCAATTATAAAAATTTGTAACTTGCCTTGCTCTAATTACTCTTCCGCAGACAGCTTGTATTGCATTGCAACCACTTCTACCTCTATCTTCATGCCTTCTACAAGATTACGTACGTGCAGCATCCATGGAAACAGTATTTCTAAAACTTCAATCCTTACTCGACATGCACACAATACTTTGTACGCATCACGACGGTACACAAACACACTAACCCCCATGCCCATATCCCTCATTATGTTTTGTTCAATTTTCAAAAATAACCTATACAATAGCGGCCAAACTTCTGTGTGCTCAGCAAAAAACGAATCCAGTCTCTTATACATGTTTAACGTATAGCAACAAGACAAATAATGAGCAAACACATGTGATAGCTGCTTTTATAACGTTCGCCAGTACAGTAAAAATTTGGGGGGGGGGATATGATTTTTCAGTGGGATGTTAAAAATTAGTAGTTTAAAACCAAAGCCGAAAAGTAATGATTAAACCCTATATTTTCTTCTAATTGCAAATACTCCACATATGCCTCCGCCCATAGCCATAACAGATCAATGTTACGCCAATATACACCAAAGGTGGGTCTATCATCAACTAAAATTGGAGATGCTATGTTCACTAATCTTCCGTTTTCTATCCATGTCATAGCTTCAATTACAAACCTTCCTATAATATCCATTGGAGAATTAATATCCAAAAATATTCTTGTAACAACATTTTCACTTAACAAGGGCACTTCAATTTCTTCATTGTTTTCTTCGTCGTTTTCTTCGTCCACCTCCAATACTTCTCCAATCTTTGTACATTTATTATAAAATATTGGAACATCTCGGGGAGACATGTTCGCCCTAACTATTATTAGCAAGGAATGGCTCCAACACAAACCGCCACACTCTTATATAGCCAAGTCAATGAAAAATCAGTGGGGGAGGGGGGGGGGTTTCCGGTTCCGGTCCGGAAGGCGGGGGGGGGGTTCAAGTTCAAGGTCACACAGGAGTTTGACTTATGTAGTGACCACTCATGACTAATCTTGCGTATGAATCTTACAATTCATACGCCTAATCTGTGTATTAGGTGGCCCTGAAAAGGACCGTTTTTTCGGGTTTTCACAAACCCCTCCTTAGACTAACGTGATGTTAAACCAGTTATTATGCTCTTCATTCCCCCTGAACTCATTAAACGACTCCCCCCATTGCCAGATGAATTCGGCAGTGTCCGGCGTAATGTACACAATCGGGCTTCCAAGGAACAACATTGGAGATATAATCACGATTGTTCTGCCCGACTCCAACCAATGTACTGCTTCCCAGATGTACGGGTCAATAGTGTCGTCCGGTTCAAGTTTTATACATCTAAGTTTTTCATCAATCAGTTGTTCTTCTTCTTCTTCATCCGATGTCTGTTCTTCTTCCTCTTCCTCTATTTCCAAAACTTCTTCGGACTCAGTACATTTGTTGTAAAATGATGCACCATCCAGTGGAGCCATGTTCGCTGTACAGTGGGTAGGCAAGCAATGTTCCAACAGCAGGTGTGCGACTGTTTATTGAAAGTAGGTCAATGCAAAATAAGAGAAAGTTGGCAGGGGAAGGATGTTTGTGACGTACGCCGGGGGGGGGGTGTTCCGGTTCCGGTCGGGGGGGGGGGTTCGTCAATGTCAAGGTCATATGAAAGTAGGTCACGGGACTTAGAGCGGCCAAAAAATAATGGGAGAGAAACGCAGCGCACTTATCATAGCGCTGGTTTCTCTCCCATTATTTTTTGCCAACAATTTGGAATTTGGAAAAAAGCAAAGATTTTCTAATAATTACTTCGCCCCCACCTAGTCCAACCATCCTCACCTTTGAAGAGAAAGTCTTTCGCATCAAGTGTATTGATCGCTTTTTTGGTTCTTAGAGGTACGGAGAGCTTTATTACCCACTTATAGCCGTTACACCCTATTACAATTCTATTGCTCTTATCCGTTCTACATACAAAAAAGTACCTCAAACCTTCCTTCAATCTCTTCAACCTGGTGGGAGGGTAAGACTTGTGGGAGACCACAGTCAGTTGTGGCGCAGAAATGTGTTTCACGACATGTAAACGGCAATACTTTTCGTTTAAAACACATTTCTTACCACAAACTGATCCTTTTTTAAGACCCTTACAGAGCACTTCAGGACATTTACGCGGATTTTTAAATGCCCTGCGTCGCTCTTTCATTAATAATTGATAACGCTCTGAAGGAGCAATTTTGAAAAGCTTCTTTTTTCGCTCTAAAACAGGAATGATAGGACGAGGAGGGGTAGATTCAGAAATAGGGGTGATTAGTGGTGGCAAGGAAATATAAGGACGAATAAAATTGAGAAGTGAAGGTGTATCAGGACGAAGAGGCTCAACAGTTCTTGCCACATCCGTCACTTTCTTCTGCGGTGGTGGTGCCATTACTGCAGATCCATCTTCTGACGGCTGCTCCTCATGGATTGGTGACGGAGGTGGGGAGAAGATGCTCCCAAGAACTGTCATCGCTTGCAGGAGAATGCTGGCCGGAGCTGGACTTCTGGATGTGGAAGGTGGTGTCTCCATCTGCTGCAGCATGTGCTCCGGCACATTCTTCAAACGGAGTCTCTTCGCTGGTGCGACAGGTGGTGAAGTGGTAGTGGTGCTGGTAGTGTTGGCAGTGGTACTGGAAGTAGACGACATGGCTCTGATGCGGCAGCGTTGGCGGCTGGAATCAGAATAAACAGACCCGTTAGTCGGCCTCGCTTAAATAATCACACAGCACACGCAACAAGTGAAAGTGACCTCGGGGGGGGGTTCCGGTTCCGGTTGAGGAAGGGGGGGGGTTATGCATGAGTGAATTGAGGTCAAGGTCACCAAAAAATAATAATGATCCAAGGTGATGGAGGCGGCCAGGACCGTGTCCACCACCCTGTGTTCCTCAAACACTCCCAATCCCAACCCAAAAAGTTACGTCTTGCTAGGGATCCCGATTTTTGGCCCGCACGCACGTGGCGATCCAGTTTGGTAGTCTGTGATACGGGCGGCCAGCCTCGGGCCTGGGCACTGGACTTGACCATTCCAATTTTACAATAGGGACTCTGGAACAGGTAATGCAAGACGCAACTCTAACCTCCCACCCTTAATCTAAACCCACCCAATCATATTTTTGCCTGACCAAAATAAAAAACAAAAATCAAAAACAATAAAAATATGCGCTGCCTAAGGCACAACGCGCATGTCCCACCCATATTTAATGAAGTTCAATCGAACTTCTTTAATTTACATTTACATTTTAATTTAATCTACCCATCCTAACAGCTAGCTGTGGAATATAAAAAATTATTAGTACACAGATGAACACAGACATGGACACACACACACACACACACACACACACACACACACACACACACACACACACACACACACACACACACACACACACCATAACCCAATACTTAAAATTAAAAAACACATTTCTTAAACATAAATAATACCATAACACACCTTAATGCTAACATCGCAATGCGCAAGTTAAACCTTACAACTAACACATCTTAAGACTAAAACCAAATAACGCTTTGCATAAAAACCATAGACACACACACACAGACACAACAAATATTAAATAGTAATAGCCTAACAACAAGAGTAACTCAAATATATATCGGCCGCTTATACATTTGAGCTGCCCTCTGAGTTGGGTCGGACTGCCGCGTCTGGAGTTCCGAGCTCAACTGCGGCGGCAATAGTCGTCGGGGTGGTTCTCGGTTCGCAGAGTGGTGGGGGCAGCGGTAGGGGTTTAAGGGGGGTATGGAACCTTCCAGCAACGTCAATGGAAAATTCCAAACGGATGTGCTTTGTTACATGTGGGTCGGGCAAAACGCAGGTGGAGCCTTGTATCTCTCAATTTGCATTAGATAACATCAAATTACATCCGCTGACAAGTAGGAGCCTTGTACCTCTCGATTTGCATTTGATAGCATCAAATTACATCCGCAGCTTTCCCCATCGCGTAACAGCATAATTATCGTCGATTGTTATCCACCCTCTTCCGACGCTTAATTATAGTTGCAACGGAAGTAAACCTCCGGTACACGCAACTTGTTTTTAACATACAATAGACTATTGTTTGCAAATGCACACATAATCCTTGGCCTGGTCGGTACTTCTTACACGCTACACCTAAGACGTTGTGACGTCAGAGGGGGGGGGGGGTTCCGGTTCCGGTCCGGAAGGGGGGGGGGTCATGCATGAGTAACCATCCGCGTGCATATAAACGAAGGAAAGCTCGCGCGCCGCCCATATAGAGGGCTGGCACCCCAGCGGTAAACAACAAATCCGTGAGTTTATAGCACATAGTACTATAACATATGATTTATTTTTAACACTTAACATTTTAATTTTTTTACACTATTTCTTAACACTACAACAATCATTTTATAAATCACACTTTTATTTTCGCGTCTATTTTCCATTTTTGTTTTAACTAAATATGCTAATTAACATCGCGTGCAGGCAACTCACACTGATTAATTGCAGGTTCCATTCTTACACACCTGTTTCCTCCTTACTATGCAAATTACTCTCTTACTTTAGCGACACTTAAACTCTAACCGCTACTTCTCGGTCATATTAATATAGTTAGTGCTACGCTACAGGATTTACCTGTGCAATGGTGCACGCGATGTTTCCTGCACATCTGCAGGTAATACACCTTACACCCGTCTACTATTATACTTATTGCTACATTACACGAGACATTTCTTGCACGCCTGCAGATAATACACTTGCTAACCGTCTACTATTATAATTATTGCTACAGTACAAGAGACATTTCTTGCTCACCTGCAGGTTATACACTTTACAACCGGCTACTATTATAGTTATCACTACACCATAAGATTAAGCCGTACACATGGCTAATGCAATCCTACTTCATCGTGCACGGAGCATTTCTTGCACACCTGCACCTTATACACTTTACTACCGTCTAATATTACAATTATTGCTATGATACGGTAGTTACCTGTTCAATCACAGTTGCGGCCCCACTTGCTTATCCACAGGCCGATACTCGCAATCCTACAACTGAATAATTAATTAATTAACTTCCGCTATTACCGATACTTTTCTTAAACTATCCGTCTCTTCCTCCGACTCTTGTGACCGTAGCCGCGGCCGACTGACAAATAACCGAGCTCCCGCAAACCTCGCTCTTTTATGCGGTTTTCTCGGGGAAGGGGTTGGAGAGGGTTGGAGGCGCGTCGCACGTGACTCATCGATCGCATAAAAAGGGGGGTTGCCGCCGCGCGCGTGCCATTTCGGTGGCGGCATCGGTCGGGTGAGGTACTATCCGTAGGTCTCTGACGCTTTTATAACTAACGCTTATTACTTTAAAATGTGTTTCCGCTTTATATGCTAATTAGTTTCTATATATTCAGACACAATCGCGGCCGCTGACCATTTGCCGGCTTACTCTCAAGCGGTTCACATGTAAAATCATGGCTTCCCACACTTTACAGCTGAAACTTTTGCGCACAAAACATATTTTACAACAGCATTCTACACCTGCAGTTTCAAAACCGCGTAGTACGGTGGCTAGACTTAAAAAAACGGTTCAGGTTTCACCCGTTGTATTTTGCACCACCTCAACTTGACAACGCTTGCACTATTGATACTATTCTACAGACAGTCTTGACTGAAATGGTGAAGTACCAACATTTCCCTCTTGTCACGCCTATTGACGGCCCCGTCCAATTCTTCTTCTTCACCGTCTTACCGGGTCTATATTATCGGACATCCTCCGACTCGTGTCTCATTGCGCTCTATCGCCTCACACGGTAAACACCTAAGGCCTCTCGTCTCTCTCTCTCACACTCTCTTGCAAGCATGGACACACAACAGGGTTCACCGGTGCAGTCCCCTGACGTGACTTCCACTACGGATACTACTGCACGTCCGACAGACGGTTCCGCCACGCCTACAACGAACGCCGGCTCCCGCCCGGTACAGAGCGATGCGGTGACCACTACTACTGCAAACGACGTGGAGGCTATTCTACGATCACTGATGGGGTTCGATTAAAATAAATAAACGAAAAAATAAAAAACAACCCCTCCCTCGGCCCGCCCGCTCCCGCTCCGATCCGACCCGTCCCGAGTCCCCGCCCCGACTGAGCCCCTGCGGCTCCCACTTTTTTAAAACTCCCTTCGGATGGCCTTGACCCACTTACAAAACACACCCATCACTGTCAACCACAACTGCCGGTTCGAACCGCTTGGCCTTGACCTGCGCCAGAACCGGCAAAACCCCACTACTAGCAGATTTACTAAAGTTAAATATGCTCCGTATGGACAGGAATAAACTTGTAACAAACCTTGTGGTGGTGATCAAAATTGAAATTTCAAAATAAACTTGTCAGGGCCACACCTTTTCGCTTGAGGTAAACGAACTTAATCACTTACTCCAAATACATAAACCTATTTAAACTAGGTAAATAGATTAATAACCCAATAAATACAAGTTTATGCGGACCGGTTTATTGAAAACCAACAGAGTGAGCGATAATTGCCGTTGTATATTACAGTGATCGGTTTCTCCGGCGGCGGCGTCGGCGGCGCTACGGCGTGTGTGTGTGTGTGATGTGTACGTGTGTATGAGCGGCGCGATGATGAAAGTAGTTCGCATGAATGCCGTATGAGAGCGCAATTATGACGGGCAGGGCCAACCTTGGCGACGAGGTCTTGATACCACACACACAAACACACAACCACAAACACTCTAGAATGAACACACAAACATGCACCTTGCGCGGTCCCCTTACGATCCATCACTTGGGAAATATTTTGGTGTAGGCTATATTTTGTGACTTCGGGTTTTGGAACATTTTTTACAAACATAAGTTTAATTTTAACGACCCGATTGAGCGTACAAGATTTGATAACACTGTATATGATAACTACAAAAAGCATACCGCATTTCTAACGTGGCTTTCGAAACGTAGCGTATAGTGCAGAAAGAAATTCAGTTCAAGTCCTTATTTTCACTTTCTTAAAAAAAAGTAAGTAAGGTTTTATTTTTTCGATGATATCAAATTAAGGAGAGTACTGCCATCCTTTACTCCCAAAATGACGGCTAAATTTATAAATAAGATCAGTACCTTTGAATAGCCCTTCTACGAAAGCTCTAAACCTGGTTTTACTCATCCAGACTACATCAATACTCTAGCTATTTTCAATGAAAAAAAAAATAATAGAAACAAAAGCGTTGTTTGCTAAACACTACTTCGAGTTTGTAATCAACTATTTTCTGTACGCATTTTGAATGCCGAAAATAACGTTTTACAGCCCTTGGGCTGTAAAAGTTTTCCTCCCTTAGGCTGTAAAGAAACCTGATCTATTTAACCACTGTTGCCAATTTGCCTTCAGGCTTACGTTACGTTACCTAGCTTCATGGTACTTATACTGTACATACGTTTTCGTATATTTGGTGGGCAGCTATAAAAACAACAAGAAAATTCCAAACTTGTTACCATCGACGATTTCTTTGTAGGTCAACTGTTTTTATTCCAAAACTGGAAGAGGAAGCAATACAATTTATCGAATCGTGTATTGTGATAAAAAATAGTGTACACACCTCGGCGAAAATGTTTTTGCATAGCCCTCAAACGTTATCATGAGACTACATGATCTCCAGACAAAAAAAACCTTGATTTCGACCCCCCGTGCACAATATACTATTTCCTATGATCATACTACCCAGTACCCACTGTATCACTATCATAAACATTTTACACCATATAAATTTCACAGTATGAGAAAGTCGTTAAAAGTGAAAGCAAAGACTATTGAACCGAAAATTATGAGTGATACCGTATCAGATGACGGTCCGTATGAAATACGCTCCAACTTAGAGTATCGAAACTATTAATATCGTATCATAGCATCGCAGCAGACTTATGAGCATAATCAGAACGCTTTTAATGTTAATCATAATGCCGTATCTGACTAACTAACCGTGCGTTATACACACGGCCACTTGGATACGGTTTAATTATCGTTATCTACCATAAAAGGAGTAGCTTATCGTTTTCTATTTGTTACATTATTACAATATTTCATCTGTTATCGAAGGCATAGATTTGTGTTACGTATTATGTAAAGTCTACTTGTTCCTTATAAATAAGTAGTTTTTAAAACTCTATAGTTAAAATCTTCTTTCAAAAGATCGAAACACCGGATGCAAAACACCAGGTGTTTCATCAAAATATGCGATGAAACACCAGTTTCATTAGTAATCAAACATTATTATGGTAACATTTATTCGTTACCGTTTTACGATAATTTTATTCAGATCTAGCTGTTGCCCTCCACGACTTCGATTGAATTTATTTTATATTTACTAAAATCTCTTATAAGAGCAACGAAATTTTCTTCCCTAAGAATTATACTGTATTGATAAATTCAAGCAGTGAGAGTAGAGCCCTGAAGGAATTTTACAAAAGAAACCCTTTTCTTAGTGAGAAAATAAGAACGGCTATGTCAACAATTTAACTTGAATAAAAATTTTTTTATTAAAATAAATTTTAACCCTCTCGGGCCATATATTAGTCATTGTGAAGTCCTGTAGGGTGGAACCATAAAGAAATTAAAAATATTTGCAAAAACTTTTGTTAGTGAGTACCTATATTATGAGCAAAGAGGAACGTCCACGTTAAATTTCAACACCGTAAGATCTTAAATAATTTTGAGGTTTTGAGTGGGGCGAAGCCCCAAAAACTTTGCAAAACCGTTAGCAGAAACTTGCAATTGTTTCTTTTCCATGGAAAAAACACTAGAAAAGGGATTTTAATAGCACTAAATATCTCCGACTGGTCTAAATACGACAAAAATGTACTTGATCTGAACCTGAGGATTAAAACATTTTATACATTTCAATTATACAATTCAAACATGTTTTTCCTGTTTTGCTAGCATTTGTCATCACAACATCTGTCTAGTCAATTTACCCTTCTTCGATTAACATGAAAACTTTGAGAGCCTGTTCGGCGTATCTCTGGGGGTCCAGTTGAATTGCAAGTAATTCTGCTCATCTACAGGACACATCTTTCTAACGGTAGACCTAAGCTTAGATTTCTCCTACGATTCACACAAGCTAATAAAGAAGGGAAAGAATCATGATTTCCTAGTATGGATAACGTTTTTTAATGCTGTATTATTCTCTATTTAACCACATAACATTTAGAAGAAAGATTCACAGTTATTAATCTTGTTAACGACCAGCCTACAATCAATTAAATTAAAGCTATCCTCATAGATTAGTTATGTTGCCTTATACGGTTGTGCTCATAAAGAAAAACATGACAAATATTAATCCTCTCTACTCATCCAGAGCACATGGTGTTTTACCGGCCTCTGTCGCTGTACCAGACGTAGGTAACAGCAACAGTACCCGTCAGGCAATGAGGGCACCGCGCTACCCGCTACACGCGTTTACATCGCGTTAACGCGCGTTTGATCAGCGGCGCGTTGCGTCACTCAGCGTTGACAACGCGTCAGCGGCGGCGGTGGTTCTGCTTTGATGATGATGTAACCGTGACAAGTTGAAAACATGCGCTTTACAAGTGAACAATCGCTGTTGTTTCCGCGTGCGCTAAATTGCTGTAACGTCAGTTTAAGTAGTTGTTACAGTCCTATCTAAAAAAATGTGATATTCTCATTCGTTTGCACGGCACTGAGTGAAAAATACACAGTTGATTATAGAAAAAATTTGAATGATTCTTAATTTTGAACCTTCATAAATCAAACTAAACTGTGTTTGGGCATCTCGAGATCATTCGCTCAGTCAAAATGAGAAGAGGATGACCTAAAGTATCGGTTTACTTCAATAGATCACTACCATATTTTAACGTAATAAACGGTATCAGATAACTGACACATACTTTCTCCCAACAATATAAAAACATGTGTTAAAAGCTTTAAACATTAATGTCTAGATGACTCTGTCGGATAGCTACCAGCTGAGCAGCGCGAGCTTGACCCTACGCGCATCTGTGACTTTTAACAACGTACTGCGTTTACCGCTAAATGAAAAATTGTATTTTTTCCTCAACCACTTGACGTAGAGCAATAATTTAAAGTACTGGATTATTTAGTTTTTTGAGCTTGATTTAATGGTGATAAGTAAAATTTATTTTGAGACAACAGCTATTTTGAAAATCAAAAAAATTGATTTTTTAAACACTTTTTACTCCATAACTTTTGAACGCGCATTTTCTCGGAGATGCGGGTGGTGTCATTTTATTCATCATTTTAAGCTTAATAAACCACAAAATTTTAATCAAAATCGTTAGAGCCGTTTTTGAGAAATTTTGATTTTTGACGATTTTTGAGGGTTTTTGGGGGTAAAATACCCTTAAAAATCAAAAATTCAAAAAAATGAAAAAAACGCCTGGAATTATTGTGGATTTGAACCTATATACCAAATTTCATTAAAATCGGACCATTAGGACATTCTCTAGCTCTGTTTACATCCTGACACACATACACACACACACACACACACACACACACACACACACACACACACACACACACACACACACACACACACACACACACACACACACACACACACACACACAGACATCACTCCGAAAACCACTTTTTTGGACTCAGGGGGAACCATAATGGATAAATACACCAACAACTCAAATTCGAAAATTTTGACGAAAACAATACTTTCTCCATATACTATGGTATAGGGGGAGAAAGTAAAAATATACTCTTACATCAAATTTGTTGCAAAGAACAATGGATTTAAACCTGAAAACCCCTTTCAGTCGGTAAAGGAGGGTTTTAATTTCGTTCAATGGCTGTAGTTTGCAGTTTTAGACAAAGCATTACTATTTTCCGAAACGTTTTACTCAACTTTATTGTGTTAAAGTGCTAACGATATACGGTAAAATGTATGCATGCCTATTAATTTTGAATGACTAGGTATTTAAATTTGAATTTCCCCTCAGTTGTTGGCGATAGCGCTTGAAAATAACACTTTTGGGATTAACATATTCAAACCAAACACATGGGATGAATGTTACATCCACGTTACACCAACCAGAACGTGGCATTGCCATTTATAGTGTCGATTCTGATGGCGTTTCGTACCCATAAAACACACCGGGCGGGCAGAATTATTGTTTGTTTACAAATCAACTTTGGCGAAAGTGACGACTGACGCCGCCGGCCCGGCTCCTCCACTGGTCCACTGATACTGACGACGGCTGTATCGTATCGCACCCAGGACTGGTTCCAATTCGATTAACCCCGCGGTCCGTTTCCGTCCGTTCCGGTTCCACCGTTCCCTGTCTGTTTCACACCATCGCACCACATGGACATATTGGCTCAACTGTTTATGTTTTAGACTCGCCTCCGGCTCGCTGAGGGCTCTCTGTGCGCATAGAATACGTGCTCGTCCTGCCCCTTTAACATCTTTACAAGTTGCTTGTTTGTATTTTTTTAATTTGTTATAATAACTATATTTTATTTTCATAGCATTCCAGAACCATAAGGTTGAGAAAAATTCATTTACTTTCTTATGAAAATACTCTATGAAATTAGAAATTTACTAATCATTAACTTTTGTAGTTTTAATTGCACTTATACTTTGGAATTAATGTAAAATAACCATACAGGTTTTGATACTTGAAATATAACAAAGTAATTCTCTTTAGCAATCAACTTCCTCGTGGTTCATCTTCTAGTTTGCCTATTTCGTATTTTTTATTTGAAAAAAAACAACAATTTGTAATGTTAAAAGTGATATAACATATCCAAAATTATTATTTGTTCAATATATTGTTAAAAGCTAAATCGAAATACGTTTAAATAAATCAACACAAACCCGATCTCAGAATCTGGTCGAGCAGAAATTTAAATTACAGAGTCAAAATAAATAAGCACTTGAGATAAGACCAACGCGATGTTTTCGTGGCCTAATGAATATGTAAAAGTGAGTGTCTTTTGGTGGTCGTGAACGAGAGCGATGCCGAGGACGATACCGTCCACATCCACTCCGCCGCAACTTTATACACTGTAAAACGGCTTGTTGAGAGACGATAAATGCTCCCGAAGAGGCAATTCATTCAACTCGTTACTTTTCCCTGGCTGCTGAAAATATTAGGCTAACCTTCTTTCAGAAGACGCTTATCCACATAACATCAAGGGAACAAATCAATCGTTGCAACTTCATGAATTTAAACCATTCTCATCCTGCTTTCAATCCTAATTTTCTTTTTTTATTATAAAATAATTTATATCCGAAAACGTGTGTAGCATGTTTCTTTCTAAACCTCTTTCTTCAGTCCATTGATCAAATATAGATACAACAATATACGTCCAGGACCGGATGTCCGCATATTAAAAAGGAGATACAGTAAAAACTGTTTTGTTGGTGGTTGTATCTACATTCTATAACATTGTATACGAAAAAAGGCAATTTTCTCAAATTTTTCTGGGACCAGTTTGATGTGGGACCCGTACTTGGCTCGTCATTACATTGAGAAAATTAACGCAACTGAATTAACATCGATGTATTAACAGCTCCGTACCCTACCCTACCTCGTCCAGGTGCGATCTCGTCCAGGTGTGTCTTCAAAATTCCACGATCATATGGAGAAAAAACTCTCTAAGTAGTAATACGAATAAGTTGTCCTGGAATTTCTGTGTGCACATCATGTTTTCACAAACACGAAAAAAATAAATCTATTAACTTCACGATTCACTGGCGTAAGCCTGAATACATCTTTCTCCAAACTTACTATTTAGAACTTTATGTAATTGTACCTAGCAACAAGGAGGATCTCAGCCTATATAATAGGATAATATATATTCACCGTTTCAATTTCATCAAACTGCGTGACAGACTCTTCTGAAGCCTAAGAATATATTTTACGGCATATTATGCACCGCAACACTCCGGCATGGTATCACTGGAGTTGGCACTGCGTTGAGTATGTTCCCCAGCAATGTCATCACGGGAGTGTGAAGGCATTGATATCCTTATTTGTGAATGATGATCCAGCCCAGGAGCCCACATCTATCTGTCATAAGGAGTTAAAAAAATGAGATTTTTTATCATATATCACAGGCCCTCACTGTATTCAAAATGTAGATGTATAACCACTAATAAAATATTTATGAATTTAAAACTTCACCATTAATTTGTGGAAACCCGGAATATGTGGCGTCAGAGGTTAGGCAACATATTAGCACCGCAGTGCCATTGGAACGTACATTGCCTATCATAATCTGCAGTAGCCACATCCTATCTTTATCTCTATGTAATAGCCGCTTTCCGTCTACTATCGCGGCAATTTCCTGCGAATGTGGTGAGACTAATGACTAACTATTAGGCAATTTTACGGTTATACTCCCGAAATTCGAGTTAAAGTTTATTTCTCGTACAACGTTCGTGACCGTCTAATAGAGAAGTATATAGTTTTAAAGCCGCAATAACTCACACTTCCTTATTGCCCAGATTAATTGCTTGGTGTCATTAAGGTCATCGTAATATCCACCTGTATAATTTATTTTTTGAAAATTACTTTTTCTAAAGCTTAAAATTTATTGTGGTATTTCCTAGTTATAGTGGTGGTACCAAACAAGGCTATATACTAATTGAATACAATGTTTGCCCGGTATAGGAATAACATTGGTGTTTGATATAAACATGTTAGTAGCTTTATGTCAAGCAAGAATTATATGTAAAATCGTAATTTGAGCAATCAATTAAATGCGAAAGAACCAATAAAAGAATACAGTTTTCCCTATAGAGATATTCGCTAAAATATTAAAAGATTCCTAAAACTTATCGCATGAAGCAACCTATATAGCCGATGTTATAAAAGAAATTTATTGGTTTTTTGGTTAAATTATCCAATGCATAATAATTGTTCAGACTGTTGTAATATACTCCTTTGTGTATCAATATTACCTAATAAACAATCACGAATAGTTTCATTTAATAGCAAAATTTTAATTGAACGAGGTGGCCCGTGCGCAAATTGCGCGTTTTATGATTCTGTATGAGTGAAACTCATCTACAGTACGTGAATGTTGATTATGAAGTGACAGAGATCTAGTTTTTATTTACTATCTGGCTTTTAAAATTCATCTGAAGATAATCAGCTGTTTAATTACAATTCACATTAAAGAACTTGTAATAAAAATTGGTCAACATTTTAAAGCGCCCTCTAGAAATAAATCAAAGGCCCGAAACGATATGACCTTTTTAATTACGATTCGTCACTGCGCTGTATCCTAAGCCTTAAAATGACACCTCAATCTTAAAAATCGGTTCAGTAGGTCGAGAGAAAAAGGGACGTAACAGACGAAACCCTTATAGAAATAAGAAGATAGATTAAAAAATAAATACATACGGTAACAGAACAGATATAAATTTTAATCAATTGCTTGGAACCATATAAAACAGATAAAACCGTAAATACCTTTCAATACGAAGTCCGAGTGTTTCACAACACCACATCCCCGCACCTCGCCGTGTAAGCAGCAGCAGCGATACTGCGCCCACCCCTACACTCACACCCCAACGGACAGCTGGTTACTACTCTACCGTGACATTGCAGGATTTAGGCCAGACACGCAATTGTTTTATACACTGTGTAAAAAGGTCCTAGGACGGCTTTATAATGTTTCAATTACTGTAATTTGGTTTAAGCAATGAAAATGTTCACATTAAATAGAATTTTTCAGTCATTTGGTAGGTCAAATAGGTTGCATAGGTCAATGATATGTATGTTAAATGTCTCTATTAATAGACAACAATGCAGCAAATCCGACATTAAAAGGATGACTTAGGCACGGCGCGCACTACTTCGGAATCGGCTCGGCTCGGCCGGAATCGGAAATTTGCTTTGCATGTAACTTAATGGATCGGCAAATGCCGATCCGTGCCGTGCCGTTCCGATGTAGTGCGCGGGTCTCCATTACATTACACGCAAAGAAAATTTACTCACCGCGCCGATTCCGGCCGAGCCGAGCCGATTCCGAAGTAGTGCGCGCCGTGCCTTAGTCAAAAGTGGCAGATGGTCAAACTTTACATTACATCATATTGCCGAAAACACAAAAGGCAATAAATCCCGATGCACTAGATCTTTTAAGGTCAGGTTTATGACAAATTGTTCTTAAGTCAAAGGGGTTAAAAATTATGTATCGTATGACGAAGGTCAATGCAGTTTTCCTTGCGACTTCCATTAGGGCCGTTTCATAGAGGAAGTCATAGGAAGTCCAAAAAAGTAAATTAAAATAGAGAATTAAAGGGTTGAGTGGAAGATATGGATAAGTTAGATTGCTCTCGACCTCCTCGACGCGCTGCTGCACCGCACCATGGGCATGGCCTGGCGCCTGCCGCCGTCGTTCTGCGGTACCGCACTCGCGGGTGGCCCGCGCGGCGCGGCGCGGCGCAAGTGTATCATGATTATGGAAATGTCACTGGTGCAGCGCAGTCACTGTTGCGACACCAACGCTCTGACTCAACGCCCGCTACTGCTCTACTGATCGCCTTTCGCAACTCCATTATTTTTATCTTAATGGTTTGGTTTATTTAAAGGAACTTCTCTACGTCACTGACATAAATTATGCATGTTAAAGGGATCATAACTAATAATCATCCTGTGTAAACTTTAATTGGACTTTAATTTTGGTTTAATTGTAAACTTTAATAGCCGGGATGTCATAGAGCTCAAATTTGAATTCGAAGTTTTCCGATTCGACCTCAGTAAAGTTACAAGCTTTTTGATTGCTCGAAACTAGGACCCAGCTTCATTCGTCAACTGGGCTATTATAATGATCCGGACAAACGATAAGCTAGTCTTTGTCAGTAACAAAGCTACACCAAATCTGGTCCACCAACTCATGCATTACACTCATTTTTTCAGTTTTATTCATCTTATAGAACCCACCAGATTGGGTGTCGTGTCTCAATATCAAAGTATCGAAGTACCGTACTAAATTATGGCGCCATACTTCAGAATTTTGGATGCAGTGTTTATGCTACCGAATCAGGATCTATTGTCTTGATCTATACATTAATCTATTTCACAGAGAGTTATCGATGAAATATACCAGTTTTAAACTTAACAGAACAAAAATTGCATTTAACTATTAGACAATTGAACAGTACTCATTTTTCGGGAGACCATGACTGTGACTGTTACATGTAGTGTAAAGCTCTTGTAGAGGCTTAACCCACAGCAAGCATTCGATTGCTGAGTGTGAACTTCGACATTAAATGGAACACATTGTAAATCAGTTCAATGTGAATATAAAGTGCTCCCTAGCGCATTGTTTGCATGGATTTGGGTTATGAGTTTATTAGTAAGCACTTCAAAGTAAACTTCCAATCACAGGGTGCCTTGACCGCCGAGAGGTTCCATTCTCTCTTTCTCTCCAGGAGCGAGCGTGTTTATCCGTCATGTCCTGCGAACACTAGAGTCCGAGGCCGCGGCGATTATTGACCTATTAACACAATTTGTTGCCTGGGAAGACAACCACTGCATAATGATACGGGACTTGTGGTTTAAAAGCAATTATTGTCAGTAGGTGATAAACAAATTAGGGTTTACACCTATAGGGTCTAGTGTAGATAAAACTTTCCAAAGAGACGTACTTAAAATTAGAGGGACGAGTACTTTGGTTTTAGCAATGGTTGATTTTGTTACAGATTTTAGGGATCCACGCATACAAATTAATTATGAAACCTTCTCTATGCAATTGAAAAATTCTTTGATTTTCGATAAGGATAAAATTTTGTGTGGGAATTTTGTTACACCCTATAAGCTATAAACATCATCCAAAAGAGAAAGAAAAAAAGTACATAAAAAAATTAATGATTTTGTGATTTAATTATCATTATGGAATTTTTAAACCTCGTTGATTATCCTAAAGTATGATAATTTTCCCATCCAAAATAGATAAATGTATCATATTATATGTTAAAGAGCAACGTCTATAGAACTGTAAAATGGGGGGACAATATTGCTGAAACACCTTTTATTAGAACTGTAGAACTAGAACTAGGACAAATAAAGCTAAAATACCATGGAATACTGTAACCTTAGGTAAAATATTGTTGAAATATAATGTATTAACACTGTTGAATTTGGGGAAAATATAGCTAAAATGCCATGAATAAGAACCTAAGAATTACGGGACGATATTTCTGAAACCCCATAGCTTTAGGCATTGACTATAGAACACGCAACGATCTATAGTCAATGAGAGTATTAATGGTGAAAACTACAGCTGGCCGGTAATATTAAAGTTCAACTCATCACATTGTCTTTTTCACTAAGTGAAAAAAGACTTACAAGTCTTATAAGTTTAGACCCTACATATGCGTAGCGAAATAGTTAATTTCCTGTCTCATTCCAACTTTCATTTTTGCTCGTAACACAAGAACCTATAATTGCCGGTATAAAATGAAATGTCAGCAAAACATTGCAAGCAAAAATAGAGCGAGCCTTGAGCCTGGTACTAATCAACTTAATTGTGTCTCACCCTGATGGACTGTAACAATTAACCTTGGAAGAGAGACAAAACCTGCACCCTGGACCTAATGTGGAGGCTTGGGGGTCGGTCAAGGGCTGGGCTCGTGGAATGATCTATCGCATCTGGGTACCATGGGTACATGGAGAATCATGTATAATAAAATTCCCCTTTATGGGCTAGAAATTGCTATTTAAAGCCGCGTCCGCACTGGCCGAACATTCGTGGCGAACTTGTTCGGCGAACACAAAAAATCAACAAACATTCCTAACGAACAATTATTGGCCATATGATTTACATTCTAAAAGGTTAGCAACGAACAAACAAAAATTCGGAAGAACTTTGTTCGGCGAACATGTTCGGCCAGTGCGGACGAAGTTTAAAGTGGGTAAGTAACACATTTTCAGTGCGTCATTGGAGAGAAGAAGAAATATGTCCCAAATTATTTATTTAAATTATTTATTTAATTATTTAGAAAAATGAATTATAAACAATTAATTGCCAAGCGACATGATCTATTTGCCGTTTTAAACCTCCCAACAAATAAATTGAGAAAATTCTTTCTTGTAAACAAAATAATCAAAAATGTTTGACACCTCTTATTATATCATTACGCTTGAAAACATTTATTAGTTTGAGGTGTATTACATATTTAAAAACAATAGTTGGGAACCATAAATTATGTAACATGCACGGAAAAAATTGTAATATTTTTAGGATAGCTAGCTACTTGAATAACGTGTGCATCCATGTACATTATCAAATTACAGTCCACACGGCCCAGATGCCAATTGCACGCGCCCCTGATGGATCTGACTTATTGGGATAGGTGCACTTAAGACGTTTCCTTCGCTGATGGGAGAAACCCGAATTTCACGATGATTGCTCCATCTGGATCCGAAGCGTGCGAGACTTTGGTTTCTCTAATCGTTGATGGCAACAGGTTAGCGCAAAATCGCCCTCAAAGCTACTTTTTAAGATTGAGCCACTATGGATTAAAAAGTGAATAATTTTGAAATTCAAATAACGTATTGTGTTTATAGATATTGTATACTTATCAATTGGCGTCGATGAAGACTAGAGTCGTGTAAATTTATAACCTCCACGTGACGGATCTTGTACTATTTCACATACAACTGCTTAAGATTATATCATAGTTTTGAACTTAACAGAGTCTATTGAATCAGTCTTGATCTTTAAAAATGGAAAATTGTAAAACTTTGACTAGGAGGCTCTTTGTTCGGGATTTTTGAGAAAAATCCGATATTTCTTGTCACAGCTTTTTGTGGGCAATCGTTAAAAGCAGCAAAAATTTAATAATTTATGATTTTTTTTGGAAATCTGTCTCGAAGTAAGACTATATTACATTTTGTGAGGAATAGTTTGCCAATTTATTCCAATGGCATGGCTACGTTGTGGCAGGAAAATCATCATCGCAACCGACCTTCGTAGTTAGTGATTTCCTGATCATATTCGAGTGGTTCCTATATGATAACTAACTGTTTCCTATTAAAACCCCTTGATCTGTGAATTTTAGGATTTAATCTGATTAATATGCTTGTCACATATTAAGTTTCCACAACCACAATCATACTATAGTAGGATTCACGAAAATGGTCCGATGAGAGTCGATGCATTGTTGCCAGATTTATTCTAAAACACATTTTTATACTATATTACACATGTTAAACATAACAAAAAATGACAACATTGCAGGGCGAGAGGGGGTGAGGGGGGACACAGCTGTTAAAATTTCCATCGGACTATTTTCGTGCATCTTACTAATAAGATATATTCTGTAAGTATGTTTATCTTTCAATGAAGTAAAAATATAATTTTGTGATCATATGATTAATATATTGAAGTTATGCTATGTTTTGCAAATATTATTTGATTTTATGGTGGCTTTCGAGTAAGTAATTTAAAATGAGTACTTTTAAAAATATAATACTGAAAAACCTAAAAAATTATTTATTTTCAAACCCCCAAGAACAAAATAATACATAATTAAAGTGTCCAGCTTCAGCGTTTGGTTCCGGCGGCGGCCGCTAGACCGCGCGGTCGGTCTGATGAGGGGCGACCTTTAATACCAAAGATTAACCCTCTGACAGGCGTCATCCCGTCAGAGGCGAGGAAAGGCTTTCTACTTTCCAACCCTTGTAAAAACAGTTTAATTGCAGCTTGTCCGAAAACCTTTCACGACTAACCCCGCGCCGCGCGGAGGATGACGTTCAAACGTCATCGGATAAATTACTTTTGTTTGACGGACATTTTTCTTGATCCAGCTTCATAACTACTTAGCAGTCTATTGAAAGAGTGTTTGTTTAATTTGAACACAATACTTCTTACAGTGTTCTGGTAGGGGGGTTCTTCAAGACTTCATTCACATATTCTCTTTTGCAGAGAATATGTGAATATACATATTCTTCTTCGTTCAAAAATGTTTTGTTTCGTCAACATTTTTAAGTATTCAAAACTTTAGAAGAAGGGTACTTCTTGTAGTTTTTTACTGACCCATATATCGTAACTAGTTAGCACATATACAGTATTATTTGAGTTTCATACTCTAGTAACTAAAGAAATGTTTGTTTATTTATCCATTTCAACAAACCATCTCCATTTTACGTCTTATTAATAAAAAAAAATAATTACTATGGGAAGATTCTCCACTACAATCAGCTATTGTATAGCAAATGAAACTAATATAAATGAGCAATTCTAAAAATAGAAGAAACTTTGGTGGGGTAACCTTCCTTCAATCCAGTTTTCAATTGCTGGCCAACCCATCTCCCAACATTACTAAAATTACTGCTGAATTAATGTTTTATACAAAAAATATTCCTTAAGAATATTTGTAGGTAGGAATAATTTCAAACTGATCAAATTGCTTTCCAACTAGAGTTAAAATAATTTGTAAGTAAAAAAAAAACTTGAAAAATTACAAAATGAAGTTGTGGAGTTTAACGTAACACACTCACCCGGAAAATCCGAAACAATCTTTATACCGTTTCATCCCCATTAGGTCTATGTACAATATTGCGGCAAGGGCGCTATTGCTCACATCACGACCTGCTGGTAGTTGTGGCCCACCGATGGTGCTGGTGTTGGACATGATACGATAACAGCGTGAACCATATGTCGGGGATGCGAACGTTGCGACATGGACGCGACGCGACGATGATCCGTGGCGCAACGACGCAACTAGCGCGCGGCGCGTAGCGTGGAGTAGCAACCATGGCGTAGCAGCAGGCCAGGAGCGGATAAATTCAAGAATGACGAATAAATAAACATCTTTTTGGCACTATTGCAAGTGTTTTGTTGAAATTTTAATACAATTTTGCCATTTCCTTTTGTACTGAGTTACTTGGGTTGATACGTTTGCAGTTGTTTCAGTAATGGGTTTCTTTCAGTTGTTCTCTAGAGGGTGCAAGGATAAAAATAGTTTAAATGTAATAAGCGAAAATAATATTTTTTCTATAAACAAATCATTTTTCAACCTGAAACAAATATACAGTATTTTGTTTTAATATTTTGTACATAGCTAAACACTATTCAGAGGTCTAAGAAACTCTTTAAAGACGGTCCCTGCGCCAAGCCGGGCTTATCTATCGACAATTTTTATTTCCAAAAATCTTCACCATACAGGAACAATGTAAAAAAATTCCTATTTAAAATCACGCAATAGAAATGACTCACCGAAACTTTACTTAGAATGACAGAATTCAGGTCACATCTGAATATTATTTCAGAAGTTTACTATATCTTGGTAAATTATTTTTTATGCTCAACCATAAAACCCCAGCAAAGGTTGAGTTGAGTTGAGAAGTTTACGATACATTATTATTAGATAACTAGGGGATTGTAGGGGCAAAGGCCCCTAAAAATCAAAATGGTGATGTTGTCTCCAAAAAATTAGTTTCAATTCATCACCTCCTTGCACAATTACTCTATTTCATCTCAAGTTGTAGTATGATTATAAGTTTGGATTTTCTAATAAAATATTACCTAATCTTAACGAAACATTTTTGAGTTATCAAATCAGTAATTTACCAATAATCTCTCCTTTATTAAAATACAGTAGTCTATTTCATGTGAAAAAACTATTGCACTATTATACAACCGGACTCGGTAAAAATAGTTTTAACCTTAAACATGTCCATAATAAGTTTGAATACTTAAGTAAATAAAATAGTTCAATCCAACATTAGCCCTTTAATACTGTATACTCCTTCACCCTGGACCCCTGTGCCGCCCATTCCCCCACACTCGCCGTGTCCCCCACGCCTCCCCGAGTCCCCGTTCAACTTTTGGGCCCAGTGTTTATTGTACCTCCAACACCCCTAGGGCCCGAGTACCCTCATGCTCCAAGACCTTCTGCCTCCATGTTCCTTTTCCCGCCATTCTCCCATGATGCCCGCAGTTCTTCAACATGGTCCCCGTGGTCTTTATGTTCCCCATTCCTCTTCTGTGCCCCCCATTCCCAACCAACTTTCGTGCCACTGACATCTCTAGTGTCCCTTGTGCCCACATATGCCCGTGCCTCCATGCTCACCATTTCACCCCATGCCCGCTATGTCACTCATGCCTCAATCTTGGCCCCAATGCCCCCTAACCCCCAGTGCCACCTACACCCCTCGTGCCCCCCCCATGCCCCTGCACCCATGGTGCTCTGTGCCCACATGCGCACCCTTCTTCCCCGTGGTCCCGATGCCTTCAATGTCCCCCATGCCTCCCGCGTGCTACCCCATACCCATCTAACCCTCTTGCCACCGACGCCCCTGGTGCCCCTTGTGCCCCCACACCCCCCGCCACCACATGCCCCCTATGGCGCCCATGCCACACCAGAGTGCCTATGCCCCCGCACTCCCGTTTCCTCCATGCTCCTCTGCCCTCATGCATTCCTCCCCATGCCCCCTATGTCCCCCATACCCCCCTCGTGCCCTCTATGCTCCCATATCTCGAACATCCTGAGCTCCCCATGGTCCCGCATCGCCATCCCCGCCGTCCTTCCCGTACCGTCCCTTGCCCTCCGCAGTGCCCCCTATTTCCCCGTGCCCCCATGCTCCCTTACCCCCTTGATTGTAGTCTATTTTGTTCTATTCGTTCAATTAAGTTTAACATTGATTGATACACTGTGTTGTCCGTTTTCGCACACTATTATTTACATGAAAAGCTCCCCGTCTTTATAGATTAACGGGCTTTTATTGTTTTCCCTACGAACTACGTAAAGAAATAAGCAGAGAAGGGATCAAACCAAAACAAAATATTCCTCATTCGGAGGTTATCCAATGTTAGTAGTTTACATAATATGATTCAGTCGGAAATAAACAAACACTCAATAAAACGATTCAACCCTAACTCCTCTAAATAGCCAATATATCAAGCATTAATGTAATAACTAAACGAAATTCATTGATTAAAGACAATATATATTTAACAATTATATCAATCATGAAACGTCTAATCCAATTTTAATCGTGGTATATCAGCATATACAAAATTATTCTACTCCTGTCTCCTTAAAGACATAGATTGGGCCAACAAGAAGACATCCGTTGTGAATCAGTAATTTGCCCATGATTATAATTGGTTATCTTAACTCAAAATATCTGCTCAATAAACAGCTGAGTTATGATAAAAAATATTTACTTTAACATCTGCTTAATTACACTTGCAGATCTAAAAATCTTCTTCCCATTAGATTCATTGGCAACATTGGAACTTCAAGGTCCAATGGGGCAAAGCGAAGGTAACTTTTGATAATTCTGGTATTTTTCCTTGCGTCTTTGCCCCCCAACTGGCCCTCAAGCTTTAAAATGAGCCATCATACGTTACCCTATCTTTCCTCTAACTCGAGATATTTCGTGGGGACCGATTCGCTTACGGAATTATATATATAGATATGGATTTAAAATATCCTTTCGTGGGGAGCAACAGTTAAGTCACCAGAACACGGTGTCCTAGTACCCGCAATGCAGGGTGGGGGCGGGCGTGATGTAACCGCAGTAACAGCCTCTCTAGCCTCGCACCAGGGTGCCTCCGATAACCTCCACCCGGGTCACATATAAACCCGGCCCCACGACCTCTACTGGCGTAACGTTGAACCTGGCCGCCCTACATGTGGCTCATATTAAAACAATAACCACGACAAATTATTACAGGCTTACGGTATTTCCTTCTACAAAACCCCAGTTTTAAAAATTTCCAGTTTATACTCCAAAAAGTACAAAATAAAGCTATAAAATTGTAAAAAAACTCGATTATGAAACATCACTCTCAACGAGTAGGCCTACATTTTCAAATAATGTAAGGTTCAACATAGTAGTAAATTTTAATAGAAGCAAATGATAATGATTTTGAAAGATAAGTGATATTACGAAATTACACTACTTTGTCAATGTAAAAACAGCAGCTAAGCGTCAATCGAATCCTCTCAATTTTGTGATGGTCTATTGTTCAACATTTCTATTGATCTTTTTTCTATTTATAGATTGATATCCTGAAAGCATTCTTATTTTTACTTTTAATGTAAGGAATTAATTTCGTTAGATGATTTTAATGTATTGTGAAGCTAATGTTTATGTTCCTTAAGTTAACTTTAGTTTATTGTTTTTCAGGTACGTTCGGGTGACGTGGAGAAGTTGATGTTTCCGTGTGAGTTGCCTCCAATTTTTCTCGTTACGTCATTACAGGCAAGAGAAAACATTGCAAATGCGGCCGAGCCGAAATCTCAACCTCTGGTCCGCAATTAGCATAAATTTCGGTCAAATTCTACCGAGAAACAATCCGTATCTACACCACTCCTTCTGAGAATTCAACATGTAATCTGCAATCAAAACCTGCAGATGTTTGGCTGATTGTTTCTGTACGGTACGTGACTTGCCTCAAAGAAAAAACTTGTAGAAACTTTTACCTGTGAATCCTCCCGAAAATACTGTTAACCAGTTGGCATGAAACATAAAATAATTATTGTATCTGTTTGGTGATTATTATATATACCTGCTATCCTTTATGTCAACATAACTTACTTCAAACATAAATTTGGATTTAACTAGACATTCAATAAAATACTCTAAAGCTTTCCCAACAGCTTTATACAGATGCTTATTGATAAGGTTCGAAAAGTGATGAACATGTACCCTATAATTATTCACAAATAAAGTGAGAAGAATGCTATGATTAAACGTTTGGAGGTCCTTGTTGCAGGCTTTTAAAGCTGCTGTAAGGCGAGGCATAATAATAATTGATTATTAACAATTTTTCCATTGATCTCGGATGGAAGGTTGAGAGATGATACACAATTGTCAATTGATGAGGAATGAACTCCCAGGAGTAAATAACGAATACATTGACAAGTTTGGCAAATTCTTGGTGTTAAAAATTGTCGTTGGCACGGCTTCATGTTAAAGTGAATAAAAGGTTAAAACGGGTGTAAACCTTTCTTCAAAGAACTTTCTCTGACACCTTAGGTTGAACAATACGTTCTGCAAAGAGTTTTCTCTCTTGTAATTTGTATTTTCTAAACTTCTCAAACCGATCAGATTTTCTGTTCTGTTACCGGTATCAAAGCACCACCAGTCGTAACCGCATCTGTACCCGCGTGTCTTTGTTTGTTGGTGAACCATCGGATGTCGCAAGACTAGCCAGACAGGGGCACCACTTACCACTTCCTAGGACCCCGAGGCCGTGGACCCTGGGTGCCTGGGGGACGGCCCGACGAGGAAGTCGCACTTCCTTGGAACCGCACGCGACCGCGCGACCCCGGAACCGCACTGCCTCGATGGTCGGCTGGCGGCGTGATGTGGGATGTACACCTTGCTGGGGGGTGTCATTATGTGTTTGTGGGTGAACATTAGATTCCCGCTATCCCAAACCCTATTAATCCGAAAATCCGCTTATTCCGAACACACTCCACCAGAAAAATACAAATGACACTGTTTATTTACTTAAAAACCAAAGAAATCCCGAATATTTACAGGAAATTTACGGTCATTAGAAGCAATTCCGTTGGTAGTGCGGCCACTGTTATATGGTGTGATAGTTGATAAAAAAAAAGTTAATTACAGTATTCTAACGTTATTTTTCACAATTTTAACGTGGTTTCGGGAAATTGCCGATCTTTAATGAGTGGCCGAAAGTAAAATGCTCTAATTTTAAAAGTGTATTCGTGAATTTTGGTTATTCCGAAAATCTTGTTAAACCGAACAGGGTGTGGTCCTTATTAGTTAGGATTAGTGGGATTATAGTTCAATAAAGCGCGATTGGAGTTCGCCACACAATCCTGTAAAAAATCATTGTATTCAGTGACTATTAGACTAATTGTTAATGGTAGGTATGTCGTTTTATACATTTTCATCAGTGTCACGAAGCATCTATAGTAACTCATTATTCACTAACATTCATCCTATTGTCATGTCCTATTGTTATTAAAATAATTACCATGTAGTCTCAAGGTCTTAAAAATTTTGGGATGCAAAAAAATAGTCAAATCCTAAAACGAAATGAACCGCTCAGATATTTTTATGGAGAGGACATCCGACTGCCTCAAAATAAGGCAGTTGCAAAAAAATCAATATTTATGTTAATATTTTATATTTAATATTAATGTTTTATTTTCATTTTGTATGCGTCTAAATTGAAGGCTATACCTAAAATACATCAAACACTCCTAGGCGGTCGTTAGATCGAATTGAAGGTCATTCTATCATTTGTTAAACAATTTCCAATATTCTTGAATTACCTTGATCTGCTCTCCAAACTCCAAAGATGAAGGTACAGACTGGCTCCTCTGCCTAGGTGGTCATGATAGTTAGAGATGACGGAGATGCAGTTATAGAGTCGTATCCAGTGTTGCGTGTTCTACAGGGTGTTATGTTCGAGGTCGTCAGGAAGTCCATCGTAGCAACTGGAGTGGAAAGGACAAATCCCAGCGTTTACGGGATCCTGGAGGCGCGGGCGAACCTCACCTTGAGCGACTTGCATTTTATATAATGGCTTAATTTCGAAGGGAAGTGCTAAAGAGAATCATTTGGAAAATTAGGGAAAAATTTTTGGAGGACGACTACCAATAACAAAAGTGGAATAGGAACATAAAGAATGTGCAAAAAAAGTTTAAAAGAACGAAATGTGACCAGGAATGTCTATATTAATGCCCTAAGGTGCCCTAATTTTGCAGGATAGTTTTTTAAAGTATTTTTACAAGCTATTTCACTGTATACTCTTCATAGTCACTCTAGATATCTTCCAGATATTCGTACACTTTTCAGTAAATAACATAATAAAATTTATGTCTTCATTTGAAAATGTTATAATTGCAGTAATGATGCGTCACAAATATACTTTTATTGAGAGAGGACCATACATATTCCATGGGTTCTATACGTTGTCTTTCCAAGCTTGTCGGATTGTCACCAGAAATAAATAATTTTGAACTCAAATGAATGACTGATAACCATATAGCCTACGTTTTATGGTGGTTATTCACCACGTACAGTAACAGGAAATTAGGGAGCATTTAATTTCTACAACACTTTGATATTTAACTCCAGAATTAGTACGAAAAACATGTAGGTAGTAGTTTAAAAGGTTTAATACCCCGTTTACATTTTCTTGCCAATGGACTGAACTAATTGCAGACAATTACGTGCGGTAATAAGATTAAGCGAAGAAAAAAAAAACCAGCATGCGCCAGGAAACATTCCTTAAGGAGAAAATAAAGCTGTTGGGCAGAACGTGAAAACGTGCTAACTACTCGGATACAGATAACCATAAAGAGAGGTGGTTGTAATGTGGCGTAGCAGCGGCGGCGCCGCCCGCGCATGCGAACTAACTGCCGCAAGTCGGAGTACAGTATCTACTAAGCGGGCACACCGAGTGGTTATGGCTAGATGGCAAGGACCAATTGTTTTATTTTCTGATGGAAAATTAACCCTTATTACAATATTAATACCTTTATACTAAACAAAGTTTATTTAAATTCCACACAAATTTTACAAACTTTTTTGTGTTAATTAAATTTTGTAAACATTTTGCAATGTTGGTCAAATATTTGAGAAAGTCAAGTTTTTATTGCCGGACCACAGACTCTTCTTGATTAAAAACATTGATTTGTTTAGGAATCTTGAACTATAAACTAGTTGGTGTCGTATTGCAGTATTCATCCACGACCGTATAGGCAACACACGGCAAATCGTGCAGTAAACGCTGAAAGACGTTTTTTAATCAATGAAAATTTTCAATATTTATTATGTTAAAATTTATGTTTAACAACTAATAGGGATCACCTATTAATGACTCTTCGTTACCTACTTCAATCAGTAAAAATAGGTATCTAACATTAGAATGTTTCACGTTTACCGTATGTTACAAAACCTCTCTCTCAGTTAGTTATGGTTAGTTGTTAAACGGTAAAATATTTTTAAATGGGCGTATAATATTTATAAATTAAGAGAAATGATCAAATATGAGCATTTTACGTATTTGGGGGAAACAGTGCAGTTGGTAAAATTGTTTTGTTTTCATACATTGAAATCTTGGGGTCTCGAAATAAAAATATTCAGCTCAAGCCGAGACTATAATGGAGGTGACAATACTTTCGGTCTTACCAAAGTATATAAGAAATCAAAAGTAATCCGATGTTGTCCTTTCTGTACAACATGTATATCAGATAAGTAGATGCTTGTAGAATAAGATAGTAGATTGTATCTGGGATCTATGGGCCTACCGCAGTATATGTTCAGTTTCTGTCATAAGTATCAAATAATAGAATCTAGATCGTCTTTATCTTTACACCCGTTTTAGTAACTGAAAAAATTAAACTCAAGAAAATAATATATTCATTTTTAATTCCATTTGCAAAAGAATAAAATACATCAATACACAAATCCTTTGTTTCCGAGTAATCCTTGCAGGAGTTATGGTTATGGAGTTATGGTACCCCGGTATCACTCCCAGATGATATCAAGGATACCTTGGTGGACTCTTCTCCCTTGGACTATAAAGAACACCTGAAGCCCAAAACTGATGAACCTTGAGCGTGGATGAACCTTGAGCTCCTCGAAGTTTTAAGTCCCTCTCCGATGGGTAAGCGACGGGCCAAAGAACTCCGACGAGAAGTCCTCTCAGAGACCCTTGGAAACGCTCCTTAGACCACTTGGAGTTTTCGCTTCTGAAGAACAACGACCTCCTGACCTTGTGACTTCCTGAACTGAGACCTCTGTTGGTGAAGCTAGTCTTTCTTTTTAGTTTAAAGTTTTATAAAGAGGAGCGAAAAAATTAGCTGTTCGTTTGTTGGGACCACAGCAAAAATCAAAATCGTTACCATGAAAACGGGTAAATTATTTATGATTGTTGAACGTTTCTTAGTAGTAGACCTTTTGTAAAAGAAAATTATTGTATTAAAGAAAATCCGAAAACATTTTCTTATGAACGATCAAACGGTTTCAAGTGTAATGCATACTTTATTCACGATATCTCTATTAAATTTAAACGCTCTTAAGTCATTCTACGCAAGCTACATTACCATAAGCCGATTTTTTTCAATACATAATGACGCGATTTTATTTTAATATATTTCCAATATTGTATTAGGTTTATACCGTTATTGATAAATCAAATAGGAAAAAAGTTCATTAAACTTTATGGGAGTGACATTGGATGACAATTTTAATTTAAAAATCACGTGTAGAATTTTTGTCAGCTTATAGTTGATGTGACTGTGACCTTGGCCCTGCATTTTTCATGATGGTTGTAAGTTTTTAGTTTAAATTGAGAGAACCTGATAACAAGTAATTCTCATTTGCGAAATACCTAATATAAATCAGAATTACCTTATATAAAAATCAGAAACCCACTTTTATGGTGCGAGCCATACAAAAAGGTCGGAAATAAGTCTTGTTTGATGTAGGGATGATTTCTTGATTTCACATTTAAAAACTTAATCAAATAAAAAAATTAGTGTAAATTTTTTAAGGAACATCGCAGGAAATTTAATTAACATTTCGTTTATTAAACTTAGTTTTTACTGTACCTAGGGCCTACTTAAAGTTTCAATGGTGAAGGAATGAACTATTTATGATAAACAGATTGGCTCAGATGCCGTGCTAATATGTAATATACTTAATTTACAAAACCAATTTCCATTTTGTCGATCGGGAATAGTTTATTTTTACAAATTATGCGAATCGTCATATATTTTATCTACGACCATTGGAATAAATACCAATAATGATATTGCAAATAGCTGATATAGAGGTGCATTAGCCTATCGAACTAAATACAAACCAATTGCATTAAGTAAACTTTATGATAAGACAAGAGACACTAGAACACAGGTTCTAAAAAAATAAGAGCTCGGTAATTGACGAGACGATAGTAGTGTCATGATTGGTTACGCATTAGAACATCAGCTGGTTGTTCCACTAAGATTCGTGTTTTATTAAATATATCTAACCTCGTGGGTTGACTTATTCAATTATGAGTAAAAGAGACGATTTTTTAACTCGGGGGAAATTGCAAGAGCAAATATGCTAGTCTACATGTACAAGTCGTGAGCCGGTCGCGGTCCGATTGCGCTACATGTGTAGTGCAGAGCAGTTAGTATGTGACCGGGACCGGGACCAGGACCGGGACCGGGCGGCCGCGGTCACTCCGCGGTCACAACCGGAGCACAGGTGGTCGGCTGACCCGGTCACATCGCCGCCGCTGCTGCTGCTGACGTAACCTGCAGTCATTAGCCTCTGGAAATTAGGTTGATAAGCCGAGTGATGCAAAAGGCGGGGCACTTCCACCCGATAATGCGATGCGATATGATACGATATAATGCGATACCGTGCAATAGTGCGATACGATGCGATACGATGCGATACCAGGGAACCGGTGGATTAAGGAAATTTACCATGTTGACACACTGTCTACATTTTAAAACACATATATATTTGGAATTAGGAAATTAAGAATGAAGAATAAAAAATGATTTATTTCTGAGCCGGTTGTAGAAAGAATCCAAACCAACTGGGCGTACAGAAAGAAGCTCTTCGATAACTCATATCAATTCTGTTATATTTTTAAAGTTGTTTCTTCTTTTTCAAATGGGTGTATCCACTTACACATTTCAATGATTATATACTTTCATGTGCTGTAGGTGAATGCTACTATACAAAACATATTTTCAACTTACTAACCTTACCTTAAGTAAATTATTGCTGAAATTTTTGTTGAATGTGTGTATATATTTTGTGTCAACGAGCTTCAGTAAAAGCCTGACACTCTCTCAAAGATAGGTTTACGAAAGATTGTATACCACTAGAAGGTATAGCCTACGTCCAAAAGTTCTGGCCGATCCGTCTCCGGAATCGTGTATGCGTTTATGAAAGTACACTGTAAGTAGTGTGTTTTGGTTACCGCTGGCTCAGGTCAGCTGCCCCGGAAGCCATGCGCCGGGGCATACAGCTTCCGGTCGGTTAGAGAAGGTATCAGGGGAGGGGGAGGTACGCATAAATTAAAAGTTAGTTCAAAATTGAAATTCAACTTGATAAGTGGGTTACGGAAAGTATGTCAAGGTCATCCCGAGTAAGTTTTAAAAAAGCCTATCCCGCTACCACAGGAAATAGTTCTGAGAGTCGAACTACCCGGTGATAGCGGGATAGGCGGATTTAATTTTCTTTGAACTTTATTCGTAAAAAAAAGAACAGATACAATCAATGTGCAAAAACAAATACAATCAATGTGCAATACAGGTTGAATTCTTGTGATGAAACACGGAGTTGTAAAAGCAAACGCCGACGACGAGGATGAGGTAGAGGCAGAGTCCCCAGATGACGTACTTGACGAGTTTGAAGAAACGGAATACCTCGAGTTGGTTTTGCCGTTCCAATTTCAATCGTTTAATTTCCAATTTCAATTTTTCTTCTTTCATCTTTTCCTCTTCCATCCTTGTGACGAAGGAAACTTCATCCATCATATCCATCATTAGTGTTGTTATTTGGTGTTTGAAATTTTGAAACAAGTGATGTCGATAGTTCAAATGTTGGAGACGGAATGAGAAGTTAAAGCGAGGAACGTTAGTTAAACGAAGAAGCGGTGGGGGGAATTTAATTACACCGAAGCGGTGGGGGGAGTTGAATTACAACGAAGTGGTGGGGGAAGGAGGTTGCTCACCATTTGTTTCCGTACTTGCTGTCGTCGTGTCTGATTGTGGAGGTGTTAGCGGAGTAAGATTTAGCAAACTATCTTCATCAGAACTGTCAACCTTATCACAAATAGGACAGGCGTAAGTTATTTCCAGACTCATTTTAACAGTGTTGAATTTACTAACAATTTCGTGTAAAGTATTAAATATATCTTGCAAATCTTCTTTAGAATTTACTTCGAAACTAGAATTCATTCGTGCCAACGGAGAGTTGTTCATCGTGCGAGAGTCGGTGAGTGAATGAAGATCGGTGCTTAGGAAGGAGGCCTATTTTTCGGTGAGCATGAGCTTGTTATTAAGTAAATAGCTAAGTTCCTCTTCTTCGTCTTTCAATTCAAATATCTTAGCTGAAGTAGTAGCCCTTGTTTCGTCTTCACTCGATGATGAAGAAAATCGAAACATCCTAGCTGAAGTAGTCGTTGTTTCATCCTCACTCGATGATGAAGAATATTCACGAGGACGTAAATAGTGAACATCAAGTCTGATCCATCTCATAGGATATCTATCCATGACAGAGAGCAAATTTTGAAATATTTCCTCCAACTCTTCCCTGTCAGTTATTATATGTTGAAACTTGACGAAAGGCGATCCCATGTTGTTAGTCGGAGTGTTGGAAGTGAAATAATTTCAAAGGTGGATTCAATAAGATACAAAATTTAAACAAATGGTGGGGGAAATCTAAAAGACTTATGGTAGGGGGAAATCTAAAAAAACTAATGGTGGGGGAAAGCTCAAGGTCATCCAATTGAAGTTT
This sequence comes from Neoaliturus tenellus, assembly GCA_030545055.2. Lineage (NCBI taxonomy): Eukaryota > Metazoa > Arthropoda > Insecta > Hemiptera > Cicadellidae > Neoaliturus > Neoaliturus tenellus. The sequence goes on from CM061531.1 coordinate 298,080,982, forward strand.
TAAAAAATAGTGTAAAACCGAACTTACACATTTGATGGTTCTACAGGATCGGAATACCAATCTGATCTGTATTTACATCTCATTATCATATGTGTAGAAAAATCATTTTGATGAGACTTGGTGCGTTGACAATGAGCTAGATCGAGAGGATGAAATTTGAAACATCTTTGAGGACAGCATGTATGAAAATATCTTGATTTGTAAAATTTGAAGGTTCGCAATTCTGGTGGCGGTAGTTGTTTTGTTTTGCACTTGCAGTAACAAGATCCAAAAAATTCACATTTAGTGCAAGCTAACCCGTCCACCATCATTGGTCCTAAATCTGTACATTGTTGTTCACAACAGTAACGGGGTTCGTATTTGTATTTTTGTTCTTCCATGTTGACGCTGCTGTGTCCAGTGAAAGAATAAGAGCTTATAGTGTTGAATAGCGAGTTTTATGTACTACAAAAAGTGGTGGGGGGTAATTTCAAGGTCATCCAAACGAAGTTTTAAAAAATTATACCTTACTAATGTAAGGAATGTTGATACTTAAGAAGTTTATTTCTTTTTATCTTCTTCAGACTTTGTCTGTTTGTTTTCTTCAGACCTTTTCTCTCTCTCCGCTTTAGCCATAGCGATAAGTTCTTCAGTTGATAGTGGATGTACTTCAGGAAATTTCAAAATTAACTTAGCTTGATATCCTTCTTTAGTTAATATTTCTAAATCTTCAGTCATTTGTTCAACTGTATTGTAATCTTTTCCATAGATTTTTCCATCAAGTTCAATCATCATTCTGTATAACATCTTTAAAAATTAGGTGTTGACGCAGCGACAGTCGGGAAGCGAATGATTAGTTTTTACAAAATATCACCCCACTTGACGTTGATCACGTGATTCCTTAGTTCTATTTGTTAAAAGTTATTTAACATTGGTAATACTTGTGGAACTTGATGTTATGTTGACCAGTCGGCGATGAAGATGTTGTAGGTTGTGTAGAAAGAAATACTTCATCATCGCAATATTTTGTTTTAGTAAACATCCTTATATTAGTAGCACAAACATCAACAGTTAAATGATAACCACCGGTAAGTAAAACTCGCATTTCGTTTGTTAAATCTTCAAGTTGTTCAAAACTTGTAATGGTGTTGGTATCGTAAGATGCACACTTAACCTTTAGGGACATGTTGAAGTTTTGTATTTAGTGATAGAGAGCGAGATGCGTACGGTACGAAAGGTAGTCGTAGACTGATGAATTTCACAAGTTAATTTTCACTTTTATTATCACACAAAATTGGGTCAAGGTCATCCCGTGGAATTTTTAAAAAAAGCAACATATTGCTATGTATAAAAACATAACAATATGTTGCTTCTTTTATTTTTTTTCTTTTCTGTTTTATATTATCTTTATTGAGAAACCATTACAAACACATATATTTACAATACTATGTACAAAACTAATTAGTAGAAGGTGTTACATGAATAGTTAGTTCAGTTGAGTTGTTTCCACTCGGTCCGTGTGAAACCAAATAGAGTGCGCCGGGTTGAATAACACGAAGATCTTCATTCTGTAGAAGTTGTACGAATCGTTTCGGTAGGAATATCTGAAACTTCGGTTCGTCACCAACTGTATACGGCGCCTCGCTCAATATGCAATTAATAGCATCGCCCACTGAAGTGTCCATCTTCTTGATTGTATGTATGATATAATGTTTTTCTTCTTTTAGTTCCGAACATCTCTTCGTTGGTAAGATTGTTGACTTCGAATGAGCGTTGAATTGATCAACCAAATTCTGAAGGAAGTTCTGCGATGCCATCTTAATGTTATTGTTAATCTTGTTGTTAATAATAATGTCCGTCGGAGATGTTGTCTCTTCGGAGGTTCGAGTAATACTCATGCTGCGTCATGGTAGCGCTCTCGCTTTTATTATCGATGTTACCCCCACCATTCTGTTGAAGGAAATTATTCAGGCGGTAAGCATTCTTCAAAGCGCACTGTGACCTTCGATGTTTAAAACTCTTTGATGAAATACAAAGTTCATTAAAGTAGCATTGGAAATCTCTATCCATCTTTGCATTAATCACTTCGTTAGTTGTAAATGATTGTATCCAATTAGCTTTTTCCAATCCCCTTGTGTAGATAGTTTTGAATTCTTTGCAATAATGATTCATAATGTGCGGCATCATGTTATAATTAATAAAACCTTCATCCCATCTTAAGTTGTGAAAATGTTTGTTCAACCATTTGTTTGTAACTTTCGCTTTAGTTGTTAGTCTACTGAATGGTAATGGAGGTTTAAATAAGTAATGATAAACTACAGATGTGTTCATATCCAAAATTACTAATTCTTTGATAATAAAGTTTCCATCATTACCTCGAAAAGCTTGAAATTCAATTATACCTCTTTTAACATCCATTAAATGTGGCGTATTAGAAAACGAAACCCGTTTGTTCATGATGAAGTCTCATCAGCAACTGACTACATACACGATTGTTCTTCTTTAACTTCTTGCGCTTCTTCGTCGATATTAAAGTTGGTGTGATAGTTGTTCAATTGTCTCCACATATCCACTTCTTGAGGTATTCGATTAAAAATAGAAGTATCCACAGGACCGTATAAAAGTGGAACGAAAGGTTGTCTGTCCAATGTATCGATTAGATAGTCTTTGATTATTGCACTTGAAAATATTAGTTGTTTTAAATATCTGGTGACGGGACCGGTAGTACAACTTAAAGTGTAAAATTCTTCTTTTGTCAAATGTAATTTTACATCATGTCTAGTTAAATCTCTGAAGCGAACGATATGTCCTCCACGATGTTTGACTATATCAACTTCAATATTTGATTCTAATAAATTTAATTTTGTTCTTCTTCCAAATGTGTTGTTACTTAAATAACATTCCAAAAGATGTAGATGTTTCATAAATGATTCCCAAGAAGTTTCAGTAAATGAAACCATTTTATTTCCATGATTTAAAATAACAATCGGTGAGTAATCCAATGTTTTTAAAATTCCAACTGATATATTTTTCGTCATGCATGCAGAAATGGGGTAGAAAATTCGAAGAAATACTTCTGTTAAAATATTTGTTGTAATGTTAACTTCAATCTTCTTTCTTTTTACTTCTTTTTCAACCTCTTCTTTTTCTTCTTCTTTCTTCTTATGTTTGTTAAACTTGAGGAATTCATCCATTCAACTTGTTTTTCTATATCAGAACTATTATCATCATCAACCAGAGGTGTATTTTCTTCTCCGTTAGTAGAACTCATCTTGCGAACGATGCTTCCCATACGACGGTCGAAGATATAATGAAATTTCTACACATTATTTTCTCTCTTTTATGTTTTTTGTTAAATCTTAAAATTTATACAATTACGTTGTACTAATTCTTCTTAAAGTACATTCTTCACAATTCCGGTTAGCGGTGTGTAAGTAACTATTTTATCGTGTAAAATTAAGCAGTATGCCGAAGTTCCATCCGCTACTGGTTCTTCAAATTCCATTTCAATTTTTATATCCACACTTGATGATTTTACCGATTCATTCTGTTTCGAACAATCGATTACAATTATCGGAGCCTTGGAATAATACTGAACAGGTGATAATAGCGGTGTATTAGTTTTTCCATAATATGACGATTGAAATCTTGCATACATATAGTATAAAATGGAAAAACGTTTTTTGCTGAACATGACATTTAAATTGTCATATGGAAAGAATTGAGAATTTAGGAAAACCTTACAATTCTTTATTTTACAGTGATCAAATTGACCAGCATTTGCAGTGATAACATCTTTTCGCTTAGTTTGAAAACCAAGTATTATATACCTTGCTCGTTCCAAGTAAGTTGATGTCTTGACGGTCCATGTTTGTCGTTCTGTCTGAGGTAGTGTAGGATATTCATGGAATTCCCAACTTCGGAAAGGCATTACAATATCACGGTCAGATTTTAACTTCCTCAATAATACGATTCTATGTTCATCGGCCAATCTTACATGAGGTACTCTCCACACAACTTTATCCAACTGTAGTTGCCATTCTAGTTTATCTTCTGTAGTTGCAGGTTCTGCAAGTATCAAGTCCTTGTTAGTTGAAGATCTGAGTAATACCAACTCTTGTTTGACATTTATTATTACTAGTTTGTAATCTTCAGCAAATCCCAAAAGCAATCGTAAAGGTACATGAAAATCAAAGTGACCGTTGGAAGCTGGTGTTATAGTGTCTTTATCAGGGGCAACCCATCCGGCGGTGACTATTGAATTCTTCTCATGCGGTGTTAATGATGTTAATACTTTCAATGTCGTTGTTATACCAACCTTTTTTGTTGAATCAACCGTAACCCCTGATATTTCATATCTTATTTCATCAAAAAGGTATGCCATCGGGTTATTTATAAAAGGAACCGTTGAAGCAGTTTTTCCATCCAATTTAAGTACCCGTCCTTCAATGTACAAATAACTTTCGCACGGTAACGTGTAAATATCTTGTTGTTGAATGGGAATCCTTATTTCATCGTTATTGTTTAATTTTGATGAAGTGTAAGGGTTGTGCGTGTGATATTCCTTCTCCCATAGTGTTTCGTCGAATGTCGGTCCTTGAGATATATCCAGGATATCCATCGTTGTTAAGTTTCAATCCAATCTTCTGTAGAAAACGAATGTTGTCCGATGTTAACTCTTCCAATGTCGAGGAGCTACTGAGCTCCCGACCCTTCCGTTGCGGTTTAAATGTTAATCCCATGTCGACTTTTATGTTGCCGCTCTGATGTGTAACCGTATAGTAATTGTTTCTCCTCTAAAGTCAACACTAACACCGTCTTGATCCAATATGTTCAGTACGATGTCTGAAATGAAACTGGTGTTTAACGGTAGGTATATTAAGTTTTGTGGCTTTTCAACAATTTTAAAACCGGGAGCTACTGTTGGATAAAATGTATGTAAAATATGCTGATTCACTCCCTCTCTATACGATCCGTGTATAATATTACACGTTACATCGATACTATTTACTTTTAATATTGTTACAGTTGTATTACCTGAATGAGTTGTTCCAGGAGTTAAGATTTTTTTTGTTGTATCTGTAAATCCAAGTAAACTGCCAATCGAATGTTTCAAGCTGACATCAATATAGTATTTCGAAGTTATTTCTGCTTTTAAAGTATTATTGTTTCCTTTAACGGTGATATTTTCTTCTCCGAGTGTTTTCTGTAGTAATTGGTTTATATCATCAATTTCATAAGCTCCAGTTGGAAATGTAATTATTTTCAATTCTGAATATTTTCCTGAAGCATCCTTAGTTTCATAATAATGTAGTAAATTGTTCTTTCCTTCCGTAACATTAGGAATTGAGTTGTAGGTAGTCAAATCAAGTAATGCCGCTTCCCATAATCTTTCTTTGGATAGACGCAATGCTGGGAACAGCGTACTTTTCAATGTGGATGAATTTCCACTCAGGGACACTGTATACGATGACATCTCAAAGCTGACTGACACTCTTCGCTAGAAACTCCAAACATAAATGTCCACATATTTCAGTATTGTCAGGTTGTTCCCTTTTATAGTTGTAAAAAATATTTTTGGACTTTCGAAAATAATGTTGAAGTTCTTTTGGCGGTGGTAGATTGCCAAAACTGTCAAAGTAATAAACGGTTTGTCCGAGTTTTTTATAGCATACCCAATGAGTACCTGGACCATAGGTGGAATCCAAATTTACTATTCCAGTTTCATTTTTCCATATTGTAATTGGTAATTCATCGTTCATAAAAACTCCTCGAAAGAATGGTATTTTTAAACATTTTACATAATCATTTAATTGATGATTTGTTAAAGCTTTATTTGGAATTATCAATTGATTTTTCTTATTTAGTACACACGGTACGGTCTTAGGTATAAACCTGCTCAGTTTTTTACCATTGACCAAATAGAAGCTTTCTTTACTTTTGCTTTACGAGTTCTACGACGTCTCTTCCTAATGTTTCCTCCTCTTTTGGGAACTCTTCTCTTTGCAGGTCTTCCTCTGCGACGTCGTCGTCTTCCAGCACCAAATTTAGCTTTCGTCTTCATGGCTGTAGTTACTGCCCAAGCCGATGCTTTTTCTGCAATACTTGCGTCACTTGACTTTACTCTTTGCCAAGCCTTTTCCGCTAGAATTTTATCCGCTATTGATCTAATCGTTGAATCTTTATACTTTGAATATGCTATGTCGTGTTCTTTGCAAGCTTGATCTAATTTATTAATTCCAGGATCTCCTCTTGCTAAACGTTTTGCCAACTTAGTTCCAGGTCCACAATATTGATAACCTCCGGGCAGATGTAATTCGTATGGTAAAGCGTCTATCGCTCGATTCACAACAGCACCAATTGGAATCCGTCTGAGCAGGGATAATGCAGCTGATGTTATACCACGTCCTTTCTTGCCAACGTCTTGACGACGACTGAACGATGAGGTCTTCATTATGCCGTTTTATATAACGAGCGTCTTCACTCCATGAAATACTTTATGATAATGAACACTTTTTATATATTCCATACTTATATATTGGCGAGTTTTACTAATACTTATTGATAATTGCATCTTTAATCCATTGTTCTCTTTGATCATCTTGGATTTTACCGTGATTCGGTTTACTAAGCATATGATTCTGCATGTCTATAATTACATTACCCATAAGGTTCATTACATACTCCACATTAGTAGCATCTTTGTAATCTGTAGGATTCTCAAGATCTGTGATACGTTTACCATTACATGTATACACAGATGGATCGTCATTAGAGGTTGCTATAACTTGATTAATAGTAGCAACATCATTCGGAGCTATTCCTGCTGATATGTTAGATATTCTTCTATTTTTCCATCATATACGTTATTTATTTTATCTAAAACTATAGTTTGTTTTACAACAACACAATCCTGATCATCTTTACCAGATTTAACTTGGGTTAATCGTCTACCTTTACATATAAAATTAACACCAGTAGCTGATAGTTGTGGTACTTGTGTTAAAATAACAGCATCATGTTCTTCCGTGCCTAAACTTATATTTGACAATCTTTTATTTTTTCCATCCCACTTGTCACTTTTTAGTTGTAGTAAGGTAAACTTTTCACTTCCTTGCATAAACTCATCACCTTTCTTTGACACCACCTGATTTTGTTTAACAAAAGCGGATGTTCCTTTTTTCAAGCTTTCATTCATTTGTCTCACGGTAGCAGCATCCGATGGAGTTGAACCATCTTCCAGATTGGACAACACTTTTCCATGACAATTAATAACAGCACTATTATATAAAATACAATTATCTTTCATGTATTTTATATTAACACCATCACTTTCTTCTTTAGGATATCCAATATCGTTTATAGTATATTTATAGAAGGAAAATCCATCTTTTTTCTTTTCTGGTATTACAGAGTGCAAATAACGCTTATTAATTGTATCTGTATCCTCGGTTGGATCTGCCACATTAGTTATTTTATAATTTAAAGCATTGTACCTTTTTCCACTTTTAGTCTTTTCCAACAGTAAAGCGTATTCCACCGCAGTTAGAAAATAGCCTTTATTAACAACATCTCCATTGTTGACTGGTTTTGCAACATTAATAACCCTGTGAGATTTTGCATCATACAGTTGGTTATTGTCAAGTTTTAAACTTGTAGATGTTTCCTCCTTTACTGTTTTTAAATTTGTTGCATCTCCATCTTCTTCTGGATCTTTAACAAACTTTAAACGTTTATTATTTATGTTATAGTCACCTTCGGGTGTTTGCGGTAATCCACTTCTTTTTCTGTTTTCTCCAACTTTATCGTCCGAACTTGTCGACGCTCATGTTAGAACTGACACATTATACTCCTGTAACTCTTATATATCCGCGGATAATTATACGATTATGCCGCGATTCCTGAGTTCGTCAATCAGAGCTACCCATTCATTATTTAAACCTGTATGACCGGCTTCCATGGCTTCATGCAATAGTCTCATTCTATCAACCAATTTATTGATGTCGTTGTAGTAAATCACATTCGTATTGTATAGATTTTTCATCAATCCTTTGCCAGATGTTGAAGTATCTCCTTTACTCTTTTTACCATGTTGTTCAAGAAGTGATAAATCCATAAGTGATAAAGATTTTCTTTTCAGTGGTTGTCTCACCGCTGGTGCAGTACGTAATGTTGGCAATTTTCGTGGAGGAAACAACTTTTTTATAACGATGTTATATTTTGTTGCACGTGAACGATTAATCATTGCATCCTTTAAGTAGTTTCTTTTATGAGCGTTAGTATTTTGTAGAATCTCCTTAAAAACACTTAAATCTTTGGATGAATATCTTAGTGGTATGTTTTTAAAAATTAATTCATATAGTCCTTTTGTTCCTTTATATTTATGCTCACCAATAATGATGTAATCGTCTTGTGTTATTTCAAGCTTTGAATCGCCGATCTTTAATTCATTCCCATCAATTCTTGCTCCGTATACATGTGATCTACTCAAATTCGGGTTTGATTTCATGTCATGTAGCATTTTCATTATATATTTTCTTCCAAGAGGTCCATGTTGTAATATATCGCTACTCAATTGAGTTAAATTTGGAATAGATTGTTCAGCTTCAGGTATTGGCTGTTCTTCTTCCTTTTCAACAATTGGTTCTTCTTCTTTTGTTTCTTCTTGTTCACTAGCACTTGTATATGAATCATCATCTTCTTCTTTTTTTATTGCTTGTACTTCTTGTTTAGAAACTGGTAGTAAAACATCTCCTTCATAACGAGGTTTACCAATAGTTTCTGATATTTGTTTTAAAGGTTCCGTAATAGGTTTAAATGTAGTCTCTAGAAATTCTTCTCTTTCACTTAAACCCATCCTCAATGCACGATTTTTCATCCTAATAGAATCACTGAGTGATTTTATTTCTTTTAATAGTTTTTCTTGATTCGCCATGTTTACACTGTGAAGTTCAACGTGTAACTAGATGTAGCACTGGTAGTTCAACGCATAAATACAAATTTATCCAACCCTATACGATATCTACCATTTTTAATATCTTCTTCCTTCATAATAACGAGAAACCCATATTTCTCATTCCATGCTTTGCCGCACATCTCTTTAAATTTCTCAAATGTCATATCCGCATTTACATGATCATTATATATATGTTTTAAATTTGTTTCATCTTGCTTGAAGATAATCAACATATTTGCATTGTCTCTTATGAGTTGTTTTGGAATCTTACTGTATGTTTGACCAATATAAATGCTATCGATATTATGATGTCTTCCCATAGCGAAGTAATTCCTTATAGTGTCGTGATTTTCACAAGACACATCATCAAAAATAAAAATAGAAAATGGTTTTGCTTCATTTGGTTGCATAATTGTTTCGCTGGCATTAAACTTGTAGAAATTCACTTCAGGTACACTTGCAAGTACTTTATCCAATAATTGATATTTTGGTTGTTGCAATGATTTTGAAAAAATGTATATATTGTTAAAACGCAATCCTTTAGGATTTGTTATAAGGTTAAAAACAACATTAGTTTTTCCACAATTTGAAGGACCAGTTATTAGACATCTTATCGTATTTGGTAGTAATTCACCATGTTTACCATGATTTAACTTATCATTGTCAACTGTCAATTCATCAATATTATTGATATTAAATCGATCTTTTTGTTGTACAATCTCCATCTTGTGTCAAGGTTAAACACACAATGAGCTATTAAATTACTATACCAAGTCTTTTGAAGGAATCCATGAGTCTTCACTTTTATCGAATCCTAACCACCTGACTTTAACCATATCCTTTTTCCTTTGTAAAACCTTCTCAACAAGATATACATCACCGACATTTGATTTCAACAATTCATGTCCGTAGAATTCACCTTGAAGTAATTCACCCTTGTTATCCTTCAATAAGTAAGTTTTAGGTATAGTTGGTTGCACTTTATAAACTGTAAATACTTCATTAGTCCAATTTGGTAGATATCTTTTACTAAATACACCTTTGTATTTGCTTATACGAACTTTATCGTTGACCTTAAACTTTTTTGGTTGCAACCTTTCCAATTTAGGTGTTGTATTATTTCTGATGCGTTGTAATACAACTTTAGCATTAGCACTGTTTACTTGGATAGGTTTCATTCCGATGGTACGATGATATTTGTTGTTATATTCTTTTATAAGTTGTGGTAATATGTCATACCACACGTATGATCCTCGTTTTGAAAATTGTTTATACATCGCTCCTTTCAATGTTCTATTGAATCTTTCAATTATTGAAGCTTTAACTTCAGAATTTGTAGAATAATGATTTATTTGATATTTCTTCATCAAAGCTCCAAAGTCTTTATTAAAATATTCTTTTCCATCATCGGTCTGTAGATGTTTGATTTTGAATTTATTTCTTTGTATCGTTGTTTCCATAGCTTTAGTAACACTCTTACCAGTCTTATCCTTCAATGGTAAGGCGTCAGCTATTTTAGTAAAACAGTCTATAATTGTTAAAATATATTAAAAACCTTTGTTTAATTTACTGTGCGGTATCATTTCAATTAGATCAGCTTGATAAAGATCATTCATTCCCTTAATAATTGTACTTCTTCTGGGAAATCTTCTTCTTGCTGGTTTATGTAGTTCATTTACAATCTTGTCCTTCACACTTTCCATCTTTAGGTGTTGCTTTTACACCGCTTGTAAAAATACTGATCCGTACAATAGTTCATTCTCTTTTATATAGTTTGAATATAGGTCAAGGCCATTTTCATATTAGTGTAAAAAAGAGGAAACATGGCATTGAGCTTGCCATGTCCCCTCTTCTTTACGGAAAGGAAAAAGGAAGAAGGTAGAGGACGAAGAACAGGTTTACTGGTCGATAGGGTTCAGGGAGTAGTGGCCGAACGGTAAAGTATTAATTTTATCTTCTAAAATATGGCGCTTGTCATCTTTGTAGCTTAATGCCCACTTTGTTTGTTTGACACTAAAAAGTTGATGATTATAACTTCTAATAGTGTTGAACGTTGCAGTTGTTTCGACATCTTCAAACAAACATCTTTTATAATGTTCAAACTGTAGGTTCTTCTTCAGGAAAGAGGTTTTTATTCCTTTGGCCTTTTTTGTGACTTGATGTTGATTCCTTTCGCTTATGTACAGTTGAAATGAATATAGTTTGGACATTAATGCTACAATTTCCATCATCGGTACACCATTTGTTTCATCCTTAAATTTTCCCAATACTTTCTTGTTTCTGTCGTTGTCGTAATTTGGATGGTTCTTGGGATAATCTGAAAAGTCGAAATCATCTTTATATATAAAGGTGCGTAAATCTTCGTACATGTCATTTGTTTTAATCCAGTAAATTAGTGCATCCGTATCCATATATGCAATACCAATGTTCTCTCTTCCATAATAGTTAACCATCTTCTTATAATGAAACTCATACATGTGTGTCTTGGAAATATCCAAGATTGACATTTCAAGATACAAGGACGATCCATTACAACTGACTTCTTGTTCATGGAAATAACAACTAGATTTTCATTAATAATTACAGATGAACCAAAGTTTGGTTGTTGCACTAATTTCTGTAATTTTACTGGATCAGTTACCAATTTGATATCCTTATGTTTCCTTTTGTTTTCCAAAGTCTTGCCAAATATTGCGTTGTTCATTAGTTTGAAGAAATCTTTTTGAAAACTTGATGTAGCGGCAGCTCTTCTTCTTGTGTTATTGTCAATGTACTGTTTTAACCAACAAGATTGAGAAAATTGTAGTACTCGATTAATTTTTGTAATTTTCAATCCCAAGTCTAAGGCCTGTTGTATCATCCAGTAGTGTCCAACATACCTAAACTTGTTGGTTAAAGTCATCAATAATTTCGGCCATCTTCCAGTTGGAGAAAGTTCAGTCTTCGGAAGAAGTGGTAAATCGTAATGTTCGTCGTGAAGATGTTCGGGATATTCAAAATCGACGTCAAATATGTAACCAGTTTCTCCATATTTCGGTATATCCATTATGTTTCCAATTGATTCTGGGTCTATCCATTTGAAATTATCATATGGAAGGGGATTCGACATTGCCCATCCGTATAAGTTATTTGCATCAAAATAACCCAGGAATGTTGTTGGTTTTGATGCATCATAATCGGGCAAATATTTGTTGTTCGCCTTAACATAACGTGTTACACTTTGCGTCAATCCTCCTCGAACTCCTGATTCTAACATCAACACCATATCTATATCTGTAAGAAGTTGTATTTTACAATTTGTTTCTTTTAACATGGCTTGCCACGCTAGTCCAGGCGAAGTGTACGAATGTAGAGGGTCTAATCCATATGACGCAAAACACGTATTTCTAAATTCTTCCATCACATCACATAATAAAGTCACATCTAATTTAACATAGAAGTCTGAATATTCCCCCAATGTTTTAAATCCTAATTCGTTCCATACTTTGCATGCATGATCATAATCATCTTGAGATATATCCATGTCGTACAGTTTACTTTTAAATTCATCTTTTGGAGGTAGTGATGTTTCATTAAATCTTTCTAAACTGTCTATGTAATCATATGGGAAAACTCCTTTTCGAAGTACCAGATCCAGTTTATCGCTGTTTACAATCTTCTTCGTTTCGATTAAATCTTGTTTCCTTAGGTTTTCAGAAAGTTTGGACAAACTCGACGGCAAAAATCGGTAGGAGTCCAAGAATCTTAATTTGACGTTTTCAACTTCTTTGGAAAAACTTATAAACTTCTCTGAAGTTTCAGCTAACACATCGATTTTACCGTCGTCTCTTCCTAATTCAGGTATTATAAAATGAGCGTCGTACCCACTGAGATTATGCAGAACCACAGGAATAAATAGTGGTAAACGATAGCTCAAGTTGCATTTATTACAAGCAGCACCTCTGTAATAACCTGTGAGGTGGTCGTGATCTTTAACTTTATAATTCTCAATAGTAAAATCATTTTTGCACAAGAAACAGTGAGTCGCATTTTCATGTTGAATTTCTTCTTCTTCGTCCATCGGTTTCATTGGTACAATATCTGTATATAAGCTTTGTGTATTTCTAGCTATTGAATATAGGTGATCAAGAAATATTTTTTCCGCATTTTCACCACGATATACTAGAGGTTCTGAAGTTAATCCATATCTGTTTAAATGTTCTTCTGATAATGTTGATTTGACCATTAAACAAAAACTGTTTGGTTTGTGCATTTGATACTTTACACTTTTTCTTGCTTCACAATTTTCATCTTCAACTGGAACAAGTGTTGATTCAAAATCTGCATACACAACTAAAGGGATACGGTATTGATGGTGAACTTTTTCAAATGAAACGAATGCTCTGCTTTGCGGAGGTAAAATAATCTTTGCTTCATAATTATTGTTACATAATCTTTTGTGCTCTTGTAACCATTCTCTTCCTTGTCTTCCTTCTCGTTGAAAATTAAAACATCTCTTGCAAATCAACTTTTTATTTCTATTTTTTGAAAGTTGCTTATTAACAAGAGAGTCAAATTTCTTTATGTACACATAGTGAGAGACATCTCCTCGCGTTAGTAGTAGTAAATCCGTATGATCTGGTAGCTCTTCTTTTGCAATACGTAAAGGATACACTTTGTTTGAACTATCTAATGCAAAAACATTAATAGACGTGCCGGGATTTTTCTTTTCAAACTTTGATATATCTTTTGTAGAAACGGGATACGTTATTCCTTGAAAGTTATACCTGTGTCTTGCATCTTCATATTCTTGGTTGGGTCTACATGGATTTCGTAATACAAACTTTGACGTCATAGCATAGCGAAAACATTCATTATTTTCATTTTGAACATTAATACAAGACTTAGAATTTTCAATTCTTTTTGGCAAAGGAATATAACTAGATCCCATTAGTCCGTATCCATGTTTGTGAACTCTTATATCTAATCCTTCAATGCTTGTAAGACTCCATCCGGATCCTCTTCCTTCGTGTTCCTGAAGTTTGGTTAATATTTCTTCTATACAATTTTCTACTATTGAATCAATGTCTGAACTTCCTATGATGGTTCGGTTTTTTGTTATGAATCCTTTTGGTGATAATTCTTCTTGTACTTTTATAAACATAGCTTCTAGTAATAAACCAAATTTAAGAAAGTTCAATCTTTTCAATTCATCTTTTAAAGTTTTACTTATAATTGGTTTTGCTTCTTCAATAAATTCTTCTAGATTTAAGTCTTCATTTTGAATTTTATGATGCATTATGACTTTACCAGGTAATGCAAATACTTGTAGATTTGGTAAAGTAGTTGAAGGTCCTGCTAAAATTTCATCTTGTTCTTCTTGTTCTTCTTGTTCTTTTGCGTTGTTGTGAAATAGTTCTTTATGTATTTCTAATAGAATATTATCGTTGAACGATTCCGAACATTTATCGCAACGATACATGTTTACTCTTCCAAATTTCGCCGAGAAATGAAATGGGCTCTTTTGTTCCTCCTTTTATAAAGGTTCCCCCACCACTGTTTCATCTTCATCTTCATCTTCTTCACTATCCGAGGAAAATAGTCTTCTACAAACCGATTGTTCATTCGTATTTTCTATTCCAGTTGGAGTTTCAGTTTGTACTTCTTCATATTCAAACGATGACGAAGATTCTGATATTACTACGCTTAAATCTTCATTCTCCACATCATTGATGCTTTCAACTTCTGATGTTATTAGATCTATATCCATATCATCTACGCTTTCTACTTGTGATGTTTCACTGATGTTATCCTCTTCTTCCATATTTAAATATTCTAGTTGAATTTTATACAATATTTCAACAAGAGGTTTCCTTGGATAATCGGTGTTGTCCACAGGAGCCATTTCAAGTAAATGAGGAATAACTTTTTGCGATTCGGCTTATATGATATTTTGATAAGTATGTCAAGGTCATTTTAGATTAAGCGAGAACTGGTAATAGATCACTAAGCGGCATGTTATTTCATTACCACAAAGTGATCTATTCCCCATTCTCTAAGAAGTGTTCAATCAATAGCCAAAGTCCAAATCCATTTCCTTTTTTATTTTAATCTTTTGTTACATAGTTTATTGGTTGACTGTTTGAATTTTCAATGTGTTGTCTTATTATTTGTTCCAATTCTTCTATTTTTGCCTGTTTTATCATTAGTTCTGTACGTAATTCATTAATGTAATCAGCCGCTTTGTCCACCGTTCTTGTTCGTATTTCACCTAACATAACACCAGGAATCAATCTCTGTAGTCTGTAAAACTTAAACTTTATTCTAGACTCTCTTGCTTTAGCCATTTCTCGAAGCCTTTGTTTCTTATTGTCTTTACTTGTAGTCAAGTCCATACTCGTTACAAGTTCGCTTTCGGAATAATTCGACTATAGTAGGCTCGTCCTTTATACATTTTCCCCCCACCACTTTCAATTTCCCCCCACCCTACTAATATAGGTCAAGGTCATCCGATATAACGCGAGAACGAGGAATAGAGCACTAAGTGGCATGTTAGTCCATTACCACAAAGTGATCTATTCCTCGCTCTCTATTCTACATCTAATTTTTTTGGGTTTTGCTAATTTTTATACTTTTTTTGTTGTTTTTCTTTGGGAGGAAACGTGTGTGCAGATGTTACTTATGAGAATGTCCATTCTTCTTCAACTCTTCGATAGTGTCCAATAATTTTATCAAATATGCGTTGGTTTTCTGTAAAGTCTGTATTCTGCTACATCCAATTTCAATGGTAGGCACCATTAATTGTAATTTTGTCAATTCTATCTTTTCTCTCTTATATCTTTCTTTCATTCTTAGGTTTTTTCTTAGTCTTGCTGAAGATGGTGTTATTGGTTCATACATACAACTTGGATATGGCTTTGACATTTTCAACACTGATGTAGAAGACACTTGCAGCTGTTGATCTTCATAGTAGTTTGGTGTTGGAGTAGAAAAACATTTTGATTCTGAATTTTGTTGGCAATCTGAAGTTGAAAATACAGGTGTTGCAGAAGGATCAGCCATCTTTCACTGTTGCCGTACAAAGTGAATTCTTCTTTAAACTTCTGCTTCTTTTATCACACTTCCCCCCACCACCGACTTATATGTTCTTCCCCCCACCATAATAATACATACTTGTTTCTCAAACTTTGTACCATACTTCTAATGTGACGTCCACATCTTCCTCCTTTAAGTATTTTATAAATTCCGGGCTTCTTGATGACACGCCAGGCATATTTAGATAGCTCATCACTTTGTGATGGCTTTCTTCATTATGTATATAACAATATACTTGCATCAACTTATGTTCTTGTTCTTTTGACGATACGAAATTTGCAACTGAATCCCATTCTTCATATTTGATCTTGTAATGACGCACTTCAAATTCCATTATGTTTCTTCTAATTCCGAAACAATAATAAAACTCTCTTCAGACAACCTGTATTTATACACGTTTCCCCCACCTAGCTATAACCCCCACTATTTTCCCCCTCTCCTTTATACGTGGAAGGGGTATTATGGTTTGAATGCACGATACTTAATAAATTCAAACAAACACTGTGCACAAATGTTGCAAATTTTATTACATGTTTGGAATTTCATTATTTGAGCTTTTACAAAATGAACTAACCTACCTCCATCATCTTGGAATTGTTCAAAATCTAAAACAGACGCTTTTCCACAATCATGACACATTTTTGTACCGTCTTTAAAAGTATAAGCAAGATAAATAGCAAATCCATAATTTTCTTTCTTAAATTCAATGAGCATTTCACGAATTGCTTTAGGTATTTCACACTCATTTGCTCTTATGATGTAATGGTAAAGAAACCCATTATTGATAATTTCTTGTAAACACAGAACTAACAACCTATCCATCGTGTTAGACTTAAACTGATAGTCACATCTAAAACCTTTTTCTTATATGATTTTCCCCCCACCACTTTTATATAGGTCAAGGTCATTGGATATCAAGCGAGAACTGGGAATAGATCACTAAGCGGCATGTTATTCCATTACCACAAAGTGATCTATTCCCCATTCTCTAAAAGGATTGTTTTGATAATTTAGATTCCTAATATTTCTTTTCCTTCCTCCTCACCTTTTTGAACTGTAGTATTACCAGACATGTGTGATATTAATTTCTTCATTTCCCGATTTTCCATTTCCAATTTCTTCAATTTTAAATCTCTTGCTTCGACTTGTAATTTTAAATACTTGATGTAACTTCCAGCCCAGTGTAGAGTTTTTGAATTTCGGTGCTCCCATTGCAATTCCGGGCATTTGAAATTGTAGTCGATTGAACTCCATGTTCATATCTTGTCGGTCTTGTTTTTCCTTTTCTAGTCTTTTTAATCTTTGATTCTCCCTGAACAAAGAGGTTGGATCACAAGGAATATGACGAAACATTTTGGTCAACGATATCTTGAAGAATGAGCTTCTACGCAGAAAACCAACACATTTATGCACTTCCCCCTCCAACTTTAGGCTAGTAGTGGGGAGAATTACATTAACTTAATACTTATTTCCACTGTTACACTTGCTCCATTTTCAAAAAGGTATGTGTAAAATGGTTCTGGATACTGGTATTTTTCACGTCCTATATTTTCCTTAAGAAAGTTGAAAGCCAGTCTTTTCGAATATTCATTATGATATACTTCTCTTAAATTAACAAGAATTCCATCTTCCAGGAATTTCACTTGAATCATTGGTATTTTGCTGACATCATCTTTGTCTATCAGGGGTAGCCTGTAAGTGAACGTATTTGGTGGTAGACGTAAGGTTCTATTAAGTCGAGAACAGAATACTTTGAACATTTTCTGATCACTAATTGCAATTTCATGAATACCTATCATTTTATAGTATGAAGGTTCAAAAGGTACAGCACAAAACGTTTGTACTTGACAGTTTCTTGAAGAAGATGGTGCGTTAGGATTGAACATTTTTAGTCAACAGTTTCCTGACGAATAAGCTTCTACGCAAATAACCAACACATTTATGAACATTCCCCCACCAACTTTAAACTAGTGGTGGGGAGAATTTTCCCCCACCACTTCTTCAAGATTATTAATTTCAATTTGAATTACAACAAAAGTATTTGATGCAAAATCCCAAAAAACAGAATATGGAACAGTTTCTTCTACATCTTGAGATTCATTTTGCGCTTCAACTACTTCCATCATTGAAGGTTCTTGATCAATTTCTGTTACTTCTATCGCTTCTTCTACAGGATCTTGTATTATGTCGGTTGTTTCAACTTCATCTTCTTCTTCAACTAACGTAATATTTCGTTGTTTTACAATTTCAATTAATTGTATAAAAGAAGTATCTCTAGGAGACATTCTTAACCATACATGCAGCTCCAACAAATGTTGACTTACTAATAATAAAATTCGCAATTTATAGGACTTATTTAAAAACAATAAAGTGGGGGGACTACCTTAGTCCAATTCGGATTCGGATTCAGAAGACAGTAAAGGTGATATGGGTGAATCCAATGATGAATCTAATATGTATATATCAATTGCTTCTTTAACTATGTCTTCGTCACTATCGTTTATCATTTCTTCAAAGATTTCTTGTTCAAACTGTTCCATTTCTTCTTCATCCATCGTTGAATAATTATCAGTTTCGTTATAATTTTCCTCTATATTGTCTTCTTCCATTTCGTCTGTACTGATATAAACATTTTTAACTTCAAAATAATTAACAAATGGAGTATCTTTAGACAACATATTTGTTCACCACTTCTTTTACCTCGAATAACAAACTATATATTGCTTTCTTAGTCTTATATTCTTTTACTCCCCACTCTTTTGCACAATATAAGGGAAGGTGGGGGAGAGCGTTTTGTAGTTATTCTTCTCTATCTAGGTTAAATTTCATTGCTAGCACATCTACTATAATTTTCTGCTCTTCAACTTTATCGCGAATAAATATTGTCCAGGGAAATAGTTCATTAATATTCTTGATTGTTACTTTTATATCATACAAATAATCAATATGTCTTAGTAATGAAACAATAACAACAACTCCTATCCCATTGTTCGCCATAATTGTTTCTTCAATTTTAATGCGTAAGTTTGTTATCAAACTCCATATATTAATATCATTGGCTGTGAAACCATCAAGTCTAGTACTCATCTTGACGGTGCAAGTACAGACTAAAAACCTGGAGGTTCATAGTCCGCCTTTTATGAGTTTTAAAAATGGGGAGGGGGAAGGAATAAGGATTGGGAGGGGATAGGGTGGGGGGTGAGGGAAGGTTTGTGTGGCTATACTAGCCACTACACTAGCCACATTAGACCCAAGAGCCCACTTGTGCTACAAAGTAGCCACCAATGCTAATATTTTCCTCGTGACACCTCAGTATATCACCCCGCCAAATCAGCATACGTTCTCTAGTATTTGATGTTACACAAAAGAACTTACTATCATGATACAGAATAGCTGAACCAATTATAATATTATATCCTAAATTTAGCCATTTGTGCGCTTCCGAAATGAATCTGTCTACCATATCAAGGGGATCTAGTTCATTGAAATAAAATGGTCTCATTTGTTGATCAAGTTCAATGCGAATTTCATTGTCATCTTCACTCTCACTGCTACTATCATTTTCATTCTCTTCATTTTCACTGCTACTATCATCTTCATTCTCACTGCTACTATCATCTTCATTCTCACTGCTACTATCGTAGAAATCTATCGGATCTTCTACATGTTGATGGTAAACATCAGCAAATTCGGAAGGATTGAACTCTTCATTAACGTGAGGAAGCATTTTAAAACACAATAATGCTGTCAAAGACAAAACAAAAAGTGCGGCGCGTGAAAGCAGAATGAAGGAGAGAACAACGCTTGCTCCACTTATATAGCAGTATGCAAATGAGGAGACTGGCGTGGGGGGAGCGTGACGGGATTGGTTCAATTCAGTCCAGTTCATAGCGGTGTAAAAATAAAACGAAGAAGTGGATGCGGCGCATGCGCAATAACGTGAAACCAAGGTTTGAGGTTAGAACTTTCCAAGCGCAGTAGCACTAAATGGGGTAATACAGACTCGGCGCATGCGCAATAGCATGGATTGTTCCGATCCGAAGAACTCGTCTTTCCAGGCGCAGTAGCACTGAATGGAGTAATACAGACTCGGCGCATGCGCAATAGCATGGATTGTTCCGATCCGGAGAACTCGCCTTTCCAGGCGCAGTAGCACTAAATGGAGTAATACAGACTTGGCGCATGCGCAATAGCATGGAGTGATTCCGATCCGTATACTAGGGTTTGAGGTTAGAATTTTCCATGTAAGCTGCCATGTTTAATTCAGTTTAATTAGATGGAGTCAACAACCGGTCATAACCGGCCATTAACCCGAAGGAGTGGGGGAAGGAGTGGGGGAAGGGGTGGGGGAAGGGGGGATTTAATCTCCATTTTTTTGGGGGGGGGGTTCCGCTTGAGTGAACACGGTTTCCGCTTGAGTGCTCATGCGGAACGGATCTTCCCACGCGATAGTCAAGGGACCAGAACCTTCCTTCTATTACTACTACACGGATATAATTGGCCGCGTAGCAGAACTTATTTCTGCTAAGTCGCATGTAAGCTAAATAGCTTACATCCCTAAATTTAAGTCTTAGGTGGCCCTGAAAAGGGCCGTTTGTCCCTATGGAGCTAAACTCACACAGGGACTTCGGTGTGTACCCACTTGTATAAAGGATTTGCGCAAATATCGCATTTATCATTTGGAAGATTGAACTTGTATGCCCAATCATAACTTCCTTTGTAGGTTCCACCTTCATTTAAAAAGAGTCCGAGATTAGAATCTGTTGCAGCCAAACCGCACTCACAACACATTTGAGTTCCATCTTGGAATTTCCACCAAAAGTATTCAATGTATCCAAAGTTTTCTTTAAAAAAGGAATACAGAACTTCTTTTAGTGGTGCTGGAAAGTTTACATCATTAAATGCAAATTCCAACATGTCTCCATTTGCAAGGATCTCTTGCAAGCATAATGTAAATAAAGTAGTCATAGCTACGTTGTTGCGGTAATGGCCTCTCGGATTGGAATGAAGACTGGAGTAGCGAGTGAGTAGACAACCGGTCATGACCGGTCATTCACCCGGAGGAGTGGTAGGGGAAGGAGTGGTGGGAGGAAGGAAAGAAGGGGGGGGTTCCGCTTGAGTGCTCATGCGAAACGGTCATTGACCCCTCCTAACACAGAACCCTCCTTTCATTACTACTACACGGACAAAACTGGCCGCGTAGCAGAACTTATTTCTAAGTCGCAAGTAAGCTGAATAGCTTACATGCGTAAATGTAAGTCTTAGGTGGCCCTGAAAAGGGCCGTTTTTTGCCTCATTAAGGCAAAGCTTACCAACTATGAGCTATAGCTTGGAAGCAAGGGCTTGTTTGAGGCTCGTGCCGCAATGTTGTACAAAAACGATCGAGCCACCAGTACAAATCGTCAAATCCTAGAGGTTGCTGAAATAACAAGCTGTGTTGACCTTTGTCGTCGGTCACAAAGCTTGTTATTTCTAGCACATCACCATCCTCTATGATTTGCAACATTTCTCTGAAAACCCCATCAAGGGACAGACGAGGGTTTTGGGGATCCGCGTAAATTGTGATAATTTGATCGTACTGGATCCGGTATGGAATCTCAAGCCTGTTGTTGTCACCTTCGGGTTCCGAAACCTCGTAGGTGTCAACAACGTGCTCGTGGAATACTGGCGTCTCGACCGGCGGCATCGCTGTATGGAGGCGGAATGAGAAAGCGAATGTAACTAGTAACCGTGACTGGAACGGTATAATGAGTCCCGGTCATGACCGGTTATTAACCCGAAGGAGTGGGGGAAGGAGTGGGGGAAGGGGAAGGGGGGGGATTTAATCTCCATTTTTATGGGGGGGATTTAATCTCCATTTTTTATGGGGGGGGTTCCGCTTGAGTGAACACGGTTTCCGCTTGAGTGCTCATGCGGAACGGATCTTCTCACGCGATAATTGTTGTGTGCTAATAAAGACTAATTAACTTGCAAAACAACATGCGGAGTTTCTCTTTGAATGCTGATGATATTTCATTAATACACCATTCCTTGCACGCTATATGAACCTACACCGGCAAAACAATGCAAGTCAGAGAGGTCATATAACTGTACATCGACCTCAAAAAAGTAGGTCACGGGACTTAGAGTGTTAAAAAATAATGGGGGAGAAACACAATGCTATAACGCATTGTGTTTCTCCCCCATTATTTTTTAAACAAAATTTGGAAAAGACTATGTGAATTTACTGTTTACGCCCCCACCTTGTAATACGATCCTTTTTATCCCTGAGGAGAAAGTCTTGAGAATCTAAAGTGTTAAATCTCTTCTCTTTACACAAATTGTCACAAACTTTAATTTGATATTTTTTGCCGTTACATTTTGCCAATATGTGTTGGTGGTCAACAACACTTAGAAAAAAATATCTCAAACCTTTCTTAAGCCTCTCTCCTCTGACGGATATTATTTCAGAATCGTCTTCAACAGTGGGGGTTTCTGCCAGTTGTGGTTCGGAAAGATGTTTAACGACATGTACACGGCAGAAACTCTCGTTCTTAACACATTTCCTTCCACAAGCTGATCCTTTCTTAATTCCCCTAGTGAGCATTTCAGGGCAAGTAGTGGGGCGGCTAAATGCCCTACGACGCTCTTCTTTTAATAATTGGAAACGCTCTGAAGGAGCAGACCTGGGTGGTTGATTTTTAGGATAGGTGTGATCTTTAGGAACTGGAAGTGGTGGAGTAGGAGGCATTGGTGAAAGTGGAATAACAGGTGCACTTAGGTGGTGAACGGTTTCATTTAGGTTTCGATTGACGGTTCGTTAGATCGAGGAGCTGGCTTCTGCGGTGGCGGCATGGAGTCATTTGAAGACGAAGGCGGTGAAAATATGCTGCGAGATGCGTTATTGCCGGCCGGAGGAAAAGGAGCTCCAGAAGTTGAAGGCGTGGATTGAAGTTGATCCTTACACCAGGCAGGAACATTTTTCAGACGAAGAGTTTTCTTCACCGGAGTTGAAACCGTAGTAGAAGTTGTAGTAGTAGAAGTTGTAGTAGTAGAAGAAGTTGTAGTAGTGGAAGTCGTGGTAGAAGCCGTAGTAGAAGATGTTGGAGGCAGAGATGACATGGTTACAAGTCTGTATTCGCAGCGTAACGTCTGGAATCAGAATAAAACGTTAGCCGTAGTCGGTGCGTCTTTTATAACGGTATGTTAATGAGAAGGGTTAGCGACCGGCCGTGACCGGAAGGTGGAAGGAGTGGTGGGGAAAGGAGTGGTGGGGGAAGGGGGGGGGGAATTAATCTCCATTTTTTATGGGGGGGGTTCCGCTTGAGTGAACACGGTTTCCGCTTGGGTGCTCATGCGGAACGGCCATTGACCCTTCCGAAAGTGGGTCAAGGTCGTCCAACATTTATAAAAAACCAAGGTGATGGGAACAGTAGTAACTGTTCCCACCACCCTGTTTGCCTAACGGTTCCCACTCCCAACCCACTAGTTACGTTCTGCAAGGGCCATCGATGCAATTTTGTTTGGCCCGTCCGGGTCCATCCGTAACGGGCCGGTCCGGGTCCGTCCGTAACCGTGAATTCGAAGGGAAACTGGAACAGTTAATGCAGAAACGCAACTCTAACACCCACCCAACTAAACCCACCCATAATATTCCTAAACAAAATGCAAAAACCTAGTCCGCAATTTGCGGATGTCCCACCCCTTCTAAGTGAAGTTCAACGGAACTTCTGAATTTACAGTTAATCTACCCCCTATCATCTAGCTGTAAGGCAAAACAACAGATCATTATTAAAAACAAAATAATTCAACACAACCAAAATACCATCAATATTCTTAAAAATTAATACACCTTAAAGCTAAACACAACTTATAACTAACATCGCAATGCGCATATTAATTCTTAAAATAAGTGCACCTTACAACTAATACACACACACACACAGACACTACATTGCATTAAAAAACGCAACGTAGTATAAGAAGTTCAAATATATATAGGCCTACTATATATTTGAAACCTCTTACCGAATCGCCAACGACTTTTCGCTATGAAAATTCGTTGACGACTGACGCGAAGATCAGGCTCGTATCGCTCCTCAGATTTTGAGAGGTGGGGGAAGTGGTGGGGGAGTGAAGCACAATGGTGGGAGGAATTAGCGCATGCGCGGTACGGTTATTTTCACTCCAGTACGGTCCAGTTCGCAGCGGTATAAAAGTCAAATAAGGAGTCGGAGCGAAACCAAGGTTTGAGGTTAGAACTTTCCATGGGAGCTGCCATGTTTAATTCAGTTAAACTAGATGGAGTCAACAACCGGTCATAACCGGCCATTGACCCAAAGGAGTGGGGGAAGGGGTGGGGGAAGGGGGGGGATTTAATCTCCATTTTTTATGGGGGGGGGGGTTCCGCTTGAGTGAACACGGGTTCCGCTTGGGTGCTCGTGCGTAACGGATCTTCCCACGCGATAGCCGTTATAAATGGAGATTGTTCATCGCACCGCGACCATTAATTAACTCGCATTTGCGGTGTTCACATCCTTCCTACTCATTATATATACGTTTCGCCAACTTCATTATACAAGTCTAATTGCTATTAACCTGAAATTTCATTTACATTAGCACATGTCGTCCTGTTTGAATCACCTTCGCGTGCTCGACGTTATATCTCATTCATCTGTCTTGTTCTCACTCCTACACGTCTGACATACTTCTTGTGATGGATACGCAATGTTTGAAATTGAAACTTTTGCGGACACAACATATATTACGAAATAATTCCAAACCATCAGTTTCAAAGACTAAAACAAATTTAACAAAGGTTAGGAAGAAGTTAAGTTTTAACCCGTTATACTCGGCTAGAACTCCGCGGGTTAACGTTGACGATACTGTTATTCACAATATTTTACGTTCGATGTTACGTTTCTACAACTTCGAACTTGTTACACCTATCGACTGTGTTCAACAGGTTTTTCTATTTCATCCCCACCATTCTTTATATAAGCGCGCCCACGACAATTCCTGCTTCATTATTCTATACGCTCTTCAATTGACAACAACTCCGCTCTAGGTTACGCTACACAGAGATGGATACGAACCAGGAACAAGTACAAGTTCACGAAATATCATCTACTACCCACCCGAGAGAGAATCCTCCGAGAACTTCGCCTCCACCGAATCCACAGGATCCCGTCCAAGTTTCGGATGTATCTTCGACGGCGAGGAATGATCTTGAAGCTATTCTTCGGTCGCTCGTCGGTTTCGACTGACCTGTACGGCGATCGACATTAAACTGAACTCCTAGCAGTTCAGTCTTTTTTAAAACTCCCTCCGGACGACCTTGAAACAATTATCCCCTCTCCTTTTTCAACTAACTTCTACTTGTGTTCCACTGTTGAATTTCGGTTTTGAACTGACTTTTACTTTATGCGCAGGTTTGGTTCAAACGCAAACCCCAACCCCTCCCCCTGATTTAATAACCGACCGGAAGAAGTATGCCCCGGCGCATGGCTTCCGGGGCAGCTGACCTGAGCCAGCGGTAACCAAAACACACTACTACTGTAGATTTTAAAGCAACACGTTCTGTATTAGAAAACTTCATTGATTACGCGTTTAGCATCGACTGGGGTTAATAGTCGATAGTTGTAGTGGACAAGGAACTTCGAGGAGACCTGGAGAGACCCTGGGGACACGAATCGTTTAATGAGGAAACGTTTCCTTCCGGTAGCGCAGTCAGTGATAGTTGGCTCTAACTACTGGTAACGGTCGCAGACCGCCAATCTGAGGCAATAAAGACGTTAAATTATATACAATAATCGGCGGCGGCCGGTCCTAGTGAAAATTGGGCGCCCCACCGCGACCGCTGACCAGTGACCACTGCCGTGGCTGACGACGTTCCGATGGGCGTTTAACACCTGGGATGAACTGCTGAAGAGTCAAGGAATGTAATATGTGATATTTAATCTTTTTACACTCATACAGGCTTATACCAGCAGTGAATGATGATTCGATTGGTGTTCTCTGCATTGTTTCAATGATGACCGTCTGAACAAAATATTAATTTCGATCACCTTGAAGTTTTAAATGATACAGCCACACTTGAGTACAATATTGACAAGAAAAGTTTACAACTACAAAAAAAGTTATCCTTGATATCTTGAAAACGATGAAATCTTAATAATTTATGTAGATTATGCTATTTGTTGAGCAAGTAAGCTAATATTTTAATTAATTATAAGCTATTCATTGCGATTAACTGCAACCTGGTAGGTATACTTTTTTATCGTGATTTTGAACATCAATTCACAAAAATACTGAAATAAACTTTGTTATGCGACTTTTTCCTGTATGCCTAGATAACGTAGAGATCCTTCTAAATATCTGCCACACACTTTATCAGCTATGTTATACTCTGACCGAGTGGTAACAGTGTAGGAAATGTGGACCTGGGAGCAACTTACAAGAAAGGAGACACGGAAACAATTAGAGACAGCGACTAGCGGCTAACAGCGCCGCGTACCGATGAGCGACAACCATGACATATTGGCGGCGACGTCCGGTTAGCATTGGGACTGCGAGCTAATTGAGCTGAACGGGCAACACATCATAACGTTCTATTTCTCAGGAGTGAATATGCATTTTTAGAATACGGATATTTCAATTTCTGCTATGACTGGTTTACTTGCTTATGTGTCAAAATATCACTTATTCATATAGCTTATTGACTTTTGAATTGTCTGAGTGGAATGTCTCTTGAATATTAGGACAGTAACCTTTGCATGCAACAATGCACGATCGAGTAAACATTAAGCTACGTCCATAACAAACCGTACAATAGGTTAATTAAAATTTGTATTCTATTAGGGCATTTTTTGAAAACTCTTATAAGTAATTAGCGGTTTACTCGTTCTTCGTACGGGATGAGTGTAATTTATTTATTCGTTTTAATTACTCTGTAAATTCAGGCATGAATGTAATGTTTTATAGCTTCATTGGTTTTCCACTGCATCTAGATAGTTTATGCTAAAAAGAAGCCAGCTGACAGCAGGTAATTCACACATTTGTTACAGTTTTTCTGTTGTGTTTATAGCCTAAGCAACTCAGATAAAAAAAAAAACCCTGACACGGATACGATTATGACTGTCCTGGGGCAAGCCCTGAGGGCTAAAAAGAACTAATGGATTACAGATGACCTAATTCATGAAATTGTACATAAATACATCAAGTTTCATGGCAAAAGGTCCAGTGGTTTCCGAGTCCACCGATTACAAATATATAAGTGTATACCAACATTCTCTTTAGAAATGTAGATATAAGGTAAACTTTTTAGCATTAACCACTTTTCCACATGATTAGAATTTTAATTCACATCCAATCTACAAATTTACTCAAAAAGTTAAGAAAAATCACCTCAAAAATCACCAAAACTTAACTTATTTTACATCGTAATCAACTGCAATCGTTCACAAACTATCAAAAGTAGAAAGGGAATGTCGCGTTCATCAATTCCCATTGTGAAAACAAGTAACGAATTATGTAAAACAGATTGGGATTAAACGATAAACAAATTTGCCACGCAAAGGTTCCTACTCCATATCAAGCTCTTGTGAACTCGGTCGGATTAACGGAGAGCAAGGACAGGATAACAGATAGCAGTGACATAACCCGTTACTACCGGCGGGTGCGGGGGCGACCCCAGTGCAACACGCACACGCGCACTCGCACGCGCGGGCCGGGGCGCGGGGAAAGGCGGCGGCGACGCGGCGGGGACTCGTACACTTGTACTTTTACGAGCCTCGCAACAAGTGCGAGCTGTAAATGTTTCAAACTAGAATGTGAATGTAGCGACCACGCCGACCGCTACCCCCGGCCGGGCACGCTGTCACTGTCACGGTGAACCTTGTGAGAGGAGAACGCTGAACATGCCGCACCGGAAATGTGTAAATAAGTTAGGGTAAGAGGCCGGTGATCGGTTTTTAACAAAACCTCTTTTTAGTGAAATTTTGCATTGAATTGTGTTTGTATGCTTAGATAACGTAGAGATTGTTCTAAATATCTGCCTTGCTTTATCAGCTCTGCTAAACTCTGGCCTATGGTATTTTTTATAATATTGGGCAAGACTATTTAACACCAATGTAATCTGGAATCATGGTGTTTTATGGGAAATTACTGCTTGTTCGCCATTTTATTTATATCACGATTCAAAAATTGTATACTGTACCTTTTAGTTAAAACATATGCAAATAAATCTGGGCTTGATTGATTGAAAACGCAAATACGTATAAAACAAAAGCGTGATACACGGAAAATCTACGGTTTTAGATAAAATATTTCTCAGTCATTTTTTATTAATGCAGGGTTACTTTAAAAAATTAAAGCTCATTGTTTGCTATTTTAATTGACAAAGCTCATTAAGCTCACCTGTCCTATCAGTTATTTGTATAAAATAATATCGTCTAAGTGACATTCGTCATTTCAAATGCAGGACTAGAGTCTTCCCGACACCTCATTATCATGGACTATAATCATCTCTGAATACATCTCTGGAGGAATGACAATTTCTTGAATTATTGCATTCTTCATCTCGCCCAAATTTTGTGATTTGGAAGCACCATACATTAGCTTTTAATTCCCCAATTAATTTAGCTTTTGATCACAGAAACAAAGTTTACATATTTCCAGGATAGATTATATCGTTTTGGAAATGTTTCTTGGCCTCCAGGTCTTCTGATTGAATTTTGTAAAAATAAAATATCATCAATATCAATCATTGGCTGAGTATTATTTCATTACGAAACCTTCCATCTCCCGTATGTCATTCTGTATGAGGAAACATAAAGTGTGACACAGTCACAGTATCATATCAGTCATTTAATTTAGTTCTCGTTAAATAACTAAGTACACAATAGGAGTAAAATTTGTCATATGGAGTATGATTGGACGATTGGACATAATTAGTTCTTTGTATAACCCCATTCCAAGAGCTATGTGTGCTCATGATTTCATTTTGAGAAAATAGTAAACAAACAAATTGTTTTTAAAATAGTCCCTCGCGATGTATTTTAATGCCGCATTTGTGCTTAGTCCTTTCATACTAAAACGCAATACTTTCTATATTCGGTTTTCAATATCCATACAAGAGGCATTTTGTTAAGGTTTATTTTTCGAAGCTAATTCGTAGGTAACCCGTTTTATAATTATTTTGGAGATGTGTTAAAACCTTACTCTAATCAGCAAAAAAAGATACATTCTGCATTTGCATTCTGCATTCTGCATTTTGATCGATTCATCTGGATCATTCATTCTCCAACTAGCTACTCTTGAAATTATTTAATAACTCTTACAACAGCCATATTTTCGTACAATTTAGTTATGAATTTGTATCACGATAGAATTTTGTGTCCAGAATTGCCAGTTTTCCTGCTACCCACCGTCCTCCAAGCTCTCTGCCGAGTTTGCAAATCAAAGCTGGAGTGTACGGCGGTAATAGCAGTGATTGCTGTGTTCTACAAACGAGGACAGTTTAGACATCAAGGCCCTGCCGCCAAACCTGCGTACGCTCACCTCTACTGTGCACGCCAAGTGATAACCGGTCGGTCGGCCTTTGACGGCCAATTATTTTAATTAGGGTGCAAATATTTTATTTTTATGTTTGTAACTGCTTCGGCTGCTTCGGCGAGGTATAGGAACAGGTGGGCTTTCCTGAATAATTTTATCGCCTGTATAAAGTGTATGGGTGTGCATTTAATGGTTATAGAGCTCGACTTCGAAACCGAAGGTTGACGGTTCGATCCTGGGAAAAATAGTAGGTTTTTAAAGGTTCGAAACTGGACCCAGCTGCCATTGGTTGTTCGGCTATTAAAATGAGAATAAGACATTTTAATTGGATCGTCACCAATGTCACAATTGGACGAAAGGTATTGAGTGGACCTTGTCAAAAAAATACTACCATATAGCAAGAGACGCTTTATAGGTTTTATTTTATTATTCCTACCTGAAATAAAATGTTGGTATAGTGTATAAACACACAAATAGTTAAGATTTGACTTTTTAAATGCTACAAACCGAAACTATCTTCAGGGACACAATACTATACATAGTCGCAAGGTCAAGACATGTCATGAACTGAATATTATTTTCTTGAACCCGTCTAGAATAGTAAACCACTAAATCACTATTTTGAGACAGGGACCTTACATAGTGAGTATTTTAACCTGAATATGAATGGGAGATGAGTGTAGGATGATTTTTTCACCTTTGGCGACTTTTAAGGCATAGAGGTAACCGATTCGATCTGCCGATTCGGCCAGGAACTGGTATATGTGGAAGTGGTCGATATAGAGAAAGCGCCGCAATGCTAGTGACCAGTGCCAGTCGCGGTGGTGTTTTTGCCGTTGATTGAGTTGCAGTAAAACTGCAGAATGATTTGTCCACAATGACTGTTACGACGGGGAAATAGCGGTGACTGTGCGAACACCGCCGCTGCTGCTGCTGCACTCTCTCGGACTATGGGGAATGACGCACTCATCGTGTTGATATCACAGGTGTCAAGTAAAACATCTTGCTATTCCAACGGTTAGCTTTTTAGCTTGGCCAACTGTTCCAGAGATCAAGGGTTCGGTTTTCGGCGTGACTTATGGACTGCGTTTATACAAAAGTTTATGATAAAATCTTAACAAAATGCCTCTGTATGGATACTGAAAACCCCAAAATATAAAATACATTCTCGCGATGCCTTGGAGAACAAGGAAACAAGGACCGCTAGTTTTCTTGTCTCTCCACAT
The DNA here is from genome assembly GCA_030545055.2 of Neoaliturus tenellus. Taxonomy (NCBI): domain Eukaryota; kingdom Metazoa; phylum Arthropoda; class Insecta; order Hemiptera; family Cicadellidae; genus Neoaliturus; species Neoaliturus tenellus. Next base: position 298,111,750 of record CM061531.1, read on the forward strand.
CTTGCTGTAGGCCTATAGGGTGTATAACGCACAAAATCTTCCTGTCATATTATCGATAATCAGATTTGGTTTTGCCGAAAAGTCCCTTAAACAAACATACAAAATAACTGCAAGTTCCCAAAATGTGGACACTGTTAGGTTTCTCTTTGATGCCAATACTACACGGATCATCATTCACCACCGTCACCATCACAATGAGAGGACATGGTCGTTTACCTACATCAGTCGCCCGGTCGGATGATCCGATGGGAGCCAGTTAGTGTCGGTTGCAACAGGCCGCCGCCGCCGCCAGGTCGCGGCCTCTGGCGAGCCATCATCGCACTAGCTGCCGATTAATAGCCGCTGTTTTGCAAATCAGGCCTTTCACTGATTCAGCTTATCTAATTGGCTCGGCCATCTTTAACTGGTCACGTCAAGTCGCGGTTTTGACGTAACCGCGTCTGGCGTCTCGAGACCACTCCACGAGAGTGCACGGGGTCACCGTCTAGGCGCCTCGTCGGTGGCCTGGCGTTTGGATTGCATAGGTCACAATCTTCTCTAGAGTGTAGACAGGTCACATTGGTATTTTATAGTAGGCCTACACTGACAAAAGGCAAACTCTTCTCCACATATTTATACTTTATTTTCGTGTATCGAGTATTTTTAAAAATTTACGAGTATCGGTCTTTCATAGGCTCTACTATTCATAGTTGAAATTTTCAAACTAGAATAGCATTAGTATTGGGCTGAGCCATTGACCATGTACACTAACTTGAATAGATCTCTCATCCAATACATTTAGTTTAAGGCAAAGATTTGGAAGTTTCGTGTAGACCCTACGCAGCGCCAGAGTCGCTGCCATTGATGTTAGACTATTATTCAGCTGGATTTACAATGCTGCAAAAACATTTCATCACAATATAAACAAAAAATTCCATTATAAAATGTTTAATCCTTGATTGAGAAGAGTGGCAGTACTGATTTGCCTATCATATGACTCATGTAGGCCTACTTCCATGTACGCCGCTGAAAATCGCGCTATCGTATATTGGTTTCACAAACACGCCTCTACTCACGTTAGTGTACATAGTCAATGGCTGAACTTTTTAAACCTCTGTTAATGTGCACACTGTATTGTTTTCGGTGGTTACTGATAATGACAGTATTGGTTTAATCGAGAGTAATTGATTTAAAACTAAACAACATTATTAGCGAAGTTAAACGAACGTAAATACAGCAGTCGAGCATTATATGCATAAGAATAAACTTTTTGTCTAAATCCAAACTAAATTGCTCGGTTCTGAGCAGGATATGCACTAGTTATATTTTGAAATGGACCGCTTTGAAATTTTGTTCGCTGGCTCAATTGTCGTAATATAGGCCTAACACTTCGAATTTGAATTGTACATGACAGATTATCACAATACCAGTTATGACGCAATTTTTATCCCTACAGTTAAGTATTTAATGATTAACGACACTGCTTATGGTGTCCATGTTGGTGTTTAAAAAAAAAACTTAGAACTAGTTGAAAAGTCTCTTGTGTAACTCTAGCTAAAAAATCCATAACCCGGTTCAAAATTACTAGCTTTTTAAAAAAATAGTTAATTTAGTCTATTTAATTTTATTTTTTAAAGTTAGTTGTGCACCAGGCAGGGTGGGAGTGAGATCGTTGGAGAGTACAAGTGACATTTGATAGGAATGAAGATCAGGTGACCTTGGCAGAGGATCCGGATGTTGTGTGGGACGGATAGCCGCGATCTCACGGCCAACGTGCGTTGATGCGGAAAATTAATAGACAAGGTCGTGATATATATCTGGGAGCTAATTATGGAAAACAGTGCTAAACACCGTTTAGCGGTAATGCTATTTGTTATGGACGAAAATGAATATGCTAATGTATGCAGATCTCATCTATCACGTTTCAAGAGTTTAGACCATGCCAGTGGATTCTGGCTGGCTGAAAAGAGGCCGAACTTGTGAGTTATTAATCGATTTAAACTGCAATGAAAATTTTAATTCCAGTCCTACTACTGAATCGCTTTTTGCAATAACTAAAGGATGTGTTATGAACATATCCAATGATGTTTCCCACATCGTAAGATTACCCCTAATTCCGATGATGAGGAATGTCCTTCCATTTCACCAACAATTTTCCATATCACCAACAGTCTGCCTTGATGTATTAGCAGTCACGCGACCTTTTAATAAATAAAAAACGATGATAAATTAAACTGCTTTGTGCCTGATCCACTCAGTACTCAGCAGTAGTTATTTACCTGGAGCTGTTCACCAGACCGATAATACAGCGTTCCCACAATGCCGATTCACCAATGGTGATGGAAGCATCTGCCAAGATCAATTCATTAGTAATATTAATTTCATCTGAATGAATTCACAAACACTTTCCCACCGAATCTTCACATCTGTTGCAGACGCTTCTGAAATGCCAAGTGATAACTCCGCGTCTGATATATCATTTAAGGAAAGTAAATGGCACCGAGAGTGAAACGAAACGTAGTTGGAAAACAATGTCAACTTTCCTCGATCAGCTGACAGCCATCAGACCGTATCAGCTGATTGAGACCCTGAATCAGCTGATATTTGCCAGGCCTGATCGGAATCTGAACAGAACGCTCGCTCTCTCCGTGGGCATGATGCGAGAGTGTCTCGGCTGCCCGACGCGACTACCGACGTCGCGGACTATAGTTCTAACAGGAATTGCTTAGGATCCATAAATGTTCACAAGGACGATGATATATGATGAAGATATTATACTTTTATTTTTTTACTTGCAAACAGATTAGTCTACTATACTTATATACTTAATGATTAATTAGCTCTTTTGTAATCCGAGATGAGCTCATTCGCTCCACTCCCTCGCCTGCGGAATTTGCTTATTTGCTTCGCTCGCTCTAATCTAAGATGAGCTCGATCACTCCCCACTCCACTCGCTTGCCTCTACGTATAATAAAATCTAATATTAATGGGCAAGCATGTTCTTTCCCTCCTTTTTCTCAGCTTGTGCTCATTGTAGAAGAAATCCGTGCAAACCAATGAAAAGGTAGATGAGCAGAATCTCATCAAAATTCCCATCGGCACCCAGGTCTACGTACTACATGCTTTCAAAGTTTCAATGTTAATCTTATGGAACAAGGGTAATTGATTGAATCATATTGGTACACAGCTGAGCAAATCAGGTAGAACAGATATTTCGGAAATAACATTTTTTACTATTTGGCCCAGATCAACTGATATTTTGGTCGAATTTTGGTCAGGAGGCAATCTAAAGTATCGATTAAAACAAGAACACTTGTTTAAAGAGGTACTCTACTGTAAATACTGAAGGTACACTCATTTGTTCTATAAAATCTGTGGCCAAGAACAATGATGAAGGAACTTTAAAACAAATAGAAGCCTATAGCAATCCCCGGGTTTTCATTCTTGTCACTTTTATAGCGTAGTTTTTTTCGGATTACTCCATGGCAAACAAACATTTTCATATCGTTTTTAATCAATGTCTAGGGTTTACAAACTTCATGCCACACACGTACGTAATTCATATATGACAATCGTCTTACCCTCCCCTCTATACTTCTAACATGAAACTCTTTCCACCCTTACCTTTACCCGACATCCCAAGCTCTAGCTGAAAAGTATACTGCCCACCCGGCCATTCGATACCGCCTCCTACGGAGCTGCTGTAACGCTGTGGTATCGCTCGCAGCTCGCTACTCGTAGCCGGTTGTTCGTCTTCATCTATTAATTACCGCGGCGGTAGGCTATCATCTGGCGGCGGTAGATAGCGGGGCAGCGGCTGTGAATACAACAATTACGATATCGGCAAAGTGAGATGTTTATAGCAGCCGCCGCGCCGCGGTCACTGGCGAGCGAGCCTGCCGCGCGGAACATGAAACCCAAATAAAATGCGTGCTTTATAGTTGGGGCGGAATGACAATTTTTTGGATGAGCTAAATTTTTTGTAGCGATTGGCTCACATATAAAAGGGTAAATTACATTTGTGTTAAAACTACGTAGCTACACACTAAAAGTGAAAGAATGAAAATTCACTCTTTCAGAGTGACTTTTTAACTCTTTGAAAGTAGGAAAACCGAGCCACTCTGAAAGAATGAATATTCACTCTTTAAAATAGTGAACTGGGGTCATTCTTTGAAAGAGTGAATATTTCCACTCAACGAAAGAATGATTTCCACTCAACGAAAGAGTGATTTCCACTCAACGAAAGAGTGATTTCCACTCAACGAAAGAGTGATTTCCACTCAACGAAAGAATGATTTTCACTCAATGAAAGAATGATTTCCACTCAACGAAAGAGTGAGTTTCATTAATTGTAGAGTGAAAAATCATTTTATTGAAGACTGAATAATCATTTATTGATGAGTGATACATCATTCATTTGAAAAGTGGTTATGACACAAGCCATCTATTGAATGAGTGGAAAATCATCTAATGAAAGACTGATAATCGTTCATTTAAAGGCTGAATTTCATTAAATGAATAAATGAAAATATTTCATTTCTGTCCTAAAATTAGTGGTTTCTTCACTCTTTAGAAGAGTGGAATTTCATCCATCACAGACTGAAATTAAAACCATTGAAAGGTTGGTATTTCTGCAGTTTAGGTGAACCCTCTCAAAAATTGAATTTTTTTGACTATCCAAAATTATTCCCTGATTTTAAAAATTATACTGTATAGTTTTTCTGCGGAAATATGTCATATGGGTTTTCAAATTAACGGAGAAGTTATGCTGATCACGAATAGGCCTATGTAGGCCTAAAAATTATTTCGATCCGATTTGAAATAAGCCAGAAAATGCGGGAAAAGAGTCGGAAAAGCTATTAGATGAACTGATTTGGAAGTAGGTATGTCATGTGGGTACTCTTCGGCATTTTATGTAGAATTCATATATGTGAATAATAATTGCAAACAACAATGTATACACTGTAAAAAAGTTTTTGTAGGTTTACAAAAAAAAATTTTTGGCAACCAGTTGCCAAAATTTTTTTAAGTAACTGTGCAACATTTAACCTTGTAAAAACACAAAAAAGGATTTGTACAATTACTAAAACTTCTCGCAATTAGACAAAATTTTTTCTTGGAAAATCACAAAATTTAAATTTGTAGAAAGGCAAAAAATAAATTGGTAAAACTACAAATGTTTCTTTTGTATTTTTACAAATATACTTCTAGTAATTTTACAAGAAAAAATGTTTTGTTATTACAAAAAGATTTGTAAATGTACAAAATCTTTTTTGTGATTTTACAAGGTTGAATTTTGTACAGTTACTTAAAAAAAATTTGGCAAACTGGTTGCCAAAAATTTTTTTTGGAAAACAACAAAAATCTTTTTTGTCAAAATACAGATAAATTGCGGTACCGCAAAAAATGTAGGTCTTAAATGCCAAGGAAAAATCTTGTAAAAGTACAATATATGTCTTTATTTTGCAACTTTACTATAAAATCTGTTTCATTCAACATTTTCAGTTCTGTTGGTTCTACAAAACATTGTCTTAGAACTACAAAGGCAAAATTACAAGTTTAACATTATAGGTGTAATAGCCTAAGTTACAGTTACAATTTTCTAATCAAACTGCAGACTTAAAAATTTTTATAAAACCATTTATTTAATGGTCTTTTGTTTTTATCTTTTATTTATTATCACACCAAAGAACAATTATTTTTTACTTAGGCCTAACTTACAACATTAAATACTAAACTAGATCACTATAATATGGGGCCAAAGTCATGCTTTTTGATATGAACTTAAGTTTGAACGACCTAAGCTAAGCGAGTTGTGAAAATGAGTGAGGGTTGAATAGCCACTTTTGGTACATGTAATAAACGATAGGTTTATCTTGATGTAAATAATACAGTAGACCCTCTCTTAACAAGCCCTTATGAGACCGGGCCTACGGATAACCCAAAAGGCTGATTAAAGCGGGCAACTTCATAAACATGTATACTGGTACTATTATACACTGAAATAAAAATATTAACTTATATTATAGGCTATATTGTAGGCCTGAAACAAAACTAATTCGTTGATTATAAAAATAGATGACGATAAACCCAATAGTGATGTTCTACAATATTACGGTACGGTAGGCCTACTTGATTGGATATGGTTATATTTAAATAAAGTTATTATGATCGGAACGGAAGACTCTCAATCATCAGAAAAGGCCTGATAAACTGACCATTTTTAATTTTCAGGAAATTTTTATCAATCTCTATCTACTTTGTACCAAGGCAGAGACAGTTAATCCGAGTGCCGGTTGAATAGAGGATCTATTGTATTGCTGTTAAGAGGGTCTATGGTATTAAGAAAAACCAACTAAAATTGGTTTAATTTACAATGTAAAGAAAATAAAAGTAGGCTAATCAATGTTTATTAACAGGGAAAATAGATTACTATACCTAATTGATCTATTTTTTAAATGGACAACTAATAATAAGTATAAATTATTAATTTAGAATAACTAAGTTGGCTGAAGTACAGTTAGTAGAAATTACAAGTTTAGTTGAAAAAAACATTTTTATACGGGTTATGTTTATGGTAGGCCCTTGGCTTAGAGGGTTTGGGTATTTTTGGGGATATTTTTGAGAAATTTCTTCCTGGTTATTACAATTATAGTTTAGAAGATGAAATAATACTTTTCATCATACTGCACGCAAAACAGCCGTTTTCTGGCCTGTATTTAGTCTACAAAGTTAGCCTTTTCTGTAGGCCTAGTCTTTTAAAAATGCTCCATAAAAACATCGGTGAATTTTTTCCGTGCACTTACTTCAAAAGTTGTTTTTTTTCACAAAAATCATACTAATCCATGGCAAATAAGGCCAATGTAACTTGCCAATGTGACTTGCATACTACAATGTTTATGCAAGATTTTGACATGTCTTCATGCTACGTATAAGTCAGTTGTTTATAAGGAATATTTAAATTAAGATGAAAGTCAATTAATAAAGGTAATCAGATAATGAATTTTAATCAAGCCTAATTTATTTTTAAATTGGTTATCCATTTTATATTTTTGCAGTATGATAAAAAACATTGTTCATCACTCGGACGGGAAGTGTTTATTCTGTGCTTGATCGCTATTTCCGACTTTGGCTTCGCCTGGCTCGTAAAACACGATTGCGCAAAAAAAGCCACTTTCCATCCTATTGATGAAAACTAATATTTCATTACTCTACACACTTTCTAAGTACGCTTTCTAAACATAAAATGAGCTAAGAAAATCAGTTTTTCCCACTTCTGCTCGGCAAAATTATCTAACATTAACTTTCTTGCATTTGAGGTGCACGGAAAGTAACCGTTATGGGATTTTGGGGTGCAGACCGATCAGCTGTTACATTAGGCTGATCAGTTGTTACATTGTTTCCGTGCGTATGTACCTTGACATAAGCACGGAAACTCAGCGTTATGAGTTCAGTTTTTTTCTTGTACTAAGTGGAATGAACAAAAATATTCATGTGGTTTAAAAGTTATTAGATATTGTAATGAAAAATAATGTTCAATACTAAGACTCCAAAGTGCCATTACGGGGCTCGATAGCCTAGCCTTTTCCAACCACCCTCAGCTTTGCCTCGGTCGTAAATGAAATCTCTCCCTGCAATAAGTCACTTTCAAGACCTGTGATGAAAACTACTATTTCATTGGCTTCAGACAATCATTATTAAATTGGTAATATGTAGGCCTACTAATCAATGTAAACGGTTTTAAATAATTACCGTAGGCTACTGTTCACTGTAATATCTTATAAGAAAATAAATTAAGGAAAATTCGCCCATTCAATTTGACCAGAAAATTACAATTTAAAAATTCAATTTAGCCATCAGGGAAAATTTGACCATGAAGAAATCCTGAAAAAATAGGTTTCCCTGTCATCATTAGTTACAATTTACAATTCCCATTATTTTTTAATTAGAAAATTTGAAAAATTTAGATGACTGCAAAATTAGCCTAATTTTGCCGACTGTCAGTGGCGGCTCAAAAATAGTTAGGGGAATTCCACCATGATTGGCACTTACAGGAACAAATCGTCGTTGCGCCAGCATTACCGCCTAACTGACCAATTCCAAAGTTTACAGGAGGAAGGAAAAACTAATTTGCAGCAACAGTAAGCAACCGGCAGGATCACCTAAGTGATCCTTGCAATACCGCCTAAGTGCCTCTGAAAGGATAGGAGATTTAAATTCATATTTACAGCGCTGATTACAGTAATCTAAACTCAACTTTAATAACTCTTAGTCTCAAACAGTTTATTAAAAGAAAATTGAAGCTCTACATGTCGTAAGTTATGAATAGTTAGGTTAAAAACAGAGGACTTCATGCTGCATGACTGCATACAAGCTGAAACTGATCTGTGCTGTTCAGATAGGCGGTGCTGCGCGAACTATTCACTTAGACCTTATTGCTTTCACGCGACTGGAGCACTTCCTGTGGTGATAGGGTTGACCGAGGTAATTGTGAATTGGGGCAATTGTGAACGCCGCTTATAACTTAGAAACTAACATTAATATTATTAAAAACCAACTTAAAACATGTTTTTTGGTCTTTTCTCAATACACTATTAAAATTTGTTATTAATTTTCAAAGAATTAGTCTGTTTTCCATTAGCATGAAAAAACCCTTAAAATTTTTTTGGTGTATCACTTCGGTCACTCAACAAAAATGATTAATTAAAAATATAATTTTATTATTTATTTTTTTAGAAATTTTTTGAAGCACTTCTAGAGAAGTGCTCTAAAGCCTGAGAGGTTTCTTTATCAACTGCAATAAAAATTCTAGGATTTATTGCCAATTCACAATTACCCCATAATTTTTAAATTGTGGGGTAATTGTGAATTACAAAAAGGGGTAATTGTGAATACGATTCACAATTGCCCCAATTCAATACAAAATACAAGCAGTGCACTTTTTTGCAGAAACTGAGTTAAATTTTGTTAATTGTAAAGAGTTAACTGACTCTGATGATGGTGACATAACAGTGCAAGGTTTCCGTTGCGCCAATAACGCAAAAACTGAATTTGTGTGCAAGGAAAACAATTTGTTTACTGTTACTATTTTTGACATTGTTGCTGTGCTCCCCTATCCCATAACAACTTACAAAAACCGCAAAATTACTTATGTATTCAATGGAGCTGTGAGAGTCAATGAGCAGTAATACTGTTTCACTTCGCTAGGTTAGGCTAGGTTACATTTCGTTAATTTACAAAGTTTTCTCTTAAATTTTTTTAGTGAAAATGAACTCAATTTTGACACTTTTCATATTTTTCATAAGTTGTTATGGCAATATATCGTTTTTATGTTGTATTAAACTAATTAATACAGTTTTGGTTAATGTTTTTTTACCTTGCATTTTTTCACAATTTTAAGAAATCTCGAACCTGCTTTGAACTATGGGGAATTGTGAATGCTTTTGTGTGACTATAATTTTGAAAGTGAGGTAAATGTGAAGAGAATTAGTTGGGCTTTATTTTGATTTGCCCCATTTCACTTTTGGTGTGTTCTAAATAATTTTTCTGATGGCATTCACATTTACCCCAGAATTGATAAGATTTGCAATACCGTGCCGGGGAATTGTGAATGGCTTATAACAATTTTGTTTATCAGAGGAATTTCCTGAAAATTTGTATAATGTATCCTGAATAATGTAGAATTAAAAATACATATACCATAATATGATATTTGTAATAAAAAGTACTTTAAAAAAGGGTTTTTTGTCAAAACACGAAAACCCGTTCACAATTACCCCGGTCAACCCTAACGTGAACTTCTACCGTACCAACTGATGCGTCTCTTCAAAATACCATCTATAGGCCTATGCAAAACTCAATTTGGGAAAAAATGTCACTTAAGCGGTAATGCCGGCACAACGACGAAATGTAGGTTACTGCCTTACTTTTCATTTTGAATAACTTGCACATGTGTATCTAAAATTATTCTATGGATGGCAAATTTACAATAACTTTATGGGATTTGAACTTCTAAGCCCTAATTTAATAGGCCTAACAAACTTTCCTATGAGCCTAATGAATTTCAAGTTTCATACCTTACATATGGTACCTTATATCCTGGTAGGCCTTCATTAATCCAATAAAATTTACACTTAACACAATATGAGTTAGACTGGAAAATTCCATACTAAATCACTGCACAGAACTTCTTGACACTAAAACCAAACACTATTCCAAAGTCTTCATGATTCTTCAGCCATTAGATGCACTCATCTTCAGTTGCTGTGAGTCAGTAGAAATAAAAGAAGATGTGTGGAGTCCGCAGGTCTTCGCCCAAATCCTGAAAAAAGAATACCTATATAAGTTAATCTTCTTTATGAGGAGGAAAAACAATTTTAATTAGAGGAGCAATATTAATTAGAAACAAATTCAAACTGTACACGATCTCAATATTTCAAAAGGCGTCTGAAACGGAATTGTCAGGAAATCGGCTTTTGAAATAAAATATTTTAGCGATTGTATTTGGGAACCAGTTATCCGTGTCAGCCGTGTCTATTTCAACCGTTGAAAATTAAGTCAGTAGTGTGTTTTGGTCACTTTTAAAACCGGCCACGTGCCCACCGGGCCACGTGCCGCGGCAGCTGGCGCCAGCTGCCATGTCACATAGCTTCCGGTGGGGGTTAGAGGGTATATATGAGATGCTGTAGTTATATTTCATGTTATATAGGTTGGGGTGGAGATGGCGATAGTGTTGGCGTTAGGGTGAAGTGAATTTGCGCATAAAATTAAAATTAAAAGTTAGTTCAAAATTGAAATTTCGTCGGTGTTAACGAAACTCTAACAGTTGAAGAAAAATTAAGAGTTAGTTCAAAATTGAAATTCAAACTTATAACTGAGATGCGGAAAATATGTCAAGGTCATCCAGAGTAAGTTTTAAAAAATTCTATCCAACTATCACCAGAAATAGTTTTAAGTTGAAGTAGTTGGTGATAGCGGGATAATTGATTCGTGCCATGGGAGAGGTGTTTATCGTTTGAAAGTTGGCGATCGAATGAGAAGCGCCGCCTAGGGAGAGGGCTTATAAAATGGCAACCTTCCCCCACCACCCCTTCCCCCACTCCTTTAGATCAATAACCGGTCGCCGACTCTATGTGGTAAAACTGAACCAGACATGGCGGCCGCCATGGATAATTCTAACCTCAAATCTTAGCTCAGCTGAAGAGAATAGAGGAGCATGAAGTAGGAATTGTGGTGACAGCGCTTATATGAGGAATAGTAGGGGTAAAATAAAAAAACTTGTTGAACACAGTCGATAGGTGTAACAAGTTCAAAGTTGTTGAATTGTAACATAGAATGCAAAATGTTGTAAATAACATTATCATCAACATTAACCTGCGAAGTCTTTGAGTATAATGGGTTAAAACTGTACTTCTTTCTAACTCTATTTAAATTAGTTTTACACTTTGAAATTGAAGGTTTAGAAGTACTTCGTAATATGTGTTGTGTTCGCAAAAGCTTTAATTTTAAACATTGTGCAGTCATCATAACCGATGTGTTAAGTTCAGAAGTTAAAATAAGACTGAGATATAAAATGAAGTGTAAAAAAAAAATTGAAACAGAAAGCCAGAGTAGTAATTTTATAGGTTAGAATTTACGAAGGCTATTCCATGGATAATTCTAACCTCAAACCTAGAAAGTGAAGTAGTCATAACATAAAACTAACGAGAGATGATGACCGAGCGGATGCGAGGCAATGAATGTTTGTAGCGCGATAAACTACCCACCTTTATAGAGGCAATAACTCCAGCCAGATGGCGGCAGATGGCAAGCAAATGACTGGTTGACCGACTTTCACCTGAGTAGTAAGAGAAGTAGGGTTCTGTGTCTATCCCTACTCCTTGGGGTCAATGACCTCCCCCCCCCCTCCCCCCCCTCCCCCCCCGAAAAAATGGAGCCCCCCCCCTTCCCCCACTCCTTCCCCCACTCCTCCAGGTCAATGGCCGGTCACCACCGGTTGTTGACTTTATGTGGTGAAACCAGACTAAATATGGCAGCTGCCATGGATAATTCTAACCTCAAACCTGCTGCGCATGCAACAAGTTCTCCGGATCGGAATGAGTCTATGCTATGCGCATGCGCCTAGTCCTGTATTACTCACTTTAGCGCTACTGCACATGGATAATTCTAACCTCAAACCTTGGATTTGTGTTGTTGCGCATGCGCCGCTCCCCACTCCTTTGCCTTCCTTTTACACTGGTGCGAACTGGACTGGATTGAACACTGTACTGGAGTGAAACAACTTCCCCCACTACTCGAGAATCCGAGGAGCAATACGAGCCTGATCTTAGCGTCAGTCGTCAACAAACTTTCATAGCGAAAGGTTGTTGGCGACTCAGCAAGAGGTTTCAAATATATAGTAGGCCTATATATATTTGAACTTCTTCTACTACGTTGCGTTTTTTAATGCAATGTGGTATGTGTGTGTGTGTGTGTGTGTTTAGTTTTAAGTTGTATTTAATTTAAGAAATAATTTGCGCATTGCGATGTTAGTTATAAGTTGGGTTTAGCATTAAGGTGTATTAATTTTAAGAATAATGATGGTATTTGGTTGTGTTGAATTATTTGGTTTTTAATAATGATGTGTTGTTAGTTTTAAGTGTTGATATTAATAATTTATGTTGTTGTTTTGCCTTTCAGCTAGATGTTAGGGGGTAGATTAACTGTAAATTCAGAAGTTCAGTTGAACTTCACTTAGAAGGGGTGGGACATCCGCAAATTGCGGACTAGGTTTTTTGCATTTTGTTTAGGAATATGATGGGTGGGATTAGTTTGGGTGGGTGTTAGAGTTGCGTTTCTGCATTAGCTGTTCCAGTTTCCCTGAAATTAATGGTTACGCTTTGATGCGGACGGGACGTTACGCTTTGATGCGGACGGACCAGGGCCTCCCTGCTGTTCCAGTTTCCCTGAAATTAATGGTTACGCTTTGATGCGGACGGGACGTTACGCTTTGATGCGGACGGCCCAGGGACCTCCCTTGCAGAACGTAACTAGTGGGTTGGGAGTGGGAACCGCTAGGCAAACAGGGTGGTGGGAACAGTATTACTGTTCCCATCACCTTGGATCATTATAAATCTTGAATGACCTTGACCCACTTTCGGAAGGGTCAATGACCCCCCCCCCTCCCCCCCCCCCGAAAAAATGGAGTCGATTCCCCCCCCCCCCCCGAAAAAATGGAGTCGATTCCCCCCCCTCCCCCCACTCCTACCCCCACTCCTTCCCCACTACGGGTGAACGACCGGTCATGACCTGAAAAATTAAAATGGCTATAACTTGATAACGGATTGACGGATTTGGACAAGCGATACATCATTGAAAAGGTCTATGTAAGACAAACATTTTGGTAAAAGAAGAATTTGGTTATCTTATTTTAGTCAAAAGTTATGCGAATTATTTTAAATAAATACCTTCTCTTTCCCCTTTTCCCCCACCTCCCAGGTCAATAATCAGTCTCGGCCAGCTGCTACCCCTCTCATTTGCATATTGTTATAAAAGACGCACCGACTGCGGCTAACATTTCATTCTGATTCCAGACGTTACGCTGCGAACTTGGAGCCACAACCATGTTATCTCTGCCAACTACAACTTTTACTTTAACTTCTACTTCAACTTCTATTTCTACTACGGCTGTTCCTGCACCTAAGAAAACTCTTCGCCTCAAAAACCTTCCTGATTGCTACAAGAATCGACTTGCATCTCAACCTTCAACTTCTGGAGCTATTCTTCCGCCAACCAACACTTGTAGACTTCGTAGTATTTTTTCACCGCCTTCGCCTTCAAAGGACTCCGCACCACCATCAACTACTATGCCGCCACCGCAGAAGCCAGTTCACCACCATCCTAATACCCCTTCCGTTGAAACCATTGTTCATCGTCTTAGCACACCTATTATCCCACTATCACCATTGCCTCCTACCCCACCACTTAGTACACCTGAAGATCATACCTATCACAAAACTGATTCCTCTCAACCTGCTACTAAATCATCTCCTAAATCAGCTCCTAAACCAGCTTCTAAACCAGCTCCTAAACTTACTCCTAAACCTACTCCTAAACCCGCTCCTTCAGAGCAATTTCAATTATTACAAGAAGAGCGTCGTAGGGCATTTAGCCGTCCCACTACTTGCCCTGAAATGCTTACTAGGGGAATTAAGAAATGATCACCTTGTGGGAGGAAATGTGTAAAAAACGAAAGTTTTTGCCGTGTACATGTCGTAAAACACATTTCTGAACCACAAGTGACAGAAACCCCCACTGTTGAATACCAATCCAAAATTATTGGTGTGAAAGGAAATAGGCTTAAGAGAGGTTGTGTCTATTTTTTTGAAAGTGTTATTGACAACAAACACATTTTGGCAACTTGTAACGGCGTAAGATATAATATTAAAGTGATTGAATCCTTGCGCAAAGAGAAATCAGTTTATGAGTTAGACTCTAAAGACTATCTCCTCAGACACAAACTGGATGGTATTACAAGGTGGGGGCGTAGCAAGTAAATTCACATAGCTTTTTCCAAATTATTGCTTAAAAAAATACTGGGGGAGAAACACAACGCGTTATAGCGTTGTGTTTCTCCCCCATTATTTTTTAACACTCTAAGTCTCGTGACCTACTAACCTACTTCCATCCAAGTAGTAAGAAAAATACTTCCCCCACTCCTTTGGGTCGATGACTGGTCATGGTCAGCACCTATCCCTCATTTGCATACTATTATAAAAGCGGAGCGAGCGTTGGTCACCCCTTCATTTTTCTTCTACATGCCGCTCTTGTCGTTTCGTCTCTGCTGTTTACAATATTTCTTGCTTCAAAATGCCTCCTCATCTGAATGAAAATTTTAATTTTTCTGAAATTTCTGATGTTTTTGAACAATCTGAAGACACTTTAAGTAACGACAGTGAAAGTGAAGATGATGAGGACGATGATGATTATACTGTTGAACTTAGTGAAGAATGTAAAGTCATAGCAATTGATCCACAATTTCCATTTGATACAATAGAAAAGTTTATGGCTGAAGCTAATAAATGGTTGGACTCAGGATGTTATGTACGAATTGACTCTTTTATATTGTATGGTGATAGTCATTCTTTCCTTGTCACACCAAATGACAGAGACCGCATGTTGCAGTGGGCACAATCTATGATGGAGTGCTACGAACAAGGTGTGGACACTGGCGGCTATTTTCTTGCACAACTAGTGTAATAACAAATTACCCTTCCCCCACGTAGTGAAGAAGGAAAAGAAATATTAGGAATCTAATTATAATACTTCCTTCCACATATAAAGAAGAAGGGGAAAGGAGTGGGGATTATAAAGTGGTGGGGGAATGTGTATAAATGCAGGTTGTTTCAAGAGACTTTTATTATTATTGTGGCTTTAGCAGAAACAACATGGAGTTTAAATCTTCAGCAAAAATAAGGAATAATATAATAAAGAAAGAAATTCGCAAGAAAGAAAAGATTGAACTTATAAAATTACAACTTATAATACCTTCCATTGAAATTGGATGTAGCAAACTAAAGACTTTGGTGAAAACTAACGAATATTTGTTACAATTGCTAAAAACAATCGAAGAGTTGAAGAGAAAGAATGGACATTCTACATAGTAAAATTTGAACATTTTAATATAAATAAGTAAACTGAAAAAAGTAGATGTAGAATAGAGAGCGAGGAATAGATCACTTTGTGGTAATGGACTAACATGCCACTTAGTGCTCTATTCCTCGTTCTCGCGTTAAATTGGATTACCTTGACCTATTTGTTTGACTGTTAGAATTTGGTTAACACTGTTGAATTTCAGTTTTGAATTAATGTTTATTTTTATTCAACTGTTAGAGTTTTTTAACACTGTCGAATTTTAGTTTTGAACTAACTTTTAATTTATGCGAATTTTCAGTTCAACTCTAGTTAATTTATGCGCAAATTTAGTTTAACCAAGTGCCTGTGCTCTAGCCATTTCCTCTCCAACATTTGTTCTTTTAACATCTGTCCCATAACATCTGTCCTAACAGATGTTAAAAGAAAGTTTGTTAAAGTTTGAATATAAAGAAGTATATACTAAAACTCCAATGGGAATAAAGAACACGAATGAACAATTAGTTTGTAGAAGGTTAATATTTTGTTGAAAATGTTTGATTTTCTAGGATAGTGAAGAGGATGAAATAGTGGTGGGGGAACCATTGTAATAGGAGGAACGTGAGAGCCCACTTCATTTCTTGGTGACATTTCGAAGAGTAAACATCTCAACATGTATCGTTGCGATAAATGTTCGGAATCGTTTCACGATGAAATTCTATTAGACTGTCATAAAGAACTAATTCACAACAACCCAGAAGAAAAACAAGAACAACAAGAACAACAAGAAGAACAAGAAGAACAAGAAGAACAAGATGAAATAACTGCAACATCTTCAACTACTTTACCGAATCTACAAGTATTTGCATTACCCGGTAAAGTAGTAATGCATCATAAGATTCAAAATGAAAACTTGAAGCTAGAAGAATTTATTAGAGAAGCAAAACCAATTGTAAGTAAAACTTTAAAAGAAGAATTGAAAAGATTGAACTTTCTTAAATTTGGTTTACTACTAGAAGCTATGTTTATAAATGTACAAGAAGAATTATCACCAAGAGGATTCATAACAAAAAACCGAACCATTATGGAAAGTTCAAACATTGATTCAATAGTAGAAAACTGTATAGAAGAAATATTAACAAAAATTCAGGAACACGAAGGAAGAGGATCCGGATGGAGTCTTACAAGTATTGAAGTATTAGATATAAGAGTTCATAAACATGGATATGGACTAATGGGATCTAGTTACATTCCTTTGCCCAAAAGAATTAAGGATACAAGATCATGTATTAATGTGAAAAATCAAGATAATGAATGTTTTAGATATGCGATGACATCTAAGTTTGTACCAAATCATTTCGATAAACCTAACCAACACTATGAAAATCAAAGACATAGGTACAATTTTCAAGGAATTACTTACCCTGTATCACTGAAAGATATATCAAAATTTGAGAAGAAAAATCCTGGTACATCTATCAATGTTTTTGCATTAGATAGTTCAAACAAAGTGTATCCTTTACGTGTTGTAAAAGAAGAGCTACCAGATCATACGGATTTACTACTACTAACGCGAGGAGATGTGTCTCACTATGTGTACATTAAGAAATTCGACTCTCTTGTTAACAAGCAGCTTTCTAAAGCTCGACACAGAAAGATAATTTGCAAGAGATGTTTTAATTTTCAACGAGAAGGAAGACAAGGAAGAGAATGGTTACAAGAGCACAAAAGGCTATGTAACAATAATTATGAAGCAATGATTAATTTACCTTCGGAAAACAGAGCATTTGTTACATTTCAAAAGGTTCATCATCAATACCGTATCCCTATAGTTGTATATGCGGACTTTGAATCAACACTAATTCCTATAGAAGATGAAAATTGTGAAGCTAGAAAAAGTGTCAAATATCAAATGCACAAACCAAATAGTTTTTGTTTAATGGTTAAATCAACATTATCAGAAGAACATTTAAACAGATATGGATTAACTTCAGAACCTCTAGTATATCGTGGTGAAAATGTAGAAAAAATATTTCTTGATCACTTATATTCAATAGCTGGAAATGCACAAAGATTATATACAAATATTGTACCAATGAAACCGATGGAGGAAGAAGAAGAAATTCAACATGAAAATGCAACTCGATGTTTCTTATGCAAAAATGATTTTACTATTGAGAATTATAAAGTTAAAGATCACGATCACCTCACAGGTTATTACAGGGGTGCTGCTTGTAATAAATGCAACTTGAGCTATCGTTTACCACTATTTATTCCTGTGGTTCTGCATAACCTCAGTGGGTACGATGCTCATTTTATAATACCTGAACTAGGAAGAGACGACGGTAAAATCGATGTGTTAGCTGAAACTTCAGAGAAGTTCATAAGTTTTTCCAAAGAAGTTGGAAACATGAAACTAAGATTCTTGGACTCCTACAGATTTATGCCGTCGAGTTTATCCAAACTTTCAGAAAATTTAAGGAAACAAGATTTCATCGAAACAAAGAAGATTGTAAATAACGACAAACTGGATTTGGTACTTCGGAAAGGTGTGTTTCCATATGATTACATAGACAGTTTAGAAAGATTTAATGAAACATCACTTCCGGCTAAAGAAGAATTCAAAAGTAAACTTTATGACATGGACATATCTCAAGAGGACTATGATCATGCATGTAAAGTATGGAACGATTTAGGATTTAGAACATTGGGAGAATATTCAGATTTTTATGTTAAATTGGATGTAACTTTACTATGTGATATAATGGAAGAATTTAGAAATACATGTTTTGCGGCATATGGATTGGACCCTCTTCATTCGTACACTTCACCTGGATTAGCATGGCAAGCTATGTTGAAAGAAACAAATTGTAAAATACAACTTCTTACCGATATAGATATGGTTATGATGTTAGAGTCAGGAGTTCGAGGGGGATTGACGCAAAGCGTTACACGACATTTCAAGGCGAACAACAAGTATCTGCCCGATTATGATGCATCAAAACCAACAACATTCCTAGGTTATTTCGATGCAAATAACTTATACGGATGGGCAATGTCGAATCCCCTTCCATATGATAATTTTAAATGGATAGACCCAGAATCAATTGGAAACATAATGGATATACCGAAGCATGGTGAAACTGGTTACATTTTTGATGTTAATTTTGAATATCCTGAACATCTTCATGATCAACATTATGATTTACCACTTCTTCCGAAGACTGAAATTTCCCCTACTGGAAGATGGCCAAAATTAATGATGACTTTAACCGACAAGTCTCGATATGTTGGACATTACTGGATGATACAACAAGCTTTAGACTTAGGATTGAGAATTACAAAAATTAATCGAGTACTACAATTTTCTCAATCTTGTTGGTTAAAACCTTACATCGACAACAACACAAGAAGAAGAGCCACCGCTACATCAAGTTTTCAAAAAGATTTTTTCAAATTAATGAATAACGCAATATTTGGCAAGACTTTGGAAAACAAAAGGAAACATAAGGATATCAAATTGGTAACTGATCCAGTAAAATTACAGAAATTGGTGCAACAACCAAACTTTGGTTCATCTATAATTATTAATGAAAATCTAGTTGTTATTTCCATGAACAAGAAGTCAGTTACAATGGATCGTCCTTTGTATCTTGGAATGTCAATCTTGGATATTTCAAAAACACATATGTACGAGTTTCATTATAAGAAGATGGTTAACTATTATGGAAGAGAGAACATTGGTATTGCATATATGGACACGGATGCACTAATTTACTGGATTAAAACAAATGACATGTATGAAGATCTACGCACCTTTATATATAAAGATGATTTCGACTTTTCCGATTATCCTAAGGATCATCCAAATTACGACTATGACAGAAATAAGAAAGTATTGGGAAAATTTAAAGATGAAACAAATGGTGTGCCGATGATGGAAATTGTAGCATTAATGTCCAAACTGTATTCATTTCAACTGTACATAAACGAGAGGAACGAACATCAAGTCACGAAGAAGGCCAAAGGAATAAAAACTTCTTTCCTGAAGAAGAACGTACAGTTTGAACATTATAAAAGATGTTTGTTTAAAATGTTGAAACAACTGCAACGTTCAACACTATTAGAAGTTATAATCATCAACTATTTAGTGTCAAACAAACAAAGTGGGCATTAAGCTACAAAGATGACAAGCGCCATATTTTAAAAGATAAAATTAATACTTTACCATTCGGCCACTACTCTCTAAACCCTATTGACCAGTAAACCTATTCTTCGCCCTCTACCTTCTTCCTTTTTCCTTTCCGTAAAGAAGAGGGGACATGGCAAGCCCAATGCCATGTTCCCTCTTTTTTACACTAATATGAAATGGCCTTGACCTATATTCAAGCTATATAAATGAGAATAAACTATTCTATGGATCAGTATTTTTACATGCGGTGTACAAGCAACATCTGAAGATGGAAAGTGTGAAGGACAAGATTGTAAATGAACTACATAAACCAGCAAGAAGAAGATTTCCAAGAAGAAGTACAATCATTAAAGGGATGAATGATCTTTATCAAGCTGATCTCATTGAAATGATACCGCACAGTAAATTAAACAAAGGATTTAAATATATTTTAACAATTATAGACTGTTTTACTAAAATAGCTGACGCTTTACCATTGAAGGATAAGACTGGTAAAAGTGTTACAAAAGCTATGGAAACCACAATACAAAGAAATAAATTTAAAATTAAACATCTACAGACCGATGATGGAAAAGAATATTTTAATAAAGACTTTAGAGCTTTGATGAAGAAATATCAAATAAATCATTATTCTACAAATTTTGAAGTTAAAGCTTCAATAATTGAAAGATTCAATAGAACATTGAAAGGTGCGATGTATAAACAATTTTCAAAACGAGGATCATATGTGTGGTATGACATATTACCACAACTTATAAAACAGTATAACAACAAATATCATCGTACCATTGGAATAAAACCTATCCAGGTAAACAGTGCTAATGCGAAAATTGTATTACAACGCATTAAAAATAATACAACACCGAAATTAGAAAAATTGCAACCAAAGAAGTTCAAGGTCAACGATAAAGTTCGTATAAGCAAATACAAAGGTGTATTTAGTAAAAGATATCTACCAAATTGGACTAATGAAGTATTTACAATTTATAAAGTGCAACCAACTATACCTGAAACCTATTTATTAAAGGATAACAAGGGTGAATTACTTCAAGGTGGATTCTACGGACACGAATTGTTGAAATCAACAGTTGGTGATGTATATCTTGTCGAGAAGATTTTACAAAGAAAAAAGGATATGGTTAAAGTCCGGTGGTTAGGGTTTGATAAAAGTGAAGACTCTTGGATTCCTTCAAAAGACTTAGTATAGTTGTTTAATAGCTCATTGTGTGTTTAACCTTTATACAAGATGGAGATTGTACAACAAAAAGATCGATTTAATATCAATAACATTGATGAATTGACAGTTGACAATGATAAGTTAAATTATGGAAAACATGGTGAATTACTACCAAATACGATAAGGTGTCTAATAACTGGTCCTTCAAATTGTGGAAAAACTAATGTTGTTTTTAACCTTATAACTAATCCTAAAGGATTGCGTTTTAACAATATATACATTTTTTCAAAATCATTGCAACAACCAAAATATCAATTATTGGATAAAGTACTTGCAAGTGTACCTGAAGTAAATTTTTACAAGTTTAATGCCAGTGAAACAATTATGCAACCAAATGAAGCAAAACCATTTTCTATTTTTATATTTGACGATGTTTCTTGTGAAAATCATGACACAATAAGGAATTATTTTGCTATGGGAAGACATCATAATATTGATAGCATTTACATTGGTCAAACATACAGTAAAATTCCAAAACAACTTATAAGAGACAATGCAAATATGTTGATCATCTTCAAGCAAGATGAAACAAATTTAAAGCATATATATAATGATCATGTAAATGCGGATATGCCATTTGAAAAATTTAAAGAGATGTGTGGCAAAGCATGGAATGAGAAATATAGCTTTCTCGTTATTATGAAGGAAGAAGATATTAAAAATGGTAGATATCGTATAGGGTTGGATAAATTTGTATTTATGCGTTGAACTACCGATGCTACATCTAGTTACACGTTGAACTTCACAGTGTAAACATGGTGAATCAAGAAAAACTATTAAAAGAAATAAAATCACTCAGTGATTCTATTAGGATGAAGAATCGTGCATTGAGGATGGGTTTAAGTGAAAGAGAAGAATTTCTAGAGACTACATTTAAACCTATTACGGAACCTTTAAAACAGATATCAGAAACTATTGGTAAACCTCGTTATGAAGGAGATGTTTTACTACCAGTTTCTAAACAAGAAGTACAAGCATTAAAAAAAGAAGAAGATGATGATTCATACACAAGTGCTAGTGAGCAAGAAGAAGCAAAAGAAGAAGAAGAACCAATTGTTGAAAAGGGAGAAGAACAGCCAATACCTGAAGCTGAACAATATATTCCAAATTTAACTCAATTGAGTAGCGATATATTACAACATGGACCTCTTGGAAGAAAATATATAATGATAATGCTACATGACATGAAATCAAACCCGAATTTGAGTAGATCACACATATACGGAGCAAGAATTGATGGGAATGAATTAAAGATTGGTGATTCAAAGCTTGAAATAACTCAAGACGATTACATCATTATTGGTGAGCATAGATATAAAGGAACAAAAGGATTATATGAATTAATTTTTAAAAATATACCACTAAGATATTCATCCAAAGATTTAAGTGTTTTTAAAGAGATTTTACAAAATACTAACGCTCATAAGAGAAACTACTTAAAGGATGCAATGATTAATCGTTCACGTGCAACAAAATATAACATTGTTATAAAAAAGTTGTTTCCTCCACGAAAATTGCCCACATTACGTACTGCTCCAGCGGTGAGACAACCACTGAAAAGAAAATCTTTATCACTTATGGATTTATCACTTCTTGAACAACATGGTAAAAAGAGTAAAGGAGATACTTCAACCTCTGGTAAAGGATTGATGAAAAATCTATACAATACAAATGTGATTTACTACAACGACATCAATAAATTGGTTGACCGAATGAGACTATTGCATGAAGCCATGGAAGCCGGTCATACGGGTTTGAATAATGAATGGGTGGCTCTAGTTGATGAACTTAGGAATCGTGGTATAGTTGTATAATTGTCCGCGGATATAAAAGAGTTGCAAGCGTAAGACGTATCAGTTCTAACATGAGCGTCGACAAGTTCGGACGGTACTCCGCGTTAGGAGTACAAGTTGGAGAAGACAGAAAAAGAAGTGGATTACCGCAAACACCTGAAGGTGACTATAGCATAAGTAATAAACGTTTAAAACTAGTTAAAGATCCAGAAGAAGATACTGATGGAGCAAATTTGAAGACAGTAAAAGAAGCTACTTCAACATCATTGAAATTACATAAGAATACTTACGATGTTAAATCACATAGAATAATTAATGTTGGTAAACCAACTGAAAGTTCTGATGCAATTACTAAAGAGTACTTATTATCTGAACTTTCAAATACTTTAAAATTGCAATGGGGTAACAACTTAAAAGATGGACAAACGTATGATGCTGGAAATTATAGAATAACCAACGTGGGAAATCCCAAAAATAATAAAGATTCAGTTAATAAAGAATATTTACATTCTATAATACCGGAAAAAACTGAACATGGATTTTCTTTTTATAAATTTATTATAAATGACATTGGATACCCAAAGGAAGACGGTGATGCTGTAAACCTAAAATACATCAAGGACAACTGTATTTTACAAGATGTTAATGGAATTGATTGTCATGGTAAAACATTGACAAATGTAAAGTTTGGTTCTCAACCAAAAGATGCTGTTACTATGGAACAATTATCTAAAGAATTAAAAAAGGAAACATCCAATTTTGTAAAACATGAAGATGCCGTGTTAAAGCAGGGAGATAAATTTATACATGGAAATGAAAAGTTTAATTTAATGCAAGGAAATAATGATAAATGGGATGCAGGACGTAAAACAATAACAAATGGAAGATTTGGTATAAAAGATACAGATGTACCTCTAATGGTGCAAACATTAATTGCTACTGGTGGTACATTAGGTACATACAATGGTCGTAATAGAAGAATAAAAGATATTTATCCTGGTTACGAAGAAAATGATTGTGTTACAATGAAACAAACAATAACTTGGGATAAACACTTTGGGACTAAATATGATGCAAAGATGAAGAAAATAATTAATATTTTACCAGGTGAAGATTCAAATGATGCTGCTACTATTGGACAAGTCATAAAAACATCAAAAAGTGATTCAACAGCTTACACATGTAATGATAAACGTATTATGCAATTACATGATCCTCAACATCCAAAAGATGCTGTAAATTTAGATTGTTTAATAAGAATAGTGGGCAATTTACTTATTGATACCCATAATCATATAGCTAGTACAACGAGTCATGTGATAATTCAACCCGATGAACGGGAAGCTTGGATTAAAAATAGAATTATAAATCAATATATAATTAATTTGAATAACTAAGTCTTTAAATATAAAAGATTTTGCACAAGTTATTCATTTGTGTAAAGTATCTCGTGGAGTAAACACGCCAGTTATATAAGACAACATAATGAAGACCGTATCGCTCAGTCATCGTCAAGACAGCGGCAAGAGAGGACGTGGTATAACATCAGCTGCATTATCCCTGCTTAGACGGATTCCAGTTGGTGCTGTTGTAAATCGAACAATAGACGCTTTACCATACGAATTACATCTGCCCGGAGGTTATCAATATTGTGGACCTGGAACTAAGTTGGCAAAGCGTTTAGCAAGAGGAGATCCTGGAATTAATAAATTAGATCAAGCTTGCAAGGAACACGATATAGCATATTCAAATTATAAAGATTCAACAAATAGATCAATAGCAGATAAAATTCTAGCGGAAAAAGCTTGGCAAAGAGTAAAATCAAGTGACGCAAGTATTGCAGAAAAAGCATCGGCTTGGGCAGTAACTACAGCCATGAAGACGAAAGCAAAGTTAGGTGGTGGAAAACGTCGCAGAGGAAGACCTGCAAAGAAAGGCGCTCCCAAAAGAGGTGGAAACATTAAAAAAGGACGTCGTAGAACTCATAAGCCAAATGTAAAGAAGACTTCTGTTTGGCAAATGGTAAAAAACGGAGCAGGTTTATACCTAAGACCATACCGTGTGTACTAAATAAGAAGAGTCAATTGATAATTCCAAATAAAGCCTTAACAAATCATCAGTTAAATGATTATGTGAAATGTTTGAAAATACCATTCTTTCGAGGAGTTTTTATGAAAGATGCATTACCAACTAAAATATGGAAAAATGAAACTGGAATAGTAAATTTGGATTCCACCTATGGTCCAGGTACTCATTGGGTATGCTATAAAAAGCTTGGACAAACCGTTTACTACTTTGACAGTTTTGGCAATCTACCACCGCCAAAAGAACTTCAACATTATTTTCGAAACTCAAAAAACATTTTTTACAATTACAAAAAAGAACAACCTAACAATACTGAAATATGTGGGCATTTATGTTTGGAGTTTCTAGCGAAAAGTGTCAGTCAGCTTTAAGATGTCATCGTATACAGTGTCATTGAGTGGAAATTCATCCACATTGAAAAGTACGCTGTTCCCAGCATTGCGTCTATCCAAGGAACGATTATGGGAAGCGGCATTACTTGATTTGACTACCTACAACTCAATTCCCAATGTTACGGAAGGGAAGAATAATTTACTACATTATTATGAAACTAAGGATGCTACAGGAAAATACTCAGAATTAAAAATAATTACATTTCCTACTGGAGCTTATGAAATTGATGATATAAACCAATTATTACAGAAACAACTCGGAGAAGACAATATTACCGTTAAAGGAAACAATAATACTTTAAAAGCAGAAATAACTTCAAAATATTATATTGATGTCAGCTTGGAACAGTCGATTGGCAGTTTACTTGGATTTACAGATACAAAAAAGAAAATCTTAACTCCTGGAACTACTCATTCAGGTGATTCAACTGTAACAATATTGAAAGTAAATAGTATCGATGTCACGTGCAACATTATACACGGATCGTATAGAGATGGAGTTAATCAACATATTTTACATACATTTTATCCAACAGTGGCTCCCGGTTTTAAAATTGTTGAGAAGCCACAAAACTTGATATACCTACCGTTAAACACCAGTTTCATTTCAGACATCGTACTGAACATATTGGATCAAGACGGTCATAGTGTTGACTTTAGAGGAGAAACAATTACTATACGGATACACATCAGAGCAGCAACATAAAAGTCAACATGGGATTATCATTTAAACCGCAACGGAAGAGTCGGGAGCTCAGTAGCTCCTCAACATTGGAAGAGTTAACATCGGACAACATTCGTTTTCTACAGAAGATTGGATTGAAACTTAACAGCGATGGATATCCTGGATATATCTCAAGGACCAACGTTCGACGAAACACTATGGGAGAAGGAATATCACACGCACAACCCTTACACTTCATCAAAATTAAACAATAACGATGAAATAAGGATCCCCATTCAACAACAAGATATTTACACTTTACCGTGTGAAAGTTACTTGTACATCGAAGGACGGGTATTAAAATTGGATGGAAAAACTGCTTCAACAGTTCCTTTTATAAATAACCCGATGGCATATCTTTTTGATGAAATAAGATATGAAATATCAGGGGTGACGGTTGATTCAAAAAAAAAGGTTGGTTTAACAACGACATTGAAAGGATTAACATCATTAACACCGCATGAGAAGAATTCAATAGTCACCGCCGGATGGGTTGCCCCCGATAAAGACAC
The DNA here is from genome assembly GCA_030545055.2 of Neoaliturus tenellus. Lineage (NCBI taxonomy): Eukaryota > Metazoa > Arthropoda > Insecta > Hemiptera > Cicadellidae > Neoaliturus > Neoaliturus tenellus. Next base: position 298,138,273 of record CM061531.1, read on the forward strand.
TATAACACCAGCTTCCAACGGTCACTTTGATTTTCATGTACCTTTACGATTGCTTTTGGGATTCGCTGAAGATTACAAACGGGTAATAATAAATGTCAAACAAGAATTAGTATTACTCAGATCTTCAACTAATAAGGACTTGATACTTGCAGACCCTGCAACTACGGAAGATAAACTGGAATGGCAACTACAGTTGGATAAAGTTGTTTGGAGAGTACCTCATGTAAGATTAGCTGATGAACATAGAATCCTATTATTGAGAAAGTTGAAATCTGACCGTGATATTGTGATGCCATTCCGAAGTTGGGAATTTCATGAATACCCTACACTACCTCAGACAGAACGACAAACATGGACCGTCAAGACATCAACTTACTTGGAACGAGCAAGGTACATAATACTCGGTTTTCAAACTAAGCGAAAAGATGTTATCACTGCAAATGCTGGTCAATTTGATCACTGTAAAATAAAGAATTGTAAAGTTTTCCTAAACTCTCAATTCTTTCCCTATGACAATTTGAATGTCATGTTCAGCAAAAAACGTTTTTCTATTTTATACGATATGTATGCAAGATTTCAATCGTCATATTATGGAAAGACTAATACACCACTATTATCATCTGACCAGTATTATTCCAAGGCTCCAATAATTGTAATCGATTGTTCAAAACAAAATGAATCGGTAAAATCATCAAGTGTGGATATAAAAATTGAAATGGAATTTGAAGAACCAGTAGCGGATGGAACTTCGGCATACTGTCTAATTCTACATGATAAAATAGTTACTTACACACCGCTGACCGGAATTGTGAAGAATGTACTTTAAGAAGAATTGTACAACAACTGCAAATTTTTGAGGTTAGAATTATCTGCTTTAATTTTTGAGGTTAGAATTTCATTTGTGAAAGACAAGTTCAAAACAAACAATTATGTAATTGTATAAATTTCAAGGATTTACGAAAAATATAAAAGCGAGAAAATAATTAGTAGAAACTTCATTCTATCTTCAACCGTCGTATGGGAAACATCATTCGCAAGATGAATTCTACTAACGGAGAAGAAAATACACCTCTAATGGATGATAATAGTTCAGATATAGAAAAACAAGTTGAACGAGAAATGGACGAGTTCCTAAAATTCAACAAACATAAGAAGAGAGAAGAAGAAAAAGCTGAAAAAGAAGTAAAAAGGAAGAAGGTTGAAGTTAACATTACAACCAATATTTTAACAGAAGTATTTCTTCGGATTATCTACCCAATTTCTTCATGCATGACAAAAAGTATATCAGTTGGAATTTTAAAATCAATGGATTATTCACCAATTGTTATTTTAAATCATGGAAACAAAATGGTTACTTTCAGTGAAATTACTTGGGAATCTCTCATGAAACATTTACATCTTTTGGAGTGCTATTTAAGTAACAACACATTTGGAAGAAGAACAAGATTAAGTTTATTGGAATCAAATATTGAAGTTGATATAGTAAAACATCGTGGAGGACAAATTGTTCGCTTCAGAGATTTAACTACACATAATGTTAAATTATATTTCACTAAAGAAGAATTTTATACTTTAAGTTGTACTACCGGTCCCGTCACCAGATATTTGAAACAACTAATATTTTCAAGTGCAATAATTAAAGACTATCTAATTGATACATTGGACAAAAAACCTTTTGTTCCAATTTTATACGGTCCCGTGGATACTTCAATCTTTAATAGAATACCTCAAGAAGTTGAAATGTGGAGACAATTAAACAACTATCACACCAATTTTAATATTGATGAAGTGGCACAAGAAGTGAAAGAAGAAGAACAATCCTGTCTGTTATAAACATCGGCTCATTCAATTTTTAAGTCAGTTGTTAGTAAGACTTCATCATGAATAAACGGGTTTCGTTTTCTAATGCGCCACATATAATGGAAGTTAAAAGAGGTATAATTGAATTTCAAGCTTTCCGAGGAAATGATGGTAATTTTATTATTAAAGAATTAGTAATCTTGGACATGAACACATCAGTAGTTTATCATTATTTGTTCAAACCTCCAGTACCATTTAATAGACTAACAACTAAAGCGAAAGTTACAAACAAATGGTTGAACAAACATTTTCACAACTTAAGATGGGATGAAGGTTTCATTAATTATAACATGATGCCGCACATTATGAATCATTATTGCAAAGAGTTTAAAATTATCTACACAAGGGGATTGGAAAAAGCAAATTGGATACAATCATTTACAAGCAACGAAGTGATTAATGCAATAATTGATAAAGATTTCCAATGCTACTTCAACGAACTTTGTATTTCATCAAAAAGTTTTAAACATCGAAGGTCGCAGTGCGCTTTAAAGAATGCCTACCGCTTGAATAATTTCCTTCAACAAACTGGTGGGGGTAGTGTCAGTGGTGGGGGTAGTGTCGATTATAAAAGTGAGAGCGCTACCATGACACAGCATGAATATTACTCAAACCTCCGAAGAGACAACATCTCCGACGGACATTCTTATTAACAAGAAGATTAACAACAACATCAATATGGCATCACAGAACTTACTTCAAAGTTTAGTTGATCAGTTCAACGCTCATTCTAAATCATCAATTCTACCTACGAAGAAATGTTCTGAACTAAAAGAAGAAAAACACTACATCATTCATACTATTAAGAAAATGGAAACTTCAGTAGGTGATGCTATAAATTGCACTTTGAGCGAGGCACCTTATACAATTGGTGATGAAGCAAAATTTCAGATCTTCTTACCAAAGCGCTTCGTACAACTACTTCAAAATGAAGATCTTCGTATAATTCAACCCGGCGCACTCTATTTGGTATCACATGGACCCAGTGGAAACAACTCTACTGAACTTACAATTCATGTAACACCTACTACTGATTAATTTGTACATAACATTGTAAATATTTCTTTGTATTTGTTTTTTCAATAAATATGATATAAAACAAAACAAAAAATAAAAATAAAAAAGCAACATATTGTAATGTTTTTGTACATTACAATATGTTGCTTTTTTTAAAAATTCCACAGGATGACCTTGACCCAATTTTGTATAATTATAAAAGGGGAAATGTACTTGCAAAATTCATCAGTCTACTGCTACCTTTCATACCGTACACATCTCGCTCTTAATCCCTGAATATAAAACTGCAACATGTCCCTAAAGGTTAAGTGTGCATCTTATGATACCAACACCATAACTACTTTTGAACAACTTGAAGATTTAACTAACGAAATGCGAGTTTTACTTACCGGTGGTTATCACTTAACTGTTGATGTTAGTGCTACTAATACAAGGATGTTCACTAAAACAAAATATTGCGATGATGAAATATTTATTTCTACACAACCTACAACTTCTTCATCGCCAACTGGTCAACATAACATCAAGTTCCAAAAGTATTACCAATGTTGAATAACTTTTGACAGACAAAGCTACAACTAAAGAATCACGTGATCAATGTGAGTTAATAAAAAGGATGTGATACTTGTATAAATAATCATTCGCTTCTTAGCTCTCACCACGACAAGACCTATTTAAGAAAATGTTGTACAGAATGATGATACAACTTGATGGAAAAATCTATGGAAAAGACTACAACACCGTTGAACAAATGACCCAAGATTTAGATGTATTAACTAAAGAAGGATATCAAGCTAAATTAATTTTAAAATTTCCTGAAGTACATCCATTATCAACAGAAGAACTTGTTGCTATGGCTAAGGCGGAGAGAGAGAAAAAGTCTGAAGAAAACAATGAGAAACAAACTTCCTAAATTTTAATAATCCTTACACTTGTAAGGTATAATTTTTTAAAACTCCATTTGGATGACCTTGAAATTACCCCTACCACTTTTCACAGTACATAAAACTCACTATTGAACACTATACACTCTTATTCTTTCACTGGACTCCGCAGCGTCAACATGGAAGAGCAAAAATACAAGTACAAACCTCGTTACTGTTGTGAACAACAGTGTACAGATTTAGGACCAATGATGGTGGATGGGTTAGCTTGTACTAAATGTGAATTCTTCGGATCTTGTTATTGCAAATGCAAAACAAAACAACTACCACCACCGGAATTGCGAACTTTCAAATTTTACAAATCAAGATATTTTCATACATGTTGTCCTCAAAGATATTTCAAATTTCACCCTCTAGATCTTGCTCATTGTCAACGCACCAATTCTCATCAAGATGATTTTTGTACACATATGATAAAAAGATGTAAATACAGATCAGATTGGTATTCCGATCCTGTAGAACCATCAAATGTGTAATTTCAGTTTTACACTCTTTTTTAAAACTTCATTTGGATGACCTTGAGATTTCCCCCCACCACTAGTTCTAATTTTTATATAATATTAAATCATTCCACTTCCAACACTCTAACTAACAACATGGAAAACAAATTTATCAAGTTTGAACATATAATAACTGACAGGGAAGAGATGGAAGAATTGTTTCAAAACTTACTTTCTATCATTGACGAATATCCTATAAGATGGTTCAGAATTGTAGTTCAATATTTAAATCCTGGTGAATTGTTTTCTTCATCGAGTGAAGAGGATGAAACAACTACTTCGGTTCAAATAATTGAATTAAAAGACGAAGAAGAAGAACTAAACATTTTATTCAATCATAAGCTCAAGGTTCCCCATATAAAAGCCCCTTCCCTAGACAGCCCCCCTCCCTAGACGCCTGCTCAAGGTCACCATTATATAAGCCCCCTCCCTATGCGCCGATCCTCATTCCATCACCGACTCTCCAACAATGAACAACTCTCCATTGGCCCGAATGAATTCTAGTTTTGAAATAAACTCTAAAGAAGAGTTACAAGACATTTTCAATATTTTACAAGAACTTGTAGATAATTTTACAACCATCAAAATGAATTTGGAAATAACATACGATTGTCCTATTTGTGATAAGGTTGAAAGTTTAGACGAAGACAGTTTACTAAATCTAACTCCTGCACCATCTGACACTACTGATGGTAATAATGAAGAGCAACGTCTTTCCCCCACCACTTCTTTGTAATTCATCCTTCCCCCCACCACTTCTTTATTTAACTAACATTTCTCCCTTTCACTTCTTATTCCGTCTTCGACTTCTGAACTATCAACATCACTAAAATTTCAAACACTAACACAATCATGATGGATATGATGGATGAAGTTCCCTTCGTAACTAGAATGGAAGAGGATAAATTGAAATTGGAAATTAAACGATTGGAAATGGAACGGGAAAACCAACTTGAAATGTTACATTTGTTCAAGCTTTTCAAATACATCATCTGGGGACTCTGCATTTACCTTCTCATCGTCGTCGGTGTTTGCATTTACAACTCTGTAATTCATCACAAAAGCTCAACTTGTTTAAACTCTGCTGTTGCACATTAATTGTATGTTCACTAATAAAATTCAAAAGTTACTTCAACCTATCCTACTATCACCAACTAGTTCAACTTAGAACTATTTCTGGTGGTAGTTGGGTAGGCTTTTTTAAAACTTACTCTGGATGACCTTGACATACTTTCCAGATCCTATTTATAAATTTGAATTTCAGTTTTAAACTAACTTTTAGTTTTGTTCAACTATTAAGAGTTTTGTTAACACCGTCAAATTTCAGTTTTCAACTAACTTTTAATTTATGTATACTTTTAGTTCAACCCTAGTTACTTTATTCGCAAATTCAGTTCAACCGACCGCCAACGCTATTGCCATCTCCACCCCAATATTTTAACATTTCTGCCCCCAACACCTGCCCGAACATCTGTTCGGTTTTAAAAATATAAAAGAAAGGTAAAGGAGTGGGGGTGGCTCATGCTCACCAATGCAAAACTAAGGTTTGAGGTTAGAATTATCCATGGCAGCCGCCATGTCTGGTTCAGTTTTACCACATAGAGTCGGCGACCGGTTATTGATCTAAAGGAGTGGGGGAAGGGGTGGGGTGGGGGGGGGGGGAAGGTTGCCGTTTTATAAGCCCTCTCCCTAGGCGGCGCTTCTCATTCGATCGCCAACTTTCAAACGATAAACACCTCTCCCATGGCACGAATCAATTATCCCGCTATCACCAACTACTTCAACTTAAAACTATTTCTGGTGATAGTTGGATAGAATTTTTAAAACTTACTCTGGATGACCTTGACATATTTTCCGCATCTCAGTTATAAGTTTGAATTTCAATTTTGAACTAACTCTTAATTTTTCTTCAACTGTTAGAGTTTCGTTAACACCGACGAAATTTCAATTTTGAACTAACTTTTAATTTTAATTTTATGCGCAAATTCACTTCACCCTAACGCCAACACTATCGCCATCTCCACCCCAACCTATATAACATAAAATATAACTACAGCATCTCATATATACCCTCTAACCCCCACCGGAAGCTATGTGACATGGCAGCTGGCGCCAGCTGCCGCGGCACGTGGCCCGGTGGGCACGTGGCCGGTTTTAAAAGTGACCAAAACACACTACTTAAGTCGGTGATCAAATGGGTTATTTCCGCAATCTGAGGCCAGGTTAGATGACTTGACTTTAGAGGTGTGCAAATAGTGATTTTTGGTTTTGAATCGAATAGTAATGTTGAAATTTCTTTTATCATTTATTTTAACTGAGATTGACAATGAAATTAAGGTATGTAGAATTTAAAATATGAGCATTTCACAAACAAACTGTATTCCACATTATTGGGTCAGAATAAAGTGTTTTTTCCAAGATATGTGGAAAAAATCACTAAAGGTTTACTTAAGGTTTAGCAGCCAACTTATTTTTCCTAAAATCACAACACAACCACAATAATTTAGTTACAACAATAAAAAACTAAACATTACTGCCAAACCGCCGAGAAGTAAAACAAGTCAAGAACACAGCAAATGAGATAAAATAAATGCGAGCGTCATTTGAATTTTTAGTCCGTCCTGACTTGGCTTGGCTGACACAGAGTATGTAAAGTTTTGATTCACAATATAGCCCTATCCACCGCCGGATTACAACATGCGCGAAGTATCAACTTTTAGTCAATGTTAATTTGTAGATTGACTATACAAAGTTGTAGCTAGCAAAAGATAGCAATACTATAACAAAGATTAAGTAAACCCTTCTTTATACAAAAAAAAAAAAAAAAAAAAATGCAATCATTTTATAATTTTGAGTATTGCACTAGTGGTCCACGCGTGGCAACACTGGAAACTCAGAACTACTGTTACTGGTTCGTTTTTGTCAATAAACATGTTAATAATTGTTGATCCATTCATTGCATTTAAATAATATTTCTGCTTTACACTATAAGCTGATTTGTTCATTCAAACGTTTGTTTAAAAAATTACAACTAGCCGTTGAGCATCATTAGCGTTTTTGGGTCACCGGCGAGCTATTCGAACGAATCAATCTATTCGGTTCGAACTTCAAATATTTCCTGGAATTTCGAATTGAATGAATTATCGCAATATTCTATTCAAAATTATTCGAAGTTCGAATATTCGCACAACCCTACTTGACTTACACTGTATAAGTTAGGCTACACTCCAATATTTAATTTCAATGAGTGTGACAAAAACTACAAAAAACAAAATGAGGACTGTAACATTAAGTTTAACGGTCGGACAAAATGACATAGGCCTAATTCTTCTAACAACCACCGTACTTTTAAATTACTTTTGAATCACATGGCTTTTGAAAGTAGGGACTCATCTGGGGTAACTTTTGATACTACACTTTATAGGACATGGTGTTACACGGTGAGTCATTTGACAAAATACATAAACATGACACTCTAGCCAAACATTTCCTGAAAAATCTTCACTAAAAAACATACTAAAAATCTTTTTGTAGTTAATAATTTATTAACAGATTTGTATAAATCTTTAGAAAAGAAGCAGACCAGTGGTATACTGCATAAATTAACAAATATAAAACTACTGTGTGTGGACTTACTCCAGAACTAAGCAAGCAAACAAATTTTACAAAGTGGTAACATATGTTGAACCAATAATTTTTCATGACAATTAGAAAATTATAAATTCCAAGGGTGTAACATCTTCCCAATAAAACTACATCATAATAATTTCCATTAAAGAGACCAACACCCTTTATAGCGGTACAAAAAATATATCTTTACAAAACATAAAGGCTAAATACCTTCTGACAAAAACCTGTGAAGATCCATGAAAGACCTCAGAAGGCATCACGAAGATATCACAGGTGTTGACGCAAGACTTCACATGGCTCGGCTGACAAGACGGTCAAGTAGCATGATTAAGCGGGGCCCTGAATAAACAATACACAGCACACTACTAATTGTAACAACCTGGTATCTGAATTAATCTAACACACAATTTTATTCTAGACAAGGGAAATATAAGAGCATAGGCCTAACCAAGAATTCTTAAGTGCCAGTTTTTTAATAAATGACAGGATGAAATTGTTAATAATATTTTGTGTCCGATTTTACTACTTTTGCTTTTATGCCTAAAATCATAATAATAGGCTATTTAAAAGTATTTTCGCGGCAGAACTGTTTATTCAGCGAATTTCAAATGGCTGTTACCATAATCAACAACTATGGTAAGGATATAAAAAATGATTTATAGGCCTAAATGGGAGTTGCTGTATATTTAACCCTTTCGGTGCTATGAACGACATATTGTTACTCGACTTTTCCCCCGAGAAATGCTAAGAAACGATATATCGTGCTTCGCCTTTCACCCAACAAGTGCTAAGGAACGATATAAATCGGATATTCCCCGATATCGATAAGGCAAAATAATAATGGGCAAAACTCCGTCCGAATCCACCGACTCCGCGGTTATTATCGATGTGGTAATGGCGATATTGCGATAATATTTATCGATAATATAATTACACCATACGAATACGATTTCATCACCTGATTTAGTTTTGTTCAAATATAATTAAACATACCTTTTAACTATAAAACAAATGTAATGCAAACAAGTAAATAACAAAAACAAATTTTAAGCTAACATAACCTACAACATTATCAAAGAACAACTCAAAATAAACTACCCAAGTTTGTGTATCTTAATTATTGTGAGAAGAAGCAGACTATGTTAGACCTAAAATGGCGTCACACAAATGCTGCCAATACGAATCAGAATGGTATTATTTTGCTATTGTATTAAAGGAATATGCATTTTAAATGTTTCCAAACACTATTCATTTTGTTGCTATAAACATCACTGTCAATAAAAGTGACAAGGTTTACGGTTAGATTATTGTTATGATACATTTGTGTTATTGTAAATAACCTATCATATGATTGATTGTGTTACACATATCTTAACTCAAACGATTACAAGTATCGAATAATGGCAATATCGAATTTTTCACATCGATAATAACCGCGGAGTCGGATAATGAAGTTTCGCCGAATAATGCTCAGAGGGTTAAATTAAAGTAGGACGCATCATAAACTGCACCCTAAGTTTTACTACACTCTCTTAGGCTATGATTTATGTGAGATATCGAAGTTTGGATAATATGTTAGGCCTACGTTAAGATAGAGTTATCAAATGACTCGATTTATACTCTCCAAAGGTTATGCCTCTGTATATGCATACGGCTGACTGAATCACACGTAGGAAGCTTACTGAATGGCACCTTAGTTTTACTAGACTAACTTTTATCCAATTATTTAACCAGCTACACCTACAGGCCTACTGGTGAATAATTTACCTATCACTAGGCGTGCTAGTTTGGTATTACCTACCACATCATCAGGTGAACTTACTAGGCCTAGGCTATACAGCCCAATCATTCAAAACTAAGATCTCTTTATTGTGATTACCCAACAGTTGTAATACCATCCATGGTAAAGTTTACAGAAAATTAACAAAATAAAAAATTTTTATTATAAGGCCTAGAATAGCCATCCATTAATTGGCTGAACTTAGTTATCCTCCTCCACCATTATTATCGATGTTAAAATTTCAATTTAGTGATTAAAATTATGCGATGAAAACAATAGATTCATCAAAGATAAATTGAGGTAAGAAATGGATTATAATAACAGTCCAACAGTAAACCTCCATCACTTTTGTGGACCGCGATGTTAAGGCTATAACAACAAAATCAATAGTTTTAAGGAAAATTGAAAACGCATAACTCATTTCCTCCATGGACTAAATAAAAAGTACATTTCTGATTCGTATTTGGCAGCACTTGTGTCAAATCATTTTAGGCTAACCTAACCTAACAAATGAAGTCTTCTCACAATTACTCAAAATAGGTACATATACAAAATAAACTTAGCTAGTTTATTTTGTGTTGTTCTTTGATAATGTTTTAGGCTTCATTAACTTAGTTAAAATTTGTCCTTTATTTTGTTATTTATGTTAATATTATTCTATTAAAACCTACTGAACTGAACCTCGATGATAACCTACAAGACAAAGTGTACAAAGGTAAGGTGGCTTTGTCTTCATTATAAGTGATTCTCAGTCTTGTATACTACACAATATCCTGTTAATAATAGAGTATGTTTGCATATAGAACTAAATTACTTCATCTAAACTTACCTAGTTGTGCTGTGCTTGCTAACTATTGAGGAGGGAAAGCTTCTGGAAAGAGACACCGTCGTGACGTGACACCAATGCCGAGGAGGAAGATTTTTTTGGAGGTGAATGCTTTCGATGATTGATTTCAGAGCTGACTTGAAGTTTTAGCCATAGCCATGCAAACACACAAAACGTTTCCCAATACTTAATATAAATAACGCATATAAATTGTCCCGGACCCGTTAAAGATGGCGGTCTTCTGATTCTGTAAGGAAATCACTCTTTGATAGAGTGACTGAGAAACCATCTATTGAAAAGGTGAAAATCCATTTATTTAAATAGTGGATATTTTCACTCTTTAGAAAGAGTGGAGGTTTTCCGTTCTTTCACGAGTTACTTTTCATTCTTTTGGAATGAACACGCATTCACTCTGAACAAAGAATGACTTTTTCATTCTTTCTATTTTAGCGTGTAGATAACTATAAGCACTTCAGTTATCAAAATTTTAATAAATTAATGATTTGGAACGATCATTAAATAGTTGGGCATTAAACCTGAGGTCCAACCTGCGGCTTTAAACCTGTTGGTCTCTTAGACCTGCGCATGGACTTTAGAAAATATTAACTTTTAATTGGACAACGAGCAGAGTAAGTACGTTTAGACTACCGGTATTTTCATACCACAAGCAGCACGATAAGTGGTTAAGGATACATGCAATATGAGATACTAAGGTTTTCACTCAACAAACGTAGTAATGTTCCCAGTTAACTTGGGCATACCATAAAGTTTTTTTTTTCGTAAAAAGTAAAACACAAAAGTTTTCCGCTGTCTTATTGAATCCTCTTGCCTTCTCCATGTCTTCTGGATCCTTTACTCAAAGGAATACGTGTTCCACGGTTCCGGCTGACCGGCTGTACAAACCTCGAACTGCTCTTAATGATATCCGGATGGTCATTATGGGACGTCCCCTAATGGAAGTGTTGAGAAAAACGTCAGTGGTCCACGTCATATTATACATAGTTTTAAAGGGTTTTGCATTCTGAGCAAGTAGTACTCTTACGGTTAGGGTATTTCATTTCTTAGCAATAGTATGATTTCAATGCAAGGTTTGGTTGCCTGCTATTTTTGAGTCGCGGTCATTCTATTTAAGGTCGAGTTTGGAGCACTTTTCTCGATTTAAAGAGACCTGCGTTCATTTATGATTTCTTCATACTCTCTATGGGTCGCCCCCCAGGAAGGTTAAAATCATATAAATGGCGAATCAAACAAAATTAGTTTAGAAACTCACTAACCCTTTACGGGACTTTAAACACAATGTATAAATATCTAAGGTAAATATGGTTAAACAAAAGCTTTATAAAAGAACGAGTTAAAAATCTTATTCAAATGTGGATTCGTAGCAGGCGAATCTCAACGTAGGAACGGTAGTCGATGTTTAGGTTGTGCAGGGGGGGGGGGGGGTGAAAGAGCAGCCGGCGCGGTGCCGGGGGCAGTTTAGATAACCGGGGCTCCGGGGCCGCCTCATTTTTGGAAATAATTAGGCAATTCAGTGCCATCGCTAATAGAGTACAAATTGCCGCGTTTTATACGCAGCCACCGTAGCCCGGGGCTGGTTGCGCCACCACGCTTCTGCGCTTCTCTTTCCGCGGTCATTCCTCACATCGGAGAGGCTTAAAAGCTTTGTCGAATCAGCAGATATGACACAGACACAGGCTACAACCGACGATGGGAAACCCTCAAGTTTTGACTATTCTATACATCAGAGCGGACGCATTAGAAACTCTTAATGGGATGTCCGTGCGGGATCTGTTGAAAGGCTTCCTTTGTCTCACGTTGGCTGTCATTACCATAAACAGTTGGATAACATAAATGTAAATTCCTAATGCGCTTCTGCGAAACTCGCTGTAGAGTCAGATATATATAACACCATTATTTTCCTAACAACAGCACTACGACTCCATGACAACTTTAAAGATACCAATTATTTATGATTAATAACAAAAAAGTTTCAAAACTGTTTTTTCGTGAATATGGCGTTTCACATAATATTTGTATCTCCCCAATAAGTTAGTAAACTTCTACCAAGTTCTTGTTCGTTCACCTTGATCAAGTCATAAACTGTTGTGTCGTTTGAAGGAGAGCGCAACCGAACAGATCCAATAATGGGATGTTGCCATGCGATTAGCCTGTTATCGTCGGAGTTGCAGACAAAGCGGTCATATAAACGGGGCAATCGGCTCCCGATAGCGCCGTTATTGTCGGCCGATCGGCTGCCGTTCGCCACCGATAATGTCTTCAATAATGTCCTATTATGAGGAGGGGAAATCGGTGCAGAACTGTACTGATCGGGGCCACTGCAGGCAACAAGGCAGCAATCATTTACACACTCAGTAATACAGGGTAAGAAAACAACACATTTTAATGAACATAGTATGCTGGTTTACTCGTGAGAAACAAATAAATTTGTATCATTTTAAAGAGGTCATTTCCCTGTTATTTTTGACAGGGCATTACTTTGGAAACTTAACCTGTTAGACCTGTATATGAAATTTTGTTGTCTATTGATACGCATTAATTTTTTAGGTTTGGGAGACGTAAGTTAGTCTTGTTCTGTTTGTACGCAACCAACTGTTAAAACAACACCTTCATCAAAAGCAAAACTGCTCTTCTTTAGCACTGACCCATCAATTCTTTCGGTTTTGTCTTGTCAAAAGATAATTGTTGTTTCTAAACTAGGCCTGAGAAATTTGTGTTTCCCGTGTGGCACACAGGACTTCAATAATTTGACGAAATAACTTTGAAATACAAGTTACAAACGCCAATACTAATATAACGCTGCTATTTCCCCTCTTATTCTTCCTCTTCTATTCTTAAATACAATAATTTTAATTGCTTTGTATAATCATTGGGAAAGTTCGTTAAACCGTGTTAAAATGTTTGAGTCATCCATCAGTCACGTAAAAATATAGAACAGATTAGGCTAAAACTCTTTGGGAATTCAGCCTGTAACAGACGAGCATAGGGTAATTTTAATTTTTAAAGTTTGCTTTTGAAAGGTTTTAGAGGTTTTCCTACTATATTTCTAAAGGTTTGATGAACCAGACGGACTCTGTATCAATAATGTCTTCATTCATAGCTCAACAAGTATAAGGTATTTGAGTGATCAAGCTGAACTTACAACGGATGTAATGACAGCATAATTGACCATGTGTATACAATGATGGCCTCTATGAGTGGTAATGCCCACTCATATCGAAAGGCACTGAACGGAGCGAATGATCATGTAGTTTCCATAGATCTTTTTTTTGTAATTTCGAGGATAATATTATAAAATAAAAACTTTGTGCTTTAAATAAAATACCAACAAAAGCAGAAGGCGGAATCATGTTGAACTTTACCCAAGGTTGTTGGCAGTCAACGGTCAGAAGGTGAGTAAAAACCACGGACCAGTCCGAGTAAGAGTGAAAGGCTGCCAAGGTGAAATACTCGGGCCAAACTCTCGTACCAGATGATCCACGGTCGCCTTATTATAAGTTTCCACTTCATCTGCACTTTTGGTGCTATCCCTGGTAACTGTTCCTAAATATAATAATAAACGCGGTGAAGCATAAACGTTTGTCACTGTTCTGGCTTGAGCTAGGATTTCATAGAGCAATGAAGAGTAGTTGGCTATAATTATAGCCAGCCAAATGTTTACTTTCTAATTGGTAATGGTTCATCAGTTACAAAGTGTTGGCCGATTAACCAACACTTTGGTTAATCTCTGATTTGTTTTGTTTCTTTTGTCTCTTAAGTGCTTAGGAAGAACTACACTTATGTAAAATTTATATGTTTGCTTTTACTGTATTTAAACCTTTACATGAAATATTCAATCGCCTGAGAAAGAGTTCAATTAGACAAAGAATCTGCTCCTGAAGCATATAAGAAGCAATAAAATGATTTAATAAGATCAGATAATTGGTACTTACAGCCTGAAGAAATCTTTTGTATTTGGGTTTGTGAAGCGTTTCACCAATTATGGCATTATCAGACTTCACAAACACACATAAACCAACAGTAGGCCTACATTACATAGACCCAAATATCACTTTGCGGACCGTTAAGTTTACTAAAAACTGACATTGAATTACTCGCACAAATTCTGGGAGCTCCCATTACGGCCACACGGTAGAGGTTCGTGCACGGACTGGCCAAAGTTCAAAAGATTGCTTCAGGCTGTAAGTACCAATTATCTGATATTGTAAAGCAATCTAGAACCAGATTTTCCATGATCTAATAAGGTTAAATAATAACGATAACTTTATTTAAATTATTACGAAACTATCCAAATTGAGTTAATATTCAGTTCTTCAGGGAGATACATTTGTAAGGACAAATGCATGTGTAAGAGAGTTCAATCCACCTTGCACTAAACCAAGAACTGGAAGGATTGAGGGCAGTATGGAAATTATCTGAAGTGAAATATCCAACTTAAGAACAAAATCAATAGAATCTTAAAGCCCACTCACAAAATGCAGTCACTTCCATCAAAGCCAGCGATTTTTCCATTTACGTGTTTACATTTATTTAATATCATCGAAATTTACCACCTTGAAGAAGTCCTATTGATTTCTCCCTGGACTCGACCTTTCCTTTTTGGTGTGTTCTAGAACAGAAAAAATATTTTTGAACTACATTTCCGAGGTGAATAATATGTTTTGTCATTGACAAACAAGGGGCAGATGGTTTAACTTTATAAAGCCCCGATGACACGAGATTTGGGGTCAGGGTTGGAAATTACACCCACGTCGTTATTAGGTTAAGGTAAAAGGTGTACAGACTCTCAGTGGCTAGTAATGTGGTGTTTTACAATTTCAAATACGGAAAAAAAATAGAAACAGTATAAAATTTATATTGATCAAAATTAATAATTGCAGGAAATAGACTAGACGCGGAATGTTAGATCTATAAAATGAGATTAATAATTGTACCCCATTGCACGGACCTTCTCCATTTTTTCCATCAAAGCTACATTGTCAAATCCAGCATCAGCCGACTACTTTATAACAGCTTAAGATGACAACACATACGTTCCAATAAAGTAGTATCACTTCAAATAATAGTCATATATCTGTAAACATCTAGGCCCTATTGCCGCATCTAGTGTAGCTCCTAGCCATAATAATTCCTAGTTCTGCCCGAAATTCGTTACCGATCGTAATCCTATACTATAATACGAGGAATCTCTGAAGGGATGTGTGTTCCACGATCTCGAAATCTAGCTGTTAGATTTTGCTTAAACTTTGCATTAAAGAGTGTTTCGGCCCAAAAATAAGTTTAGAAAGAGTCTCAATCCCAGGAAAAATCAAATTTTATCTAAATTTAAGTTTAAAAATTGTAATTTTTAACATTGGTCTTATGGGTTGTTATTTTGGTAACGAAATAACAACTAAATGTAAACAAAAATAAAGGAACATTAATGTTAAGCAGACCTTTTGAAACAGCTGTTAACTGTGAAGCGGTATAGTTGGTTGTTGGTGAAAATATTGAAATTGAATCAAAACCAACGAGCAAGGCTCGGTTAACCTGGTACTCTATTTAAACCAAAAATAGTATCTGGAACATAATGAATGGGAGGATGGGGTGGGGGAGGGTCAGTGAATGGAGCTGGAACTGGTTTCTGTTGCGTAACTGTTACTTAGTCCGGCTCCGACTCCGACAACTTTTATTCACACTCACCTGTTGCGGTCTCTGTTTTTATCTTCCCACTCACAATTATAGCGATCCTCGCCCATTCCTCCTTTCTTCGCCGCTCTTTCCTCGACGATCTTCCAATAGGGATTCGTTACAACAGAAATATAGGCCTACGGAATACTGTATGTTGAGGTGGTTCTTTGCAAAATCACTGTTAAGTTTCTGAAAAGAATTATTTAAAATAGTTTATTACAGTAGTTTTTACCATAGTAAAGTTGATTTATCTTCAGCGAATTGGACGATTCTATGACGAGTCAATATATAGGCAACTATTTAAGTTCAGTTAAGGTCTTTCGATGACTTAGTCAAAGCTGTGTTTAAAACCAGTTTTATAGACCTAATCAACTACTGGGTGGGATTCTGGAAGACGAGAGGTTTTAAATGAAAAGACACTTTATGCTCTAGTTTTAATTTGGGACCTATTAAATTTTTTATTGTTATTTTAATTGAATTCTGGTACTTTCGGAGTATGACATTGACTAAATCGTAGAGGGTGGCCAAAAATTAAATGTGTACTTCTGCATGTACATGTACATTCCAGTGCATCGCATGTTGTATAAATGGTGATTGGTAGTATGTCATCGGAGGTAGGTTTTATGCGTTGAGAAACGTGAAAATTTTGACGTAATAATTTTATTTAATTTAAAAACAATTGCCTTTTTATTCGTCTCAGCATTGGATAGCGACTTTCCGCTCACTCTCTGGTACTTAATGTTGCAGATTGTAGCAATAAACTGATTATCTATGTAGGGTGTTCAGGAAGTCTCTTCTGAAACGCCTTTTGGTGATTCCTTGGATCAAAACTAAAAAAAAATTCTGAAATTCTACGTTAAGCCGCTAGCCGTCACTTTTATTCCACTTAATAATTTTTATTTCTGTAACGGATTGGTGTATTAAGTTTATATATTTGGCATGAGCTTTATCACCCCTATTTTTATTTCCAGGGGAAAATATTTTGTCCAATATGTATTTTCTAAGTGGTGGCCATTTTAAGTTTTTAACCTCAAATAGTATTTCAAAAATGGTATATTTGATAAATATTGTACGAATAACAAAAGATTTGACACATTAAATTATTTAACAAATGATACCAAGTTAAAAAAAAAAAAGAAAAAAAAGACAACAAATTTAGGAGTTGTTGTCATTTCCTACAGAAAAAACATTGATTTTGCATTATTATTTATACAAATTAAGGTTATTTTAATAGAAAAAAACCATATAACTCAAATCGCCTGAACCGTATTGTCTGAAAATCGGTGGGTCTATAGCTTAAAACTAGGAGACGGTCATAGGATCCTTTATATCCCATTCCCGTGGGGCGTGATATAGCCCCAGGACTGTCATAAATGTACCGATGTCAGGTTGTTTTGGAGTTTTTATCTGATTTGTTTATGAACCAAAGGAAAAAATGCTTCTTTGAAATTAATTTTATAAACAGTTATTATTAATTTTTTTTACTTAAAGTATTTTAAAGAAGATTGGTTATGAAAAGACTAAAGGATATTATAGACTTGCGGCGAGTGAGTGTAGCGAACGAGCTAAACCTGAAGGGCACAAAATTCCTCAGGTTGGCATTGCAAAACATGCCGGACAACAACTAATTGTTCATTGAGATAAGAAACGTTACTCATTTAATTAATTATTCCTGAAAAATATTTCCATTTGAACAATTGGGATAACGCCTAAAACTATGTCAGGAAGTTATATAAATTGTTATTGGCTTCAAAGTTGGCTTGTATAACAAGAATCATTTTATAGTTGCAACAACATCGATCAGCTTTACGGTCCCCGATACGGAATTGTCATTCGCCGTTTGTGTTCGTCTGATTGTTTGTCCACCATTCTCGTATCCCGACCATAAAATGATTCCGTATAACTTTACTGCCACCGCTCACTGCCCTAGTTTTCTCCCTTTCATTCGTTTAGAATTTAAATTTCCATTCCAATCAATTCGTTCACTACCGATTACAGTACTAGTCGGTCTGACTTTAGAGTTTCGTTTCTCACGTTCTCATTTCGTTTGCTCAGTGAGATAATTTTAGAGCCAGGTGACACCCCACATCTCCGAGAAAACTCGCGTTTAAAAGCTATAGAGCTGTTTAGTGTTAAAAATCAGTTATTTTTAATTTTCTAGAAAACTGATAACTTATAATAAATTTTTACTTGTCACCATCATAACGAGCTAAAAATAAATAGTCCAGTTTTTAAATTATTGCTCTACGTCAAGTGTTTTCGGAGTAAATTAAATTTTTCATTTAGCATTAAACGCAGTACGTTTTTAAAAGACACATACGCGCGTAGAGTCAAACTCGTGCGGTTCAGCTGGTAGCTATCCGACTGAGCCATCAAGACATTAATTTTTTCGAGGCTTTTAACACCTTTTTCATATTGTTCTGAGAAAGTATGTGTCAGTTATCTGATACCGTTCATTTTGTTTCAGGTACAAGCTCAACAGTTATGAAAGAAAGAGCCCCGCCTTTAGTGTAAGTAGGAATACTCAATCTCATAAAGTTTCAAAGGAGACTATGGGTTCTCCTAAGACGTTAAGGTCCTTGCACTAATGAATACCATAGTTCTAAAGCACACTCAACTTTATGTACCAACTCAACTTGAAGTTATAGTCTAAGTTAGTTGTTGTTAGTATGCTGTACATAAACTGCTTACGCTAGAGAATAATCATCTTGAGGTATGACAGCGTCCACAAGTCCTTCTCTTCAACAATCATTGGGCTAGCTGGGCTGAGGTGGCTAACCCATGGGCTAACTTTTTGACAGTGAATGTAGCAAACCACAATTAAAAACATTTCGAGTCTTTAACAAATTGAAGATTGGAATTGTTTCAAGTAACAAAATCCCAATAGAATTAGAAATAATGGCTATCAGAAAAAGTGGGACGTCAGATGTAGTAAATTAATTAAATAACCTTTTTCAATCTTGGTTTCTCAAAGAATCCCAAGTAGTATTAATATTTCGTTCTGTTAAATGTTCGTACATCCATTGGGTAACTAGAATAACGTTCTGCATATTTCACTTCAGTTCAATAGGCGATTTTCTGGATGTCTATTAATTTTTAAGGGTTCGAATCTCAAAATAATACAATTCGGAGATCGGAACGCCACTGCTCAAGTCCAGAGCTGCAAGCTCGCTAGTACCTAACCGCAGGCGATACCGTATGGTGATTTATCCGTTTATTGATTTCTGTAATTACAATGCAGCTAGCGGTATGGAGGTTGAGGCCGGAGCACATTACATAAACAGCGTGAGCGCGTATCCCCCTGACCTTTCGAGCGCAGGGCGTGGCGAGGGGGCGGCACCTGACCTTGAAGGCGACCAAGGTCACCGCCGCCGCGGCACTTGCCGTTCACACGGATAACACCCAACACTGGTGATAATGGAGACATTAAACTAGCGGCGTCTTAGAAGTGGGTATTGTCAATATTGCCGTGAACGAGCGTTCCGCAAATATTTGAATTGCGACAGCAACAGTAAATTCTTATATGGTCAACGACAGAGGGAATGAACCCATTGTGTTTATAGAAGTAATATTAAGTTTTCTAATGACCTTGATATTTAAATGCATTCTGATGAGAATTGAAGAAAACGTTAAAGGTTTTCACTCCAATTGAAAGTACAGTAACTAAAATTCTTCTATAAGGTATTTCTCATTGTAATTGAAGAAATTTAATAGAACATTTATCGCTATTCATTTAAAAATATCTAAAATTACCTTTTTTTGGTAATCATTAAAATAAAATCCCATGATGATAAGCAATTTCGCAAACTAGTTAAAATAAGTTATTTCAGCCATCGGACTGTCTATGATAACCATCATCCCAAGAGTTGGAGAAATATCGTGTTTAGCTTTATATTTAAATGAATCAAATATCTAAATACTAAAAAGCAAAACATTCGTGGAATCGGTATAACCTGTTAGTAAAAATCCGTAATCAAGAATTAATAACCATCATTAGATTATTTTCTTTTGGCAAACAATTTGAGACTATAATCTTGCCGCCACGACTATATGCCCAAATTTAGTCACGCACAGTAAATTGCAAATGAGTGCGGGGATTTGTTTATTTTTTTAGAATCAGCAGGAGGTAAATGGCCAATGTCGAGGATGTCCTGACCTCCGACGGTGACCCCCTAGTCACGGAGCGACCGAACCGAGGCAAACAATTTAAGCGTTATAGAGGTTGAGAGTTCACGGTCAGGGTACTGTAGCGATGTCATCTGGACACTACGCCACCTCCCAACAAGGACCACCAGGCTCCCGTCGTGGAGGTCTTCACTTTACGATCAGGGGACTGTCGCAGGGTCATCTGGATACTGCCGCTGCCGCCAAATCACGACACGGAACATCTGAGGGTCACAGGGTCACATAGTTGAGGTCGTTGGTTTATGGTCATGGTTACTATAGCAGTGTCATCTGGACACTGTCTCTACCTCATGACACGGTTTATCTGAGGGTCACCCTGGTCACGTAATTGAGGTCGTTGGTTCACGTCAGGGTACTATAGCAGTGTCATCTAGACACTGTCTCCACCTCACGACACGGACCGGTCACCCAGGTCACGTAGTTGAGGCCAATATGGTTTACCTCCATGGTTCCTGTAGCAGTGTCATCTGGACACTGTCACTCCACCTCACGACACGGACCATCTGAGGGTCACAAAGGTCGCGTAGTTGAGGTCGTTATGGTTTACCTCCATGGTTACTGTAGCAGTGTCATCTGGACACTGTCTCTACCTCACGACACAGACCATCTCAGGGTCACCCAGGTCACATAGTTGAAGTCGTTATGGTTTACGGTCATGGTTACTGTAGCAGTGTCATCTGGACACTGTCTCTACCTCACGACACGGACCGTTTAAGGGTCACAAAGGTCACATAGTTGAGGTTGTTGGTTTACGGTCATGGTTACTGTAGCAGTGTCATCTGGACATTGTCTCTACCTCACGACACGGACCGTTTGAGGGTCACAAAGGTCACATAGTTGAGGTCGTTATGGTTTACGGTCATGGTTAAAGTAGCAGTGTCATCTGGACACTGTCTCTACCTCACGACACGGACCGTTTGAGGGTCTCAAAGGTCACATAGTTGAGGTTGTTGGTTTACAGTCATGGTTACTGTAGCAGTGTCATCTGGACACTGTCTCTCCACCTCACGCCACAGCCACCATCTGAGTGTCACTTAGGTCACTTAGTTGAGGTCCTTATGGTTTACCTCCATGGTTACTGTAGCAGTGTCATCTGGACACTGTCTCTACCTCACGACACGGACCGTTTGAGGGTCACAAAGGTCACATAGTTGAGGTTGTTGGTTTACGGTCATGGTTACTGTAGCATTGTCAACAGGACACTGTCTCTACCTCACGACACGGACCATCTCAGGGTCACCCAGGTCACATAGTTGAGGTCGTTATGGTTTACGGTCATGGTTAAAGTAGCAGTGTCATCTGGACACTGTCTCTACCTCACGACACGGACCGTTTGAGGGTCACAAAGGTCACGTAGTTGAGGTTGTTGGTTTACGGTCATGGTTACTGTAGCAGTGTCATCTGGACACTGTCTCTACCTCACGACACGGTTCATCTCAGGGTCACCCAGGTCACATAGTTGAGGTCGTTATGGTTTACGGTCATGGTTAAAGTAGCAGTGTCATCTGGACACTGTCTCTACCTCACGACACAAACCGTTTGAGGGTCACAAAGGTCACATAGTTGAGGTTGTTGGTTTACGGTCATGGTTACTGTAGCATTGTCAACAGGACACTGTCCCTACCTCACGATACGGACCATCTCAGGGTCACCCAGGTCACATAGTTGAGGTCGTTATGGTTTACAGTCATGGTTAAAGTAGCATTGTCATCTAGACACTGTCTCTACCTCACGACACGGACCGTTTGAGGGTCACAAAGGTCACATAAATGAGGTTGTTGGTTTACGGTCATGGTTACTGTAGCATTGTCAACAGGACACTGTCTCTACCTCACGACACGGACCATCAGAGGGTCACCCAGGTCACGTAGTTGAGGTTGTTGGTTTACGGCCATGGTTAAAGTATCATTGTCAACAGGACACTGTCTCTACCTCACGACACGGACCTTTTGAGGGTCACAAAGGTCACATAGTTGAGGTTGTTGGTTTACGGTCATGGTTACTGTAGCAGTGTCATCTGGACACTGTCTCTACCTCACGACACGGACCATCTCAGGGTCACCCAGGTCACATAGTTGAGGTTGTTGGTTTACGGTCATGGTTACTGTAGCATTGTCAACAGGACACTGTCTCTACCTCACGACACGGATTGTCTGAGGGTCACCCAGGTCACGTAGTTGAGGTTGTTGGTTTACGGCCATGGTTAAAGTAGCAGTGTCATCTGGACACTGTCTCTACCTCACGACACGGACCATCAGAGGGTCACCCAGGTCACGTAGTTGAGGTTGTTGGTTTACGGCCATGGTTAAAGTAGCAGTGTCATCTGGACACTGTCTCTACCTCACGACACGGACCGTCTGAGGGTCACCCAGGTCACGTAGTTGAGGTTGTTGGTTTACGGCCATGGTTAAAGTAGCAGTGTCATCTGGACACTGTCTCTACCTCACGACACGGACCATCAGAGGGTCACCCAGGTCACGTAGTTGAGGTTGTTGGTTTACGGCCATGGTTAAAGTAGCAGTGTCATCTGGACACTGTCTCTACCTCACGACACGGACCGTTTTAGGGTCACAAAGGTCACATAGTTGAGGTTGTTGGTTTACGGTCATGGTTACTGTAGCAGTGTCATCTGGACACTGTCTCTACCTCACGACACGGACCATCTCTGGGTCACCCAGGTCACATATTTGAGGTCGTTATGGTTTACGGTCATGGTTAAAGTAGCAGTGTCATCTGGACACTGTCTCTACCTCACGACACGGACCGTCTGAGGGTCACCCAGGTCACGTAGTTGAGGTTGTTGGTTTACGGTCATGGTTAAAGTAGCATTGTCAACAGGACACTGTCTCTACCTCACGACACGGACCGTCTGAGGGTCACCCAGGTCACGTAGTTGAGGTCGTTGGTTTACTTTCATGGTTCCTGTAGCATTGTCAACTGGACACTGTGTCTACCTCACGACTCTGTCCATCTGATGTTCACCAGTGTCACGTAGTTGAGGTCTTTCGTTCACAGTCAGGTACTATAGTGGTGCCAGCTGGACACTGTTGCCACTTCACGACACGGACTATCCGATAACCACCAGTGTCACGTCGTGGAGGTTGTCAGTTTACGGTCATGCTACTGGACACTGTAGCCACCTCATGACACGACCCATTCAAGGACCACCAGGGTCATTTCGGGGAGGACGGTCAGGGTATTGTTTTTAGTTAGTAGTTGTTTTGGTTATACTCGTTATTGAATAATAACTATCCTGCTTACAAGGTTATTGTAATGCTTGCATATAACGTCCTTCAATCAGTTAATTTGTTATCCTACCTCTGGCACTTAAGAGATAGCAATATGGGCACTTTTTTATACTTCAACTTTTAAATTTTAGACTTTGATGGGATATATCAAAAACAAATTTACGGTTGAATTCATCACGACCGAGTTCTTATAAGACTCCCTCTCATAAATAACTGTTACCCTTGGTGAAAATTGATCGATCGAATAGATTTTGCTATCACTATTCTTTCCTTGCATTTTTGATAATTTATATTAATTTATAGAATATTGTTTAGATAATTATGCGTCCCTAAGCACATCCAGGATTTCATGTTATATAATCCTGCATGGGTAAAGCACCACGTCTCACATTTTATAACTTACATTTATCTCGTACCTCGTGCAGGGGTCTATCTCTTCTCTCGTGGACGGTTGTTACAAGAACACGTCTAGGTAGCCCATAGCAGTTGCAGAAGCGTTTCCTGTAATCTCATCCGAAGATGGTCTCTAATAAAAAGACACGACTAGGATAAGAAACACGTCAATCAGCCATGTGGCTAGATAGAGCCCCAATAGCCTGCAGTCACGACGGGGAAAGGAACGGCTGGAGTGGTGGCAACAATGAGGAACTGGCAGAACTGCAATCACAGGAACAGCTGATCGTGACGGGGAACAGCTGATCGGAACACATGTGATCGCGGCTGACAAATGACCAGTTACCCAGTTACCGTGCCACGAGACAATGGCCCTGTAGCAGGTCATGCGGACGAAATTAAACGGTTTCTCTCTAATGGGTCTCCATCATAACCTGAATAGCGAACGGTGCGAATCATAACAATAATAATGAGAGGTGTCCCTGCACTAATGGCGGACGTGCGTTGTAGGCCTACTACGTGTTAATTACAGCACCGTGGGGCTACCGGAGGTGAAAACTCCGCACTGATTGTGCTAAGTACCCGGTCATTACGCGAATAACAATCATCTTCTACACTTTTCCTAACCTTGCTATTGGAAATCACTATGTTTTACTCATTGCGATTCTAACACTGTATTATTAGTGTTTAAAGTAAGTACTGCAAAGGGTTGCGTGTAAACTATTGAATATACTTATACTGTATAGTCAATGTTATCTGAATATTGAAAGTTATTTTAATTGTGGGAACCAACAGAAAATGTTGGCCTATTTGTACTTGTATTTTTAGGATGATAACACGCATTCTGGTGCATATTTTAAGGTTAATATGACTGAAGGATGAAGGTGATGGATCAGGTATAGCTTTGCTAGTGACAAAGACCAATTGATTCGTTTTTCAGAATCATTATTTAAGACTAAAATAGTATACGCATACCTTCCGTCGAGCAGCTCAAATTTTCTTGTTTGATATAATCCCTACATGTTTCGCCGTGAATACGGCATTGCCAGGTGATACAAGAACATATCCATCGAAAGATTGGTCACAAATCACACAGTTTGACCAATCCTTCTATGGTTAGTATGTTCCTGTAGCACTTGACAATTCCGTATTCACGGCAAAACATCTAGTGATTATATACAACAACAAAATTTGCGCTGCTCAACGGAAGGTATGTGTACAATATTTTAGTCTTTAATAGCAGTTAAGGGGCTAATACAATGAATGTAATTAATTGACACTAAAAGTTCAATTAACATAGGTAGTTATGAATATCGTTCTGAACATTAAATAAGTTTCACAATTTTTAGGATCGAACGGGCAACCTTTAGATTCAAATGTGAACCCTAACTCAGCATTACTATCAATCAAGTGCCCTGTTCAGAAGATTTTAAATTACAACCGAACTGTTAAAATTTAAAGTTTCCGTTTACATTTTTTCCTGCGGCTTAAAAATGTTTTTACTTTTTTTATCATCAGTGGTATGCATTTGACTTGTGAGATGACAATTACAATTCAGATTTCTGCTGTTTTTAGCCTACCGATTGGGCTTTGGGTCAAGAAAAAAGTGGTTAACCTTTAAACGACACAGTAAAAATGCAAACCATGTTCCGACAAAAATTGTATTTCCCACGATACAATTCCGACCATTGCTGGGTCTCGACCTTGACATAATATCGGGCCTGCGTGATATCAGCGCAGGATATCGTAAGCAATGCAACAATGGCAGATCGTGAACTCCTGGGGAGGCGGCGCGGTATCGGACTTAGGGTCCAAGGTTGTGGCGAGGGCGGAGGAGGTGGAGTATACCCTGCAACCACCACACAACCACAGATCTCACCATGGCTCGAGCGATATTGTCGTGCCTCGCAGAGTAATTGTAACTAGATTTCACTAGTTTTGCATCGTCCTGTACTCCTCTGTAAAAAACCGAGTGTTAAAACCTGTCACTTTCTCAAGTCATGCAAAGTGTGCATATTTTATGTACCCCAGTACCAGGTTAACCGAGCCTTGCTCGTTGGTTTTTATTCACTTTTGTTATAGTGTCAAGGTAAAAAAGCAATTAAATTTCCACCAACAACCAACTATACCTCTTCACAGTTAACAGCTGTTTCACAAAGTCTGCTTAACATTAATGTTTCTTACTTTTTGTTTACATTTCGTTGTTATTTCGTTACCAAAATAGCAACCCATAAGATTAATGTTAAAAATTACAAGTTTAAAACTTAATTTTAGACCAAATTCGATTTTTCCTGGGGTTGAGGCTGTTTCTAAACTTATTTTTGGGCCAAAACACTCTTTAATGCAAACTTTAAGCAAAATCTAACAGCTAGATTTCGAGATCGTGGAACACACATCCCTTCAGATATTCCTCGTATTATAGTATAGGATTTTGTATAGAGGCCTATTGTGGCTTTATTGGAAATTAGCTGAGTTCGCAGGTATTATGCAACGTAAGTTCTTTTACGATTGCAATTTATGGGGTAGGCCTAAAATTTTTAGAGTGCAATATGCCTACAAGTAAAAAATGCCGAATTCGAATTCACATCCGCTATTCCTTTGTTTACAATTAACAAATGGATAATATTATTACGTAAGATATAATAGCAATATTAGGTATCGCAATATCGAAATTTCCACATCGATAATAACGGTGGAGACGGATAACGAAGTTTCGCCAGGGCAACACCACACTCCAGCTCCAAGTAACGTCCAACATATGGCAACAACACTCTTCGTCAAGGCAGCGTCTGCGACCGGGCCAAGCAGAGAGGAGTTGGACTTTGTCCTCTCCTTGATCTCTGAGTGGCCGAACCTCCCGGACTCCGTCCAATCGATGGTGTTCTCCCGGATATGCAAATTGGTGGGTACGTCTAGATGCGAGGCTGCAGAAAATGTCTCTCGTCACTCAAGTCTCAAGTGATCAACAAACGACGGCTCTGACGCTCTTCAGGCTACCTTGTATTAAGATTCTTCCTGTGTTTCTGTGACGATTTAGATTAATTCTTAGTTCTGTTTAGTATTTCGTATTTTATTGTTTTATGTGCATTTTCTCAGTAAGTCATGTAAAAACGGTTTTGTTTTAAAAAAATACACCAATTCAGCTATCAAACCAACGCAACGATTTATGTTCTTTAGTCTCCCCCCACTCCCCCTCTTCTTCAACATTATACGGCGATACCCTCATCTATAATCGTGCGATCAGCATACAGCGTGTCAAGGTGTCCATTGACGCTTTTCCGGGGCGAGGTCACTTTCACGACAATACACTTTCAAAATAAACCCTTTCGCTTCAGTCGAGTTATGGGAAGTCGGTAATTGGTTAATGTGTTGTAGTTCAAGGCGTCGCCGCGCACGCCGCTGCTGCTGCCGCTCTGCTCTCGTGTGTCTGCGCTAATAACGTGTCGGCGGAATTGTTTGTTGAGCAACCGGTAAATTGGCTGTATTGATTTACAACTGCGGTCAACTGCCCGGTGCATGCTACATTGTATAGCCACAACACACGAGAATGATGGGAAACTCGTGAAGCATTTTATAACAATTGTGCGCTGCACTGATTAGTACTGAGTGACCCTATGATGAGTAGGGGAGAATCTCTGATCACTAACAACTGTTTTCGGTTTAATTTTGTGTCGTAAACAACATATTTTTCTAACTGTTGTTAACTTTGTCTTATACAATAATATGAGGAGTGTCTGCTTGATTTACCACGACCTCGAAATCTACCGGGTAAACTCTCGCATTTAAGATGGGTTTGGTCCAGAAATAACTTTAGAAACAGCCTCAACCCCAGGGAATTTTTTTTGTCTTGTCTCAAACTAAGTTTAAAAATTGTAATTTTTAACATTTGTCTCAAGTGTTGCTATCAAGGCAACAAAATAACAACGAAAAGAAAAAAATGCTACATTGAAGCATTTAAGATGGTTTTGGCTCATGTCATAGCTAGCTGGCTCCGTCATTATTGGTGAGTCTAATTGGTTTAATTCTTTTATTTCAGCTGAAATAGTTTTATTGTGGATCCAATGCATTCTAGTTGGTTTTCCTTCTTTTACTTACCGACTTAACCCCAACTAGTGGTGGGGTAACGGCTCGTTTTCGCAGCACGGTGCGGCAATCCAGTTGTGTTAATTATCTATGGGTTTATCAAGCCTTGCTCGTTGGTTTTAATTCTCTATTGTTGAAGTTTCATGGTTTATTTATTTATTATATTTATTTATTTATTAAAACAGTCATGTACAACAGTTATATATTGTGTTATTGACTTTTGCAGCCCTAAACAGATAGAGCCACCAGTTTTTCAAAACCCAATAAATGATTGGGCAAAGTGCACTTTATTTATACTATAAAACTATTAACTTCTAAGTGTTTGCATGGGTTGGGTATGGTTCATAAACTCTACTACACTATAAAATGCATTATTTATGAAATATTCTCTTAGTTTTTTGTAAAATAAATTGATATCATTATAATTTCTTATGCTTTCAGGGAGATGGTTAATTAATTTAGCTCCTGCGTAAAATGGCAACTTATGGTAATTTTCAAGTCTGTGGAAACCAGTTCTGAACAAATTTTTATTTCTTGTATTATAATTATGAAAATGTGTGTCGAATTTTGAGTCACATTTTGTTAGAAAAAACTTAATTGTCTGATAAATATATAAACCTTCTAACGTTAAAATTTCCATACTACAAAAGACTTAAAATTCATTGTAGTAGCTAGTAGCCCCTGAGCTGCTGTTAAAGACTAAAATAATATTTAACGTACCTTCCGTCGAACAGCTCAAATATGTGTTGCTCGTGAACGAGCAACCATCTTGAACGAGCAAAAATATTTGAGCTGTTCGACGGAAGGTACGTAAAGTATTACTTTAGTACAAAAGACTGATCGGCACGATTCTCTTCTGCCTATCTGTGCTAGGATTCGTACAGATTTTTTTTAGCGAATTTCCCTATAGGGAATACGCTATTACGGTAGTAGCCATGGTAAGACCTAAGCCCGGGACCACTTTACTTTTTCATTTTGAGGTACTTAGAAGCCAAAAACACCGTTCGTTCATTTTCATATATATATATATATATATATATATATATATATATATATATATATATGTCCGTGGTACCGATAACTTTTGAAGCGGACCTCAGATTTTGATCAAATTTGGTATGAAGGTGTAAGGTCAAGCCTATTTTCATGAGTTCGCGAACCAGCATTGTCGGGTTATCGGAACCGGGTTTTATGGGGTTTCAAAGGGGTCAAAAATGGGTTTTTGGCATTTTTGGACCTAAATTTAAAAAATTCATCAATTTTAACTATAACCATTTAAAAGAGCTTAAAAACAAACAATTTAGTATTTTTAATCTTTTAAATAGCTTAACTGGTTATAGAGAAAATTCAAATTAAGTTTCCCATGTTATTCTTATGGGCAAATCTTTAAAAAGTTATATATCCCTTATTTATCAACATATATTAATAAAATTTGTATGAACCTTCACTAGGTGGTGAGTAATTAAGATTTAATCAAAAACCCACATGGCAGCAAACCTCGTACATGCTAAATATCATGGTATTCTTATGGAAAATAAAAGTATAATGGGAGCAAGAGAGATGGAGATAAGGTAATAAGGTATCTGTTCCTAATCAGCTGATCAGCTGTCTTCTACATATTTGTCAAATTTGAAATGTTTATGTTTTTTATTTGTAAACAAATCATTCCTTTTGCATGGAAACTTTGGATATGCACTTTTATTACTGTTAAAAAGTCATTTATTGCAATATAAATATTACTATATAAATTATTAAATAAAAATAATTTACTCAGAAATATAATGCCATTGATATAGGCTATTATATTTCCTTATAAAGATTATTAATTATATAAGTTAGCCACAAAGTTCTTTGATGTTGAAACAATAATTCTTTGGAAATTCGCTGAGTACGCAGGTCTGCTGCGACGGGGGTATTTTTTTTTTTTTTTTTTTTTTTTTTTTTAAGAATAAATACCCTTGAAATCAGCCCATTACGTTTACTGTTTACACTACCAACCAACTATACTTGTCACAGTTAACAGCTATGTAAAAAAGAATGGTTAATATTTTTATATTTGTTTACCTTTTATTGTTATTTTGTTACCAAAGTGGCAGCCCATATTATATTTTTCTGGGGTTTCGTAGGCCCCGGTTGAGACCGTTTATAAACTTTTTGTGGGCCTGTCTTGTGGTCTAGATAATAATCACATGTTATATATTAATCACATGGTTAATGTTTACTGTTATTGTTTATGTTTTGGAGTTTAACAACTATGTATTATAGTTACTTGGTAGTTTGAATAAAGCAATTTGTTTGTCCTATAAATAGAATTAATTATTTTACAACATAGTGGCAGCGGACAAGAACTATTAGATATTTATATTTGTTAGATAATTCACACTGTATCAATGTCAGATTCAGAAGAAACAGACCCAGACAAAAAAGGGAAACCGGCACAACATTCAGCAAGATTGGGATTCATAGAACCATTCTCATTCAAACCAGAAGAATGGTCCCACTGGATTAAAAGGTTTGATAGATACAGAATCGCGACAAATTTAGATCAAGTAGAAGGAAAAAAACAAGTAAACTTTCTTATCATATCGATGGGAAAAGATAGCGAAAATGTATTATTAGCTGCAGGTATAACTGATGAAGACGAAAAAGACTATGATAAGACAGTAAAGAAACTTACTAGTTACTTCAGTCAAAAAGTAAATATCATTTATGAAAGAGCAAAATTCAATATGAGAGTTCAAAGAGACAATGAAACTGTGTCAAGCTTCATAACAGACGTGCATACACTTGCTTCGACATGTGATTTTAAAGATCTAAGAGAAAGTCTTATTAGGGATAAACTCATTGTTGGGATAAAAGATAAAGTGCTATCAGAAAAATTGCAAATATTGCCAGACCTAAAGCTACAAGAAACAATAAATAGATTGAAACAAAGTGAAATGATAAAGAGACAACAAACCAGCATGGCTAATAAGCTACCTGAGACTTTTATTTAAAAACATCCTAAAAAATGTCAAGACAGACACTTAGGGTTGTTAGCTTACAACACAACACCTAAAGAAGGTGGTTACATAGGCGTGCCCACGGGTGGTGCCACTGGTGCCGCGGCACCACCACTAGATTGAGATTTGGTTTGTTTAAAATGTGATTTTTCCGTTGTAGAAACCGGGAAACAACAGATCCAAAAGTTTGAGCTATTAAATAGCTATTAAATAAGTTTTTAAATTATTAACAATACTTATTTAACACTATAGTAGGGCTGGTAGTGCAACGGCACGGCAGTTTCGCCGTGCCGTGTGTCCTGCTCCATATAGTGCAATGCCCTACAAAGTCACGGCGAAACTGTTGTTTTCCGCTGTGACGGCGCCGTGTGTGCTGCCCCATTTACTCCAATGTATCTCTACATCACGGCGACTTCGCCGTGACGGCGGTTTCGCGTGCCGTGTGTCCCCGGGCTAAATTATTCGAGTGGATAATTTTTTAATTAATTTTCTATCACGTCAAATGAAAGACACTATGGTAACATTTAAAATGACATCAAGTTAGTAATTTTCGGACGAAAAACAAACTCACAGTAATGTTTCAAGTTTAACATTGTTCTTATGGGGTAAAATAGCGAAACGGTGTATGTACTGCAGACTCTTTAGAACAATGTTAAATTTGAAATATGACTGTGAGTTTGTTTTTCGTCTGAAAATTACTAACTTGATGTCATTTTAAATGTTACCACATAGTGTCCTTCATTTGACGTGATAGGAAATTAATTAAAAATTGATTATCCACTTGAATAACGGATCAAAAAACAATATGCATAGTTACACCATTTTTTAAAAACCATTTTAAACCTTTTTTAGGAGGTTTCTTGAAAAACTTATCCTTGTCATATGAACCGCCATACCATTATCGTGGTTTCAAGTTTCATATTCAAGTTTCATGCGAATCCGATGCAATATTGTCGAGATACTGTGTTTCAATAGACACCTATAATTAACATTGTTCTTATGGGACTAAAAATCAAGATAGCGGAGGTCCTGCAGACTCTTATAAGGTCACCGCTAGCATCTCCTGGGGAGAAATTCAGTCCCTCATGTTTATTGATTTACGTCGGATGACGTGCTTGGTTTTATAAAAAATCTCATCAAATGTGTTTGTAGACATCCCAAAAAAATTAAAAACTTATTTTCATCTTGACGAAACTGAAGCAAGAGCGTGTAAAATACTCCGTACAGTGTTCTTCCTAGCAAAATGGGGTGAATCCATTCACTCCGAAAACGCATTTTCTTGCGACGGTGTCTCAGAAGGCAAAGCAATCTTCTTATGTCTCGACAACACCATTTCTCAACCACGTCCGAATCCGAATCCTAGCGTCAGCCGTCAGAAGCTCTGCCATACGGCAGTTCTGCCGTGCCGTGTGTTCTGCACCCAATTGGCCATGGCGATAACACCGTCACGGCGCGGCGGTTTCGCCGTGCCGTGTGTCCCTAACCTTAATTCCCACAGTGGATTCCATTAAATTAATTTAGTATTTTAGTTTGTGTCACAATATTATTAGTTTCTATCAAGCTTTTGTTAAAATTGTAAGGATTTTATGATTACAGTAGATTAAAATAAATTACGATTGATTGTTACAGTAACCAAATGTATGAATATCGATTTAATTTTATTAACGCTAGCAACATGAATAAATTAATAACTGTGCAATTGTCATGACTCTTGTAGTAGTTTTGTAGCATTTTCTCCTAAACCATAGTCCTACGAAACCCCTGGATATCAAGTCTTATTTGAATACTTGGGATTAATTTAGAAGGGGATTTCATGGGAATTACGATTATCTCAATTTGACAACACAAACTTTATATAATGTGGATTTATTTGTACTTAGTTTTAGGAAATATTGTTGAAGGAGCTAGGTTTATCAAACAACAGGTTGATACTGATAGATTCCAACGTCACATTGCTCGTAGGGTAGGTCTACGGCACCAACGAAATTGCCGTCTTCGGAATCATAAACTATCTATATTAATAAAATTAGAGTTTTGTCTGTACATTGCTTAGAATTTTAAAATTTTTGGTTATTTTTCCTTTTTATGCATCGCAGAATCCAAAATCGGTGTCATCTAAATTTCTTTCCCTCTGTCTGTCTGTCTCTCTCTCTGTCATTCTGTCTGTAACGCTCATAAGTCCTATTTTGTCCTCTTTTCACTGGATAACGACTTTACCTAAGGGTCTAAATTTTTTTCATATCATAGACTAGAGTGGTGTGAAGGTTCATTACAACTTTAATTGACTTAGCGACCTTAGGGCTATTCCCCATAGTATGTCAAAATAGCCAAGTTGTGCTAAATTACCAATCTTTAATCTCTTTTCACACGACAAGGGCTTTAGTAAATGATATGAAAATTTTTATTATTGTTAAATGTTGCAATTAGAACGATTTTAGCTGCTCTAAAGCATCGTTCGTCAAAAAGGCTCTGCCTTATAGTGAAAGAAATATTCAATGTTAATCTTATGGGAATATTTAATTCTACCTTTTTTATCTATGCTCTTTAATCAGCTGGATTAGACAGTTTGTCATTTTCACCACAGATGGCAACACATAACATTTTAAATACAGACTCTTTCATATCTAACCCTTTAACTTTTCACTGGCCTAAATACAGTGAATAATGTCAACTAATTCTTGGTTCTAAATATGAATATTAAAATAATTTATGGAAATTATTACAAAACGAGATTTGACCCTTAAACCTTAAAATGTTTCTTATTATCATTACAAACTAATTTTAGTTCCCAATTTAGCTTTCATTGCACGTTCTGACAAAAAGAGGTGTATTTCATCAAACACAATATGTAGTTAAAACCAATGAGGTTTATAAATTGCTCAATCTTTCAAGTAGTTCGGGTATAGTTGGGGCAATATTAATGTGTAAGAACTTAATGAGTAGGGTTCTTATGAAGAAGTGAGAAAGTCGCTAAAAAAACACTCATAGTACCACTGTAATTTTCATTCAAAGATCATGCTGATTGGTTGAATGGAATCAGATGGTTTAAGAACATATTTGCAGATGTTTGTTATTGTTTTTTATTTTGTGTAAACAAATATACTTATTTTGACATTTAGAAGGTAAAAAGAACGCTTCCCGGCGTGGCAATAAGGAAAAGTAATCCCACCATCAATGCTTAATTTTTCTCCGTTTTTCGACATAACTTTTTAACATGGGATGTCACTATTTATTCGGTTTTGTATACATTGCCAACACATGAGGTTTTAGGTAAAAAGGTAAAGTCTAAAGACAAAAAAATTGAATTAAGTAAACCTAATATCTACACTGCGGTGCGGTGCCTATACGTTACTGACAGATGTTGTGTTGTTTTACTTGGTTTAGGAATAAAAATTTTAACTAATTTTGAATTTAGATTTAATATTGTACATGTCTCTAAATATCTTTGATGGGTAGAACAAGATGCAGGGGTGGAATACATTGGATTTGGCATATAGCTATCGTCACATCCAATCAAGGATTCAATATTAGATTTCATAAGAATCTATAATATTTTTTCAAGTCTGAGTTTTCTTAAATCGTCCATGAGTTTATACTCATAGAACTATAAAGTAAATCACCATACGAATATAAATGTTTAATCAAACTGCAACAAAATCATTAATAGAAATAACTTCTAGACTAAATGAGAAATGGATTTAACAAGATTTTGACAAATGTACCTGGTAGCTATTAAGCATACAACTTGATATCTAGATACGTTAGAATGAACCAACTGAAGGTTATATGTTGAATTTTTGAAATCACTAATATCATTCGTTTAATAAACTGTACACACACCCCGTGCGAAGAACGGGTACACAGCTAGTCTATATTAATAAAATTAGAGTTTTGTCTGTACATTGCTTAGAATTTTAAAATTTTTGGTTATTTTTCCTTTTTATGCATCGCAGAATCCAAAATCGGTGTCATCTAAATTTCTTTCCCTCTGTCTGTCTGTCTCTCTCTCTGTCATTCTGTCTGTAACGCTCATAAGTCCTATTTTGTCCTCTTTTCACTGGATAACGACTTTACCTAAGGGTCTAAATTTTTTTCATATCATAGACTAGAGTGGTGTGAAGGTTCATTACAACTTTAATTGACTTAGCGACCTTAGGGCTATTCCCCATAGTATGTCAAAATAGCCAAGTTGTGCTAAATTACCAATCTTTAATCTCTTTTCACACGACAAGGGCTTTAGTAAATGATATGAAAATTTTTATTATTGTTAAATGTTGCAATTAGAACGATTTTAGCTGCTCTAAAGCATCGTTCGTCAAAAAGGCTCTGCCTTATAGTGAAAGAAATATTCAATGTTAATCTTATGGGAATATTTAATTCTACCTTTTTTATCTATGCTCTTTAATATGGAAATTATTACAAAACGAGATTTGACCCTTAAACCTTAAAATGTTTCTTATTATCATTACAAACTAATTTTAGTTCCCAATTTAGCTTTCATTGCACGTTCTGACAAAAAGAGGTGTATTTCATCAAACACAATATGTAGTTAAAACCAATGAGGTTTATAAATTGCTCAATCTTTCAAGTAGTTCGGGTATAGTTGGGGCAATATTAATGTGTAAGAACTTAATGAGTAGGGTTCTTATGAAGAAGTGAGAAAGTCGCTAAAAAAACACTCATAGTACCACTGTAATTTTCATTCAAAGATCATGCTGATTGGTTGAATGGAATCAGATGGTTTAAGAACATATTTGCAGATGTTTGTTATTGTTTTTTATTTTGTGTAAACAAATATACTTATTTTGACATTTAGAAGGTAAAAAGAACGCTTCCCGGCGTGGCAATAAGGAAAAGTAATCCCACCATCAATGCTTAATTTTTCTCCGTTTTTCGACATAACTTTTTAACATGGGATGTCACTATTTATTCGGTTTTGTATACATTGCCAACACATGAGGTTTTAGGTAAAAAGGTAAAGTCTAAAGACAAAAAAATTGAATTAAGTAAACCTAATATCTACACTGCGGTGCGGTGCCTATACGTTACTGACAGATGTTGTGTTGTTTTACTTGGTTTAGGAATAAAAATTTTAACTAATTTTGAATTTAGATTTAATATTGTACATGTCTCTAAATATCTTTGATGGGTAGAACAAGATGCAGGGGTGGAATACATTGGATTTGGCATATAGCTATCGTCACATCCAATCAAGGATTCAATATTAGATTTCATAAGAATCTATAATATTTTTTCAAGTCTGAGTTTTCTTAAATCGTCCATGAGTTTATACTCATAGAACTATAAAGTAAATCACCATACGAATATAAATGTTTAATCAAACTGCAACAAAATCATTAATAGAAATAACTTCTAGACTAAATGAGAAATGGATTTAACAAGATTTTGACAAATGTACCTGGTAGCTATTAAGCATACAACTTGATATCTAGATACGTTAGAATGAACCAACTGAAGGTTATATGTTGAATTTTTGAAATCACTAATATCATTCGTTTAATAAACTGTACACACACCCCGTGCGAAGAACGGGTACACAGCTAGTCTATATTAATAAAATTAGAGTTTTGTCTGTACATTGCTTAGAATTTTAAAATTTTTGGTTATTTTTCCTTTTTATGCATCGCAGAATCCAAAATCGGTGTCATCTAAATTTCTTTCCCTCTGTCTGTCTGTCTCTCTCTCTGTCATTCTGTCTGTAACGCTCATAAGTCCTATTTTGTCCTCTTTTCACTGGATAACGACTTTACCTAAGGGTCTAAATTTTTTTCATATCATAGACTAGAGTGGTGTGAAGGTTCATTACAACTTTAATTGACTTAGCGACCTTAGGGCTATTCCCCATAGTATGTCAAAATAGCCAAGTTGTGCTAAATTACCAATCTTTAATCTCTTTTCACACGACAAGGGCTTTAGTAAATGATATGAAAATTTTTATTATTGTTAAATGTTGCAATTAGAACGATTTTAGCTGCTCTAAAGCATCGTTCGTCAAAAAGGCTCTGCCTTATAGTGAAAGAAATATTCAATGTTAATCTTATGGGAATATTTAATTCTACCTTTTTTATCTATGCTCTTTAATCAGCTGGATTAGACAGTTTGTCATTTTCACCACAGATGGCAACACATAACATTTTAAATACAGACTCTTTCATATCTAACCCTTTAACTTTTCACTGGCCTAAATACAGTGAATAATGTCAACTAATTCTTGGTTCTAAATATGAATATTAAAATAATTTATGGAAATTATTACAAAACGAGATTTGACCCTTAAACCTTAAAATGTTTCTTATTATCATTACAAACTAATTTTAGTTCCCAATTTAGCTTTCATTGCACGTTCTGACAAAAAGAGGTGTATTTCATCAAACACAATATGTAGTTAAAACCAATGAGGTTTATAAATTGCTCAATCTTTCAAGTAGTTCGGGTATAGTTGGGGCAATATTAATGTGTAAGAACTTAATGAGTAGGGTTCTTATGAAGAAGTGAGAAAGTCGCTCAAAAAACACTCATAGTACCACTGTAATTTTCATTCAAAGATCATGCTGATTGGTTGAATGGAATCAGATGGTTTAAGAACATATTTGCAGATGTTTGTTATTGTTTTTTATTTTGTGTAAACAAATATACTTATTTTGACATTTAGAAGGTAAAAAGAACGCTTCCCGGCGTGGCAATAAGGAAAAGTAATCCCACCATCAATGCTTAATTTTTCTCCGTTTTTCGACATAACTTTTTAACATGGGATGTCACTATTTATTCGGTTTTGTATACATTGCCAACACATGAGGTTTTAGGTAAAAAGGTAAAGTCTAAAGACAAAAAAATTGAATTAAGTAAACCTAATATCTACACTGCGGTGCGGTGCCTATACGTTACTGACAGATGTTGTGTTGTTTTACTTGGTTTAGGAATAAAAATTTTAACTAATTTTGAATTTAGATTTAATATTGTACATGTCTCTAAATATCTTTGATGGGTAGAACAAGATGCAGGGGTGGAATACATTGGATTTGGCATATAGCTATCGTCACATCCAATCAAGGATTCAATATTAGATTTCATAAGAATCTATATTAATAAAATTAGAGTTTTGTCTGTACGTTGCTTAGAATTTTGAAATTTTTGGTTATTTTTACTTTTTATGCATAACAGAATCCAAAATCGGTGTCATCTAAATTTCTTTCCCTCTGTCTGTCTGTCTCTCTCTCTGTCATTCTGTCTGTAACGCTCATGGGTCCTATTTTGTCCTCTTTTCACTGGATAACGACTTTACCTAGGGGTCTAAATTTTTTTCATGTCATAGACTAGAGTGGTGTGAAGGTTCATTACAACTTTAATTGACTTAGCGACCTTAGGGCTTTGCCCCATAGTATGTCAAAGTAGCCAAGTTGTGCTAAAATACCAATCTTTAATCTCTTTTCACACGACAAGGGGTTTAGTAAATGATATGAAAATTTTTATTATTGTTAAATGTTGAAATTAGAACGATTTTAGCTGCTCTAAAGCATCGTTCGTCAAAAAGGCTCTCCCTCATAGTAAAAGAAATATTCAATGTTAATCTTATGGGAATATTTAATTCTACCTTTTTATCTATGCTCTTTAATCAGCTGGATTAGACAGTTTGTCATTTTCACCACAGATGGCAACACTTAAAATTTTAAATACAGACTCTTTCATATCTAACCCTTTAACTTTTCACTGGCCTAAATACAGTGAATAAAGTCAACTAATTCTTGGTTCTAAATATGAATATTAAAATAATTTATGGAAATTATTACAAAACGAGTTTTGACCCTTAAATCTTAAAATGTTTCTTATTATCATTACAAACTAATTTTAGTTCCCAATTTAGCTTTCATTGCACTTTCTGACAAAAAGAGGTGTATTTTATCAAACACAACATGTAGTTAAAACCAATGAGGTTTATAAATTGCTCAATTTTTCAAGTAGTTCGGGTATAGACGGGGCAATATTAATGTGTAAAAGCTTAATGAGTAGGTTCTTATGAAGAAGTGAGAAAGTCGCTCAAAAAACACTCATAGTACCACTGTAATTTTCATTCAAGGATCATGCTGATTGGTTGAATGGAATCAGATGGTTTAAGAACATATTTGCAGAAGTTTGTTATTGTTTTTTATTTTGTGTAAACAAACAAATATACTTATTTTGACATTTAGAAGGTAAAAAGAACGCTTCCCGTGGCAATAAGGAAAAGTAATCCCACCATCAATGCTTAATTTTTCTCCGTTTTTCGACATAACTTTTTAACATGGGATGTCACTATTTATTCGGTTTTGTATACATTGGCAACACATGAGGTTTTAGGTAAATAGGTAAAGTCTAAAGACAAAAAAATTGAATTAAGTAAACCTAATATCTACACTGCGGTGCGGTGGCTATACGTTACTGACAGATGTTGCGTTGTTTTACTTGGTTTGGGAATTAAAATGTTAACTAATTTTGAATTTAGATTTAATATTGTACATGTCTGTACATATCTTTCATGGGTAGAACAAGATGCAGGGGTTCAATACATTGGATTTGGCATATAGCTATC
Source organism: Neoaliturus tenellus (assembly GCA_030545055.2). Classification (NCBI taxonomy): domain Eukaryota; kingdom Metazoa; phylum Arthropoda; class Insecta; order Hemiptera; family Cicadellidae; genus Neoaliturus; species Neoaliturus tenellus. The sequence continues at coordinate 298,178,016 of CM061531.1, forward strand.
GTCACACCCAATCAAGGATTCAATATTAGATTTCATAAGAATCTATAATATTTTTTACAAGTCTGAGTTTTCTTAAATCTTCTATAAGTTTAAACTCATAGAACTATAAAGTAAATCACCATACGAATATAAATGTTTAATCAAACTGCAACAAAACCATTAATAGAAATAACTTCTAGACTAAATGAGAAATGGATTTAACAAGATTTTGACAAATTTGCCTGGTAGCTATTAAGCATAAAACTTGATATCTAGATACGTTAGAATGAACCAACTGAAGGTTATGAATTTGTGAAATCATTAATATCATTCGTTTAATAAACTGTACACACACCCCGTGCGAAGAACGGGTACTCAGCTAGTCTATAATATTTTTTCAAGTCTGAGTTTTCTTAAATCGTCCATGAGTTTATACTCATAGAACTATAAAGTAAATCACCATACGAATATAAATGTTTAATCAAACTGCAACAAAATCATTAATAGAAATAACTTCTAGACTAAATGAGAAATGGATTTAACAAGATTTTGACAAATGTACCTGGTAGCTATTAAGCATACAACTTGATATCTAGATACGTTAGAATGAACCAACTGAAGGTTATATGTTGAATTTTTGAAATCACTAATATCATTCGTTTAATAAACTGTACACACACCCCGTGCGAAGAACGGGTACACAGCTAGTTTAGCTTAAAAACGAAAGCTATCTTCAGTTGTAAAATAAATTAAGGATTTGATGGATAAATTACAGTATACAAATGTCTTAAACTTTGTTATAATATTCTATAATATGAAACTGAATATTCTGTATATCTATGAGAGACGAAAAACGGGATTGATCCTTTGATCGTCGTTAATCAATCCCGATTAGTGCACACCTAGATGTTTACTTTTTTGCTTGAATTGAGGGAAATTTCCTCTCCCCTTCAAAACAACCAATTAGGTTTAATGTATTGGTCTACATATTAATTTCATATATACCATATATACATATGTATATCATTTATAATGATTCAATCTTTCTCAGTTGGCACCATCACTACTGAAGAGCTGGGCACGCCTATGGGTGGTTATAGCCCTTCCCAGCTTTTGATGGGAAGGAATTTGCGAACAACTTTACCGATGAACAAGTCTCTGTTAAAACCAGCACTCCCAAATCATAACCAATACAGATTCAGTCAAAAGAAAGAAAAGAGAAGACAAGAACTCCAATACAACAGAAGACATAGAGTCACACAAGAGAAAAAAGATTTATGTCCTAATACTAAGGTATGGGTGTCAGATAGAAAAGAAGAGGGAATCATAAATAAAAAGATGGACAACCGTAAATATGAAGTGGAGACAAATAGAGGGAAATATATCAGAAACTCAAGATTCATGTTTCCTGTGTTTTCACCAGCAACCAACAATAATGGTTCAAACATAGATAACAACAATAGTCAACATAATGTTTCTGATCCGAGGCCACGAGAAATTCCCAGCCCAAGACCAGTTAGAAGCTCAAGACCTCCTAGAAGATTGATAGAAGAAATTTAAAGGGGGAGATGTTTTGTGGTCTAGATAATAATCACATGTTATATATTAATCACATGGTTAATGTTTACTGTTATTGTTTATGTTTTGGAGTTTAACAACTATGTATTATAGTTACTTGGTAGTTTGAATAAAGCAATTTGTTTGTCCTATAAATAGAATTAATTATTTTACAACAGGGCCAAAACTCTCATAAATGTGCTCTTACCCGCTAGATTTTGAGATCGTGGAAAATACATCGCCTTAGACACTGCTCGCACTATAGTATGGGATTTGGAATAAAGACTTGCGTAATGTCAACCCATCTAATGCTCTTATTTACCCCAGCTGAGCCAACATGGTGAGCTGTAGAGTGGGGGAAGAGAGGGAGAGAGCAGAGCAAACACACCGCACCCCGATCGCGACGATCATGGTGAATTTTGACAATTGCAGATGAAGTAGAGAGCCCGCCGTGGCCACCGCTCTCCTATAGTGCTTGCACTTTCGCCCAACGATCAGAGTAAATATATATTTAGTGACACTTTCCTTGCCCGTCTGATATGAAAATAATAAATAGGCCATGACCGTTCCAGACACAAAATAAGGCTTTCGGAGGATCACCTTCGACATTCTTTCCGTGTAAAACTAACATGAGGTTCTTATATAATATAATGTAAAACATTAAGCATTTAAATTAAATTTTCTGTAAAATTTAAATCTGCATGGAATTGACCTAAGCTCCTCATAGATGAATTATTCAACTTGCATATAAAGACAAAAGGCTGTGAAATTACTGAATTAAGATTATACTAAGCAAAACATTATTGAGGGCATGCTTGCTTAAAATAGATAGATTTACTTTATGTTAGTATTCAGGCTATACTACCTTTTTTAAGAATGAAAATCATTATATCAGATTATCAATTAATATTGACAGCTGTTTAAATCTATCTCTTATAATAATTGAATTTTTACCTACTCTATGGAACATAGAGTATAAAAATTCTATACGATCGACTTTAAATTTCACTTAGGCGAATTTTAGACCCCCAAAAGGCTTTTTTATTACTAATTTGATTTCAATGAAACTCTCAGGTTAGATTTTAGGTATTTTAAACTAGGTAATAAACTATAATCGAGCAATTATTTTCAAGTATTAAAAAGGCTTATTTTCCGGAATTTTTGACAGAACTTTAGTTGTTTAGGCTACATGATTTGACTAATGTATTGTAGTTGCTATGATCAGTTTATATTCCCCCATCGCAGCTGAGTTGTCGCTGTGTATGATGAAAACAACATAACCTTTAATTGTTTATATCTGCTCGCTGTTATGTTACGTTTTTAAATAAAATTTAATTGATATTTTGACAGACCTATTTGTTAAATTAAATAGATCAACACTGATGTTTACTTGTTGAAGTTATAAATTATACCAAAAGATAAGCATGTTGATGTGGAATGAATTGCTGTCGTACGGAATTATGCGATTAACTAATTTATGGGATACAACTAATATCTATTGGGGAGAAAGATTTAAATTGAATAACTAATTAGAATGTGTTGTGCCATTGTAGCCTATGTCTCAGGTAACAAAATATGCATTAAGTGTTAAGTAAGCGAAATTCTACAATACTTACATTACTTGATTTTTATTAAATTGCAATCATGGATTTTAAATTGTATTGTTTTTTCGCTCTACAATCTATTTACCTTTAATATTTGTAGGCATAATAATTATTAAGTTACTTGCTTGTTTTGAGGTCTTAGCTAAAATCATTGTTTGTATGTATTTATTTGTAGGCTAGGCCTAGGATGTACGCCGGTTGACTTTGGACGGTTAGATGACGTTCCACTCTTCACATTCCAGGAGATGGAAACCTCCGTTATCTCCCTAAAGAGCAACAAGGCTCCTGACCCGGACGGGATTCCCAGTGAGGCTTTAAAGAAAGTATTTTCAATTAATGCTGACTTGTTGTTGAGAATGTACAACGCCTGTTTGGTAGAAGGGGTGTTTCCGGCTCCCTATGGAAAACCGCAAGACTTGTACTGATCAGCAAGGGCAAAGGTGGTCCCGAGCTGTCGTCGTCCCACAGGCCTTTCTACACGTTGGACACGGCTGGAAAGCTGTTCGAGAAGTTGATCCGTCAATATGGCTTCAGAAAGGGACGGTCAACGATTGACGCTATCACCGAAGTCCATGGAGAGCTGTGAAGAGAGCCGAGAGCCACAACCATTTCTCTCGCTGAGTAGTGCTTCTTGTTACGCTTATCTCAAGAATGCCTTTAACTCGGTGAGGTGGGTCGATATGTTGGATGCGCTTCGCAACACCTTTCGCGTTCCTGCATATCTGTTGCGACTCATCGAGGATTATCTCCGCTCTCAAAGCCTTATTTACGACACAAGGGACAGAACTTGGACGATGGAAGTCACTTCTGGTGCCGCGCAAGATTCAATACTCGGGCAGGATCTCTGGAACGTTGCCTATGACAGCCTCCTGAGGTCGGAGATGCCTGAGGAAACCACTTTGGTTGGGTACGCCGATGATGTCGCAGCTCTCATTGTCGCACCCGCACGCAACGTTGAGCTGGACCAACTAAAGTTGAACCAAGTCATGCGTGTGTTGAAGCCAAGTCAACACATGGATGTCCGATCACAGTCTCTCGCTTGCTCTCCGTAAGACGGAGATTGTAATCTTAACGAAGAAGAGGACAGACACCGTCGTTCTGTTCCGAATGGGAAGGGAGGTGGTTCAATCTACTCGTGCTGCTAAGTACTTCGGGATTATGGTGGACCCCAAGTTAAGCTCTAGGGATCAGATCTTCCGTACAGCGGACGAGGCCGCTAAGGTAGTCTCTTACCTTAGTAGGCTGATGGCCAATGTCGGGGTTCCATGATCCAGCAGAAGACAACTGTTGATGTCCGCGGTTCAGTTCGTGCTTCTTTATGGAGCAGAGGTGTGGGCAGACGCTCTCGATAAAGAGTAGTACAGGTTGCGACTCGCCCGAGTTCAAAGTCGAGCGGCGCTCGGGGTGTGTTCCGCCTACCCGACATTGTCCGAGCCTGCCGTCTTGGTGGTCGCCGGAATTATCCCTGTCAAGCTCTTGGCAGAAGAGAATAAGGCAATTTATCAGAGACAAGGCGAGATTGGCAAGGACACGGCAAGGACAGAAGAGCGCTCCCGAACCTTCCAGCAGTGGCAACACAGCTGGGAGCACGACACCCGAGGACGATGGACTGCGCGACTTATCAAGCACGTCCAACCATGGGTGGAACGGCGGCCATATCTTGACAATTCACGGCTATTTTCTGTCGTACCTGAACCGGATGGGCAAGAACGGTTCACCGGACTGCATTTATTGCCCGGGCGTTCCGACGATGCGGAACACACATTCTTCCGCTGCCCCTGTTGGGAAGGGTATCGCCTGAAGGCCACACAAATTTTTGGTGCATTTTCGGTGGAGTCGGTCTGCCAAAAGATCTTGGAGGATGAGGGCAACTGGGATTGTTTATCACAGTTCGTCCGGGGCATCCTCCTGGAAAAGAAACCCGATCTGGACCGCGAAGTGGCCCAGATCCCTTGATCGAGAGGCTGAATAAGGAGTGAGCCCCACCGGCGTTAGCCAAATTTAGGCCTAGCCTGACGTAATGTGATAAACAATTACAGGTTAGAATCCTAAAGAGTAGAGGAGGTTTTTTAGTGGGTAAACCCGTTTTTTAGGGGAGCCCCACACTACAGGCTTGCCACCTGTGTGCGTAATGCATTTTTCTCACCTCTCCCTCAATAAAAAAAGAGTCATAAAACTGTCACCTAATAACTTAAAAAGTGAGTAGGCCTAAAAATTCTCGTACAGGACGGACATCGGAGCGTATTCCTAGTCTATTGTCGAGAGATGACCACTTCGATGGAGATGACTTGTTGGCCAGTGAGGGGGTTGGGGGGCGAGGGGAAATTTACATCCGAAACCTACCGGTCATTTGGTTTACTAAGGAATAAAAACAAACTTAGATTGTACTATTCTACAGGAAAAAATTTTGCTAAAAACGTAAACAATTATCTTTGTTGACAAACCAGCTAGCCTAATTCAATGTAGAGAATGATGTTGTATGTTTTTTGTTTTGTTGATAGGTTAACATATGGTGGAAAAAAAGCAAATTGTTTTGGCCAATGGCATGCTTCAGCTTCCCCCTCACCCCACAACCCCCTCACTGGCCAACAAGTCATCTCCGGACTTACCCGGATGTTACCCAGCACGTTTTGCAATGCCAACCCAAGAAAATTTTCTCTCTTAAGCGGAGATCGTTCGCTACACTCACTCGCCGACAGGTTTAGCACTTCTCTGTGCTCACTCGCCCCAAGTATATAATATCCTTTAGTTTTTTATTGCCAATCTTCTCTCAGCACTTTAAAGGTGAACAGCTGTTATTATAACTAATATTCCCAAGAGTAATCATATGTTCTAATACAAAAATTTGCTTCCTTGAGAATAACATGGTAACTTTTAAGACGTGGAAGGCGAAGCCCTATGGAGGGATCTGGTTAAAAACTATTTAATTGTCTTATATAAGACCAATAGAGTTAGTGTACCAAATTTCAGCCTTCTATCTACATATAGGAAGTGGAAGAATTAACGATGAGTAAGTCAGTAAGTTTTTTGCCTTTTTATAGGGTACAAGTACAGACAAAGCCCTATTCAACGACACCAAAAACTAACTTGAAAAAAAATGTTGAAAATTGTAGGATAGACACAACTACAACTACAAAAAAAACCCTCAGCGTTTTAGATAAGATGTGAACTACTTAATCAATTTAATAAAGTTGAAATCTACAAATCTGCAATCATAACCCCGTTGTGATTCCTGTATAATCATGTTAATTATGGAAAACACTTATACAACGTGTGAATAGTTTATCCATCACTCTTGTATGGTCCTCTTACTTTAATGACTACATAGAAGCATAATATTAGCTAGCTAATCACTATTAGCAAGAGAGTAGACTACGGAATCGGCCGCGATCCTATCGGGCCGCTCATTAGCATGCGGTGCAGAGGAGGAGAGATAGAGGGGTCGATAGTGGTCGGATATGCTGTATCTAAATCTTATTACCAGCCTTTGCGATCTGCGATTAAACACAGTTGTTTGATTATTACCTGTTTAATCTAACAATAATGTAACAATAGATTCTGTAACCAAAGCAATCATCAATAATCAGAGTAGCAATAATAAATTTTCATGCCAAAATAATAAGATTTTTTCAGATAATATTTGATTTGGATTTTATTTTGTGTATATCCCAAAATAGTAGATCACATTATGTTAACAAAATAACATCACCAAATCGATGCTTTCATGGGGGACCACACAAAAAAAGTTCTTTTTAAATTCACATCTATTTATTCACTTTTATACCCAAAGTTTGTTGACCAATTTTTGCAGAAACTTGTCGGTAATGTTCTACATTATTTTGAGGTTCCGTCAGGCATCCAGAAAAATGAAGAATAATATTGTTACGTCTGAAAGGCACCATTTTTCGTATTGAAGAGGAAGTGTTATAAGGTAATTGATTGATAGACGGGCGCTTCCTCCATAAAAGCTCCCATTTAGCTCGTCACTGGGCTCATAAAGTAACAGCTTCGAGGCTGATGGCGCCGGTGACTGCCGAAGAAGTAATTACGATCCGGCTAATGTTTATGGCCGGACGTCTGACATTTCGTCCATCGACTCCTCCCTTCTTCACTTTCAGACTCGTCTTCGCACG
>CM061531.1:298185388-298234494 GCA_030545055.2 Neoaliturus tenellus
TTATTGTATTTTGATTTTCACAAGATACATCGTCAAATATGAATACTGAGAATGGTTTAGCCTCTTGCGGTTGCATGACACTCTCGCTCGCGTTGAATTTAAAATATTTAACTTCAGGCACATTATTGAGTATTTGTTCCAATAACTGATATTTTGGTTGTTGTAGTGACTTTGAAAATACATATAAATTATTAAAACGTAATCCTTTAGGATTTGTAATCAAATTGAATACTACATTTGTTTTTCCACAATTGGAAGGACCGGTAACCAGACAACGCACCGTGTTTGGTAACAAAACACCGTGTTTTCCAGTATTGAATTGAGAACCATCCACTGTGAGTTCATCTATATTATTAATAGTAAAATTGTCTTTTTGCGGTATTATCTCCATCCTTTGTAATGGTTCAACCCAAAATGATGCTCTATCATTATATTAGATCCTTTTTAGGTATCCAAGAATCTTCCGTCTTATTAAATCCTAACCATCGTACTTTAACCTTATCCTTTTTTCGTTGCAACACCTTTTCAACTAAATATACATCACCTACTGTTGATTTTAACATTTCATGTCCATAAAACCCTCCTTCCAGCAATTGTCCTTTATTATCTTTTAAAATGTAAGTTTCTGGTATTGTAGGTTGCACCTTAAATACAGTAAATACCTCATTTGTCCAGTTTGGAAGATATCTTTTACTGAATACACCTTTGTATTTGCTTATTCGCACTTTATCACCAACATTAAACCTTTTAGGCTTTAGTTTTTCAACTCTTGGTTTAGTATTCATTTTTATACGTTTTAATACAAGTTTTTCATTTTTATTAGTCACCTGGCTTGGTTTCATACCGATAGTTCTATGAAACTTGTTATTGTAATCGCTTATAAGTTTTGGTAACATATCAATCCATACGTGCGATCCTCTGTTAGAAAACATCTTATACATCGCACCTTTTAAAGTTCTGTTGAATCTTTCAATTATTGATGCTTTTACCTCTGAATTGGTTGAGTAATGGTTAATGTTGTGTTTTTTCATTAAATTTGCAAATTCCTTATTAAAATATTCTTTTCCATCATCAGTTTGTAAATGTTTTATAGTATGTTTGTCTCTTTGTATAGCTGTTTCCATTGCTTTTGTAACACTTTTGCCACTTTTATCTTTTAGTGGTAAAGCATCTGCCATTTTTGAAAAACAATTAATAATAGTCAATATGTATTTAAATCCTCTATTTTGTTTACTATAAGGAATCATTTCGATTAAATCCGCTTGATATAAATCATTTATTCCTTTTATCACTGTATTTCTTCGTGGAAACTTTCTTCTTGCAGGTTTATGAAGCTCGTTGACAATTTCTTGCTTCGAGTTCTTCATATTGCAGGTTTGAATGTTTCATGTATCACATGTATAATCACAATGAATGTTGTCTTAAATATTCACATCATTTATATAGGTCAAGGTCATCCAAACTTGTGTAAAAAAATGGGGAACACGGCGTTGGACTTGCCGTGTTCCCCATTTTTTTACGGAAGGAGAAAGGAATAAGGTCGAAGTTGTAGAAGGACGAAGAATAGGTTACTAGTTGATAGGGTTTAGAGAGTAGTGGCCGAAAGGAAGAGTATGAATCTTATCCGGCATAATATGCCTTTTATCATCTTGAGCTGATAGTGCTCTTTTAACTTCAGTGACACTGTAGACCTCATGTTTAAAGCTTCTGATAGTGTTGAACGTTGCAGACATTGTAGAATCTTCAAACAAGCAGGTCTTGTAATGGTCAAATGTCACACGTTTCTTCAAGTACGATGTTTTGACTCCTTTAGCTTTCTTCACTGTCGGTATGTCGTTTTCCATATACATCTTGAAGGAATATAATTTGGACATCAGCGCAACTATTTCCTCCAAAGGTATTCCATTTGCTTCATCTTTAAATTTTCCAATTACTTTTTTATTCTTTTCATTGTAATTCGGATGGTTCTTCGGATAGTCAGAGAAGTCAAAGTCGTCTTTGTATGGGAAACTCCTTAGATCTTCATACATGTCCAAAGTCTTTATCCAGTAGATAAACGCGTCGGTATCCATGTATGCAACTCCAATGTTGTCTCTTCCATAGTGTTTAACCATTTTGTTGTAATGGAAATCATACATCAGAGTTTTACTTATATCCAAAATCGACATTCCAATGTATAACGGACGATCCATCACTATTGTTGTTTTATTCATACTGACAGCAACTAGATTTTCGTTTATAATCATTGATGTTCCGAAATTTGGTTTTTGCACTAATTTTTCCAATTTCCTAGGATCACTTACTAATTTTACAATTTTGTGTTTTCTCTTGTTCTCCAAGGTCTTCCCAAAGATGGCGTTGTTCATTAATTTGTAGAAGTCCTTTTCAAATGCTGTTGTCGCTGCAGCTCTTCTTGTAGTGTTGGAATCGATATATGGTTTCAACCAACAAGACTGGGTGAATTCAATTGCTCTGTGAATTTTCACTATACGTAGGCCCAATTCAAGTGCTTGTTGAACTACCCAGTAGTGTGCCACATATCGACTCTTATTCTCCAAGGTCATCATCAGCTTGGGCCATCTTCCTGTCGGTGAAACTTCAGTCTTGGCTAGGAGAGGCAGGTCGTAATGATGGTCGTGAAGGTGTTCTGGATATTCAAAATCACAGTCCAAAATATAGCCTGTTTGGCCATCTTTTGGAATCCGTGATATGTCACCGATGGTGGTCGGGTCAATCCACTTGAAGTCTGCGTAGGGAAGTGGATTTGACATCGCCCAACCATAGAGGTTGTTCGCATCAAAATATCCAAGGTAGAGTGATGGTTGTTGCTCGTCGAAGTTGGGGATATACTTGTTGTTGGCCTTAACATGTCTTGTCACAGCTTGAGTCAAACCACCTCGTACACCTGATTCGATCATGAGGACCATATCGATGTCTGTGAGAAGCTCCAATCGGCAGTTAGTTGACTTGAGCATAGCTTGCCATGCTAATCCAGGGGATGTATACGAGTGTAAAGGATCCAATCCGTATGCTGAGAAACAGGTGTTCCGAAATTCTTCCATCACATCGCACAGCAGAGTTACATCCAATTTTATATAAAAATCAGAATATTCCCCTAAAGTTTGAATGTTTAGTTGGTTCCAAACATTACACGCATGATTGTAGTCTTCAACGGAGATTTCACTTTCATTTAATTTGCTATTGAAGGCTTCAATCGGTGGTAGACTGGTTTCTTCAAACTTTTCTGTGGAAGTTATATAATCATAGGGGAAAACTCCTTTTCGTAATACTAAGTCCAATTTATCTTCAGGTACAATTTTGCTGGTTTCTTTTAGATCTTCTCTTCTTAGGTTCTCAGACAATTTGCTCAAACTAGATGACATAAATCTATAAGAGTCTACGAAGCGAAGTTTAATTTTACCAACTGTTTTTGAAAAACTGATGTACTTCTCCAATGTTTCAGCTAATACTTCGATTTTTCCATCATCTCGTCCTAACTCTGGGATAATGAAGTGGGAGTCATAGCCGCTAAGATTGTGTAACACGACAGGAATAAATTGAGGCAGTTTGTAATTTATATTGCATGAATTACAAGCAGGTCCTCTGTATAACCCTGTGAGGTGATCATGATCTCTTACTTTTTGATTTTCTTCACTGAAGCTCTTCTTGCATAGATAACATCTTGTTGCCGAAATGTATTCTTCTTGTTGATTTTGGTTCAAAGGTTTCATGGGTAAAACATTACCGTATAAGCGTTCCGCCTTTTCAGCAATGTCATACAACTGGTCTACAAAATACTTAGCAGCTCCTTCCCCACGGTAGAGTATCGGAGTGGATGTTAAGCCGTAGTCTTGCAATTGTTCTTCAGGTAAAGTAGATTTCACCAATAAGCAAAAACTGTTAGGTTGATGCAATTGATATTTGGTTCTTCTAGTTACTTCACCATCCGAAAGTTCCTGCGGCACTAACGTGGATTCAAAGTCAGCGTAGATAACTAGTGGAATCCGGTATTGGTGAACTGTTTTATTGAACTGGACAAATGCTCTAGATGGTGGTGGCAGACTAATCTTCACTTCATAGTTGTCATTACAAAGCCGCTGGTGTTCCGACAACCACTCCGATCCTCCACGTCTCAAGTCTTTATTTGTGAAACAAAAGCATCTCTTACACACTGTTACTCTAATTTTCTTTTTAGTCACTTGTCGTCCAACCAAAGTTTCAAAGTTCTTGATGTAAACATAATGTGATATTTCACCTTTGGTCAATAGCAGCAAATCTGTATGATTTTGACGTTCAGTCTTTGTAACTCGTAACGGGTATACGTTATTTGATTCGTCTAAACCAAACACATTAACTGAAACTCCTGGGTTTTTTCTTTCAAATTTAGCAACATCATTAAGACTAACAGGATACGACATACCTTGGAAGTTATAGCGGTGTTGAACAGCTTCGTATGCTATGCTAGGTCTACAGGCCATAGGTTCCACATATTTTGCTAACATTGCATACCGGAAACATTCATTATCCTCATTTTTCACATTGATACATGATCTTGTATCTCGGATCACCTTTGGTAGAGGGATAAAGCTGCTTCCTCTCATACCATATCCATGCTTGTGAACCCTCACATCCATACCTTCAATTGATGATAGCGTCCAGCCGGATCCTCTTCCTTCATGTTCTTGAAGTTTCACTAGCAGTTCAACCAAACATTCTTCTAAAATTTCGTTGATATCAGATGTGGTTTTAAGGGTTCGGTTTTTAGCAATGAATGCTCTCGGTGAATTTTCACCATTGGTATTAGTAAACATAGCCTCCAACACCAATCCAAATTTAATAAAGTTCAATCTTGCCAATTCTTCCGTCAATGTTTTTACAACTAGCTTTTTAGCTTGACTTATAAAATTTTCCAATTCTAATTGCACGTTATTAATTTTGAAATGAATTACAACTGGTCCTGGCAAGGCTGTAGTGCGCAGTTGTCTTATATCTTCCATATCCTCTTCTTGGGTACGCAGTTGTCTTACATCTTCCACTTCTTCTTCCGTATCTTCTTCTTCCATTTTCTCTGCTTGAATAAATCCTCCAGCTGTAGATGGTCCAGCTCCGGCAAATTGAATAACACTTGGTCTTCTTCTTTGCATTAACTGTAAATAGCTAGCCCAGTCCTGCTTCTGAGGTTTTTCCAAAAACCGATCAATCGCATCCAAGTCTTCTTCACTTACTACAATCTCTTCTTTTCTGTCCTCTTCATGATGCAATTCTCGGTGTAACTGTAGATAGCTATCCAATTCGTCCATCTGATTATGGTGGTTTTCCAAAAACCGATCAATCGCATCCAAGTCTTCTTCACTTGCTACAATCACTTCTTTTCTGTCCTCTTCATGATGCAATTCTCGATGTAAAACAAAGATATCTTCGTCTTGGAAAAACTCACCACAAATATCGCAAAGGGCCATTTTTTACAGTTTGGCTTTGAGTGTGCACTCGGTGAATGTCCACGCAATAATGAGCAGCGCGCTCAACCGGGTCCCTTTATACCCGAGGTTGAAGGGTGGGGTAAGGTGACGTCATATACATCCGGTTTATCAATCATGTAGTAGATTTGGCTTTTAAACACCCATTTTCAATATATTCTTCAACAGGCTTGATAAACCAATGATGTTTGATCTAAATCCACTACTTTGTACAAGTTTTTTCAAAGATGTCTGTTTCAGCAAGTTTATGTGAAACAAGGTCATTTGAAATTATTATTTTTCAGCGGGGGATAGAGCACTGCAATGGAGCCATGTTATAGAAGTGGTGTATCCATCCAATTGGTTTGCCTTTTTATATTTCCACAAACTATGCATTTATGTGGGTCAAGGTTGCGTAAAGATACCCTTTGAGCGGGGGATAAACCACTAAGCAGCATGCTAGTCCATTGCCGCACTTCTCGTCCGAAGCAAAAACTTTTTGGTCAAAGTCAAAAATTTTTCAAAAAAAATTTAAAGGGGAGGGGGAGGGGGTGGGGGAGGGGGTGGGGGAGGGGTGGGGGAGGGGGTGGGGGGGGACTTTAAAAAAATTAAGCCCCATGGCATTTTTATGTTACCATCGGCTGTAGTCTCCGAAAAGACACAACTATGGACAACTCCAAACTTGTGTTAGTAATGCCTACCCATTAATGTTTACAAAGTACTTTAATATATTTACTGTGTTAAAAAACATGACTGTTAAAGATTTGAAAACTTTTATATATAGGTCAAGGTCACGAAAAAACTTTAAAAAAATTAAGCCCCACACCCCCCTATGGGGGTGTGGGGCACTTGGGTTGGCATCGCTGTAGCCTCCGAAGAGACCCAACTATGACAACTGGGCAACATCCAATGTCGTATAACCTTCACCACGCAAGACTTAAGCATTTACTGCATTGCTAACAAATAACTTTTCCAATAGCTAACAAAAACTCATTTACATAATTTTGAAAGAGGTTGAGGACAGCCCTAGTGGCTTATGTCCCCGGTCCGAGTGCAGAGGCCATCGGCTCATTACCCCCGTATAAGCGTACAAACGGACCAACTCCAATTTCTCAGCCGCATTGAAGCATGCATGAGTGGAGCCTAACAATTATAAAAAGTGGTTTTACACGGGGCCTACTCCCGTTCCCTATCTTTAATATTTAAGTTCAGCAATGCAGTAAATTTATATAAGTTCTTACTAGGTCAAGGCCATACGAACATTAAAAAATTTCGGCCCCCGTACATCCATGGCGAACCACGAATGTTCGGGGGCCTTGGGGACAAAAAAACACAAATAGCTAACAAAGTTTCATTTACATAATTTTGAGTTTCCAGAAGGGAAACTAACTGAGGACACCCTAGTGGCTTACGTCCTCGGTCCGAGTGCAGAGGCCATCGGCTCATTACCCCCATATAGGCGTACAAACGGACCAACTCCTATTTCTCAGCCGCATTGAAGCATGCATGAGAGGAGCCTAACAATTATACAAAAGTAACTTTACACGGGGGCCTACTCCCGTTCCCTGTCTTTACAATTTACTTTGAGCATTGCTAAAGCTCAAGGGGGAAATGCTAAAACAAGCGTATACACTTTAGAAAAATATAACACACTTACAACACACAATTGAGCTCAACGTAGTCAATGCTGGAACAAGCACATACACATTAAACACATATGACAAACAAGACACAAAGGATAAAAGACACACAGGAGACATAGGGTACAAGTGAAACACTCTTATATAAAACAATTCGCAATACCCAAACGCGAGCGCAATATCTTACAACTAATACAAGTCTTAAAGTTAGAGTAGACTTCGCTAAATACTGAAGGCGCCATTCAGTATTTAGTGATGCCTATGGCGGTCCGTCCCGATCGTTCACGTTCAACGCGCGGGAGCGGACTGCGAGCCGGCTCTGGACGGGCCCCCTTATATCCCCACCGGGGCTGCCACGCCCAGGATATCAGGGGTGGGGGAGGGGGTGGGGGGGGTGGGGGGGTGGGGTAGGTTCGGGGGGTGGGGGGGGTTCACTTCTCGTCCGGAGCAAAAAACTTTTTGGTCAAGGTCAGAAATTTTTCCGAAAAAAAAGTTCGGGGGGGGAGGGGGGGGAGGGGGTGGGGGAGGGGGTGGCGGAGGGGGTGGGGGAGGGGGGGGTCACTTCTCGTCCGGAGCAAAAAACTTTTTGGTCAAGGTCAAAAATTTTTCCGAAAAAAAGTTCGGGGGGGAGGGGGTGGGGGGGAGGGGGTGGGGGAGGGGGTGGGGGAGGGGGGGGGTGGGGGAGGGGGGGTGGGGGAGGGGGGGAGGGGGGGGGTAAGTGGGTCAAGGTCACCCACAACACTTCTACTCTAAGTGTTGGCTATACCCCCCACCACAACTGAGTCCCTAGGCTGCACAACACCGCTCCGCCAGTATGTCTCCAGCTTCCATGCGGTGCGTTTCGCTGTTCTCTAACTCTCTATATGTAAGTATTTTTACAAGTTTTGAATCTAGGTCAATACACTTTAACTCTGGGACGATATCGACTTGTACTATTTCTGTGTTTTGACTCAAGGTCATCACACTTTAACTCTGGGATGATTTTGACTTATAGCATTTCAGTTTTTTTAACTCAAGGTCGTCACACTTTAACTCTGGGGCGGGATCGACTTGTAGTATTTCTGTGTTTTGACTCAAGGTCACCACACTTTAACTCTGGGACGGGATCTACTTGTATTATTTCTGTGTTTTCACTCAAGGTCATCACACTTTAACTCTGGGATGATTTTAACTTATAGTATTTCAGTGTTTTGACTCAATGTCACCACACTTTAACTCTGGGACGGTATCAACTTGTAGTATTTCTATGTTTTTACTCAAGGTCATCACACTTTAGCATGTAACTTTAAGGTAGCACCGAAACGGTGCTACCCGGCTTGACATTTTCAAGTTTCCCGAGGTCATCACAATTTCCCCCACCACTTCCCATATACCTAGAGTGCGCGGGGCCGGACAGTCAGTCGCTCGGTGTCTGTCGTAGGGTACGCATCGCGGTTGCAGTAATGGTCGAATGGGGGCTTCTGGGTCAGTTCAAGGTCACCCGAGCGGTGTCACATGACGGTTTAGGCAGAGTCACGTTGCAAACTTCAAATTTCCTCGGCACTTTTGCTGTTTCTCATCGCAAATTCGCTCCAAGTCGTCAAGGTCATGGTAACTGTGACTAAAACTCGGAGCGTAGTGCGAGAAACAGCAAAAGTGCCGAAAAATTTTAGGTTTCAGCATGACCTTGACCTTTTGTGACATCAATGACGTCATCTTGGTGACGTAAGGGGTGATGACGTCATCGGCACATCATTTCTGTGACGTCATGGGTGTGACGTCATGGATGTGACGTCATTGGTGATGACGTCATCGATGATGCAATCGATGACGTCATCGATGACGTCATCCCTCAGGTGACCTTGAACTGTTCCAAAAGCCCCCATTCCCCACTACTTTTTACATATGACATTCATGTTTTTATTATTATTTATTAATATCTCCAGGTTAATTTGGCTAAAACTATTTTTCTTAGTACATTCGAAAGAAAAACGTATAGCATATTATTAATATTGGTTTCGGTTCATATAAGATGTTTGATAAGTCAATGTTGTTAGTGTCGTGCAATGACTGAATTTGAAGACAGGAAATCTCTTTTATGTTGGAGTATTGAATTTCCTAATCTGATATTAGTGTGCAACGACTCTTTAGAACCAGGTTTAATGAAGAATATTCTGGTTATAAGAAATAGATTTCTGCAAATTTCACTCTGCAAAAGATGGGACGCCTCCACATTACCACTTTTGTATTGGGGTTGAACTTACAAATATGCTCCCTGAGAGATGGATCGAATGATGACGCACTCCAAGCTCGCCTCCAAAACCTCCAGAAATCACAAAACGTGTTTTTTTTGTACGGGTACATCGAAGTTAAATTGCACACGTTATTTCTTTGAATAACCAACAAAACTATATTTTATGTACGCTTGAAATCACGAACATCGTAATTACAATGTACCATGTAGGCCTACCGTATATTAGAAGTAAATATACACTGTACTGCGGTAACCAGTCACCCGTTGTTATAGCTGAGTTCTTTTAAGGTCCAAATGTTTGAACTACTAATAGTTATCTTTAATTTTTTCATCAAATGGAAATTTGTTAATTTTACCCAAAAAAATCCACCTTATTAAACAAAAAGTGAAGCCCAATTACTATAATTAATTCAACGCGTTGTGGAAGAAAATTTATTTTTTAGTTGTCTGTTTTAGTAAAAAATTTAGACCTACTTAGGTCTAAATTTTTTACTTGATACTTTTTGGAGAACATACAAATTATGGTTTGGGGGGGTTTATTGCTAATTACTCAATCTGAAGCCTTTTGGATTTTTGCTAAATTGGTTTTTTTATTTTACTGTTTAGCTGGACCTCCTATCTAAATTTAAGCCTTTGTACATGAAGTATTTGTATTCCAAATGTTAGATCTCTGTCATCAAATGCACAATATTTCCAATAATTGCTAAATATCTGCCTGACTATCAATTCTTGCGTCTCTCCGTATAGTTTCAATTAATATACTATTTTATTCAGGGAGTTCTGTTTAAACAATCACCAAGTCAATTTTAATCTGGACGCCGCCGCCGCCACGCTCGCGACACCTGGTGGCCGAATGATGAACGATCTGTCATGTCGCCGTAATCAATCACACATCGTTGGTGTCCCCCCCCCTGCCTTCGCACCCCCCCCCCCCCCCCCGCCATAACTTGCCAACAGCAAATCTAGGCTAACTCTTCAACGTCATGACAGGTACAACTTGCATACGAAAGTATCGGATCGGTTTTCAGCAATAGATCCGTTAAGTGGTTCTATCCTAATCGAGTGAGTTTCATTTAACACATGTTTCTAAATGGCAGACTAATGTGATGACTGATGAAGTGGTGACATATGTTACAGTTTTTTTGCGTTTTTAATCGAAACCAGGCCTAGTATTGATGCAGTTTGTTGTGAAATCAACTGTTAGTCACATGGTAGGGCACATCGCCTAGATTTCTGAAGTGGTGACATATGTTACAGTTTTTGTGTTTTTATTGAAACCAGGCCTAGTATTGATGCAATTTGTTGTGACATGGTAACACATGGTAAGGCAAATCGATAGGGTGAAAAATTCAAGAGGGAATAGTATTAATTCTGACAAACTAATCAAAATAACAAATGTTTTTGTTTAATTCCCCTATGCTACGAGTTGGCCTTTGTGTATCAGTGAAGTGTGCTGGGACAGATATTTCACGCCTTGACCAACACGATTGTATTGCGTGTCGGTTGACCGAGTCATTTCAGTTATACACTTACACAACATGTTCGGTCAAGGCAAGACATTGCCACTGCAGCCGCCGCCGCAACCGTGGGGTAGGTCAGTGGATTCGATATGCACAACAGCTGGACGATTGCAACCGCGTTCGTCACCTGGACACTACTCTAGGATCGCTTATCACATTACATCAGCAGGGCTCACTCTTAATCCAGCCGTTCCTTATTCCAAAGGTCTAAACAGATCCTGTCTAATTCGGTCTCCTTTTGGATCGGAGGACTTTTTAGAAAAAACGCGATTAGCAACCACCGTTGCCCTCACCCTCTAACACGGTCATGCAGACCGAGTCCACCGTCAGCACCCATGTTGCAGTGCGACTCCAGGAGTAGCCGTTGCCAACGTTGACGATGGAAAATAAACGGTATCAGTTAACTGACACATACTTTCTCCCAACAATATAAAAAAAGATGTTAAAAGCTTCAAACATTAATGGCTTGATGACTCAGTCGGATAGCTACCAGCTGAGCAGCGTGAGTTTGACCCTACGCGCGTCTGTGACTTTTAACAACATACTGCGTTTACTGCTAAACGAAAAATTGAATTTTGTCTGCAACCACTTGACATAGAGCAAAAATTTAAAATACTGGATTATTTAGTTTTTTGAGCTTGATTTAATGGTGATAAGTAAAATTTATTTTAAAATAACAGCTATTTTGAAAATCCAAAAAATTGATATTTGAAACACTTACTACGCCATAACTTTTGAACGAGCATTTTCTCGGAGATGCGGGTGGTGTCATTTTATTCACCATTTTAAGCTTAATAAACCACAAAATTTTAATCAAAATCGTTTGAGCCTTTTTTGAGAAATTTGGATTTTTCACGATTTTTGAGGGTTTTTGGGGGCAAATCACCCTTAAAAATAAAAAATTCAAAAAAATGAAAAAAAACGCCTGGAATTATCATGGGTTTGGACCTACGTACCAAATTTCAGCAAAATCGGACCATTGGGGCATTCTCTAGCTCTGTATACATCCAGACACACACACAGACACACACACAGACATCACTCGAAAACCACTTTTTTGGACTAGGAGGGCACCAAAACGGATAAATTTACCAACAACTCAAATTTTAAAATTTTGACGAAACCAATACTTTCTCAATATATATATTTATAGGGAGAAAGGGGGCTCCAAAATGGATATATACATCATCAAACTAATGCGAAGTGTTTTACGAAAACAATACTTTCTCCATATACTATATGGTATAGGGGGAGAAAGTAAAAACATATCTTCATTGTAGTCGGGGAACATCGGCCAATAAATGCATTCAGGTGAACCCATTATGACCAGGTATGTCTTAAAATAGCCATAATAATGAGTGATGCTATACTACGGTACTATACTCTACTAATACTTTATTTAAAATACCATATGCCTTATTTAATGTGTGGTTTTACTATTTGCACAATAATGTTCTCGTATGTAGCTGTATCTGTGTAATATCTAAGGGTATTTTATCTTTTACTCTAAAACAAGCAATGTTTGCATGGGTAACACCTATTTTCTCTAGAAGGCTTTTTTATTTATTTATTATTATTATTTATTTTTTTTTTTGTTGAATCGGGGGTTTAGGCCAATAGGAATCGATTGATAGCTGGGAAAAATCAGGGTTTCGCACTAGAGCGATTCAAAGTTCCCATGTTATCCTTATAGAGATTTTGAAATGCTACTGAATTTGAGCAAAAATCCGCTAATGACTTTGGGAATAATATCTTACATTTATAACCTGTACTTCCAAAGAGAAGCACAATTTGGACTAGCGAGTGAGAGAAGCGAAAAAGGGGGTGCTTGAGTCAATCACGAGCTTCGTCTGAAAAGGACAGTGATGCTTAAAAGTTTTAACGGGCATAAGCTCGGTCCCCCTGGTACTTAGCTTAAAAAGTACTCTCCAGACCCACATGCCACTGGAATATGCAATCCCTCGCTAAACAGTAATTTGGTGTTAATGGTATTAAGAAGGCATTGGAGTTGATCTACTTCCCGCTACAAACAATATTTAAGTTTTCCCAGCTGTACTTGCGATAAGTACACTTTCTTTATTTTTCGTCTGATTGGTTCAGAATAAATTTTGTTTAAATGTCAGTGAAATTCCTTTTAATTTGCAAGTTCGGTTCTATGTAAAGATTTAGTGAAAGCCTATAACCAATTTTCATAGTAGTAGTTTTTCTTTTTATTTTGTGATAAATTAATCATACTCGACAAACCATATTCTTCCTGAATAACCCTTTATTTAATTTATGAACCATAATTTTCTGATGCTAAATAAACGTTATTGTGTTTAACACTCAGCATCGTTCTCACCGGAAATAGACCGACTCCAACACCCTCAAGCCAAAACGATTCCATAACATTAATTTACTTATTTGTGGCTAAATGTAAGCTTGTAATGGTTTTATTTTAATTTTATAAAATAATGTATAGGTTTACTTCTTTTTTATGAATAAAAACGGTTGATCGTGGTTTTTATCGCGCTTTAGCAAAGCAATACGAAAGTAAAGGAAGTTTACATTCTTCATTCAACTGAATGTAACTGAATTAAATTAATGTTCACTGGCTGGGTAGCTGAGTGGTTATAGTGCTCACCTTCGAATCCAAAGGTTCAATCCTGAGAAAAGGTAGTAGCTTTTTTTAATGGTTCGATTGCGGACCCAGTTTCTATTTGTCATTGAAATAATAATTAAGTATGCTTTCTTTCAACTGGTCGATAACAAGATTGGGGTTTGGACCGTTCCCCCTCAAAACGTTCAAAATTCCACTGTCGTAGATGTGCACACAATTAAATAATAATAATAATTCCTGTACGTATGAAATTGCCCAAAACTACCAAAAAGTTAAAACACAACAATAACACAATGAAAAATTTAAGTCTAACCCAAAAATGCAGTGATAAACCAAACACATAATCAACACTAAACACCAGCGATCACCCAAACCGCAACTGATCCCAATGATTACACAGGATCTGTGATCTACTCGAAACAACATTAGTGTACGGTCACCGCAGCAAATCTAGATAAAATAACAGTGTTTATTCGAGTAGGAAATACGTCACGTGGGTTGATGGCTGTATAATCCGCTGATCATAACACGCCTATGTAACGTATCTGCGACTGGCGCAATCGCCCTTGAACCTGTGATATTTCTGAACCTGTTACATTTCAGAACCGCGATTTTTCTGCAACTGTCTTTTCCGCCGGGTGGGCGGGACAATAATCGCCGGTACGTTCTAACATTAAGCTAATCCGCTAATTGTTGCGTCAGCGATAGTTTATTAGTGGCTCAGTAACAGTTTAGCGTTACATAATGTGTTTTTGCCGGATTCATGCATCCGGTTGCGACAGCCGCTAATAGGGCGGTTCGTCGAAGAAACAAACGAAATGGGAAAACTAGCCACGCAGCACGCTGTTAACGGGTCTCGACAATGTGTTGCCACACAGGTGGCAGAGACATTGGGGGAATTCGTTTTAATCGCTATCGAACGATTTCGTTACAGTTCTGAGACGTTAAAGAGGAACAAGCAGCTATAAACTATTCCATTAAATTTAATATTCCACGATAATTTTTACGTTAAGATTTCTTAAAACTTCTTATTTTCTTAAAACAAATGGTAAGTTTTGACTTATCTGCAAAACTGCGGTTCACATCATAAAAAAATGCCAAGTTCTAAGGAAACATGTATGTTACATAACTCACATAAAAATGGAACACATATAAAGTTTCTATGACCCACAAGATGTACTGTAAGGTGTTAATGAATATGAATGTTAATAAATATTAGTTAAACACTACAACGGAGTGGCTAAAGTTAACAAGGTTAATGACCTATGATATTTTTTAACATAATGTGCTTTAGAATTATCTTGATAAGATTTTTACTTCGCATGCTTGTTTGTCTGGGTTTTATTAGGAATTTCCAACAGTTAAAACATTGGCGCTCTGAAAACACTATTAGCTGCTAGCTGCTACGACTGTGATAAGTGGCTGGTTAAATATTCGTAATCTCAAAACCTCTGATGTTAAATCATGGGAAATTTAATAGGCCTATTTGATTTTAGACAATGATATTTATTCTATGGTCATGGTGATTTTCCTAAGTCCTGGAATGGCATGTCATGGTATATAATTTAAGAATAGGTCTATATAAACTTCGTATAAAATTAAGTTTATAACAACTTAAGTACAACTAATATAATATTGTTTAGTTGGTTATCGAAATAAACCATGGAAAAAATAAATGTTCTAAAAACATTATACTACAATTCTGTTTTAATAAATTATTATTTTTTAAATTACACTTACTTTGATACTTACTTTTGAGTAATTAACTGCATAGATACCTTTATTTTCTTCCGGACAAAGTAGACTGCGAATTTACCTGTAAAAATAAAAAATATTAGAAAATATATCTTATATGATATGTTGTGTTAATACTCTGTCTATAGACTAAACTTTATGACGAAATAAATTTTATGAAAATATCTTGACAATAAACAATAAATTGGGAAGTAATGCGAAGCTTAATAATACAATTCCATCCCAACAATATATTATTTAAGTTTCTATTGTGTTATTGTAAACGTGTGTATTAAGAAGTGTGTAAATATAGACTAGGCCAGGGGAGGTTATTGATCCTAAATTACTTCTATGCGCAAAATGTCTGTTGCTGCCATTCCAAAAAATCCTGAAGGCAAATAAGCCAATTGCCACTTTTGATAAATTTGTTTCAGCAGTCACGATTCACAAACAAACAGAAACAAATATCAGCTAATGCTGAGGGTAAAAAGTTTTTGAATTTAAATAGATAAAAACCTAACCTTTTATCACCTTTTGATCTGGTATTTCATATCAAATAGTTGAAAAGTTAATAATGCAAATTGAAATTTAATAAAGTTATGTTGGATTTACTTTCACGTTATATGTTGTTAGCTCTCACGTTATATTATCTTTTATCTACGACCGTATAAGAACCAATTAATTATTTTATTATATTACAAGTAACATCACAAGGAGGAACATTACTGAGGCAAATTGAACGAGCTCATTGAGAACTACGATTAGGTAAAGCGACATCAGATGGATATTTGTAAAAATTTGTAAATCAAAATACCAATTTTATACAGTAATGTTTTGAGTTAATCAAACCAATAACTTCTCAGCTACCCGGTCCACCGACTCCAACGCAGTGTCGACGAGGAGATGTGTGACCGGCGTGGGTGTCGGAGCGAGAGGTACGACTGGCCGCAACATTGTAGCGCTATCGGCGGCTTCGGCGGGGGAGTGACGGAGTGGAGGTAGCGGAGGAGGAGGAGGTGGAGGTGGTCGGAAGCGACCAGTATGCTAATGCTCTGCACCAGACGAGTCTGCCGCTGCACTTATAGTCATACTCGACCTTGCACTTGCTCTGCAGCTGCACTCCCGCTATTTAATGTTCCCAAGTTAACCAGTCCGGGTGCAACAGTTGAAATATCTGCTGTACCGTGTATAACTTTCACTCAAACTGCATCCATACCGATATCAGTGATGGATGGTTGGAAACGTGGGGAAGAAACTAGCCCAGCTTCTAGTCGAGGCTTTCAATTCAACACCACATGGAGTGGAAGATTTGACCATGTTACTTGTATAGTATTGTAAATTGATTTAATTCAAATGGGAAAATCCAGTGAGGAAAGTCTACCACCGTTATGTGGTCGCAAATGATGATTCATTATGATCAACTAATTAATCGGTGAAGCTTGTTGGAAAACTCTCCTTCATGAATAATTAATTATGTCACAAAATTGATCAAGCTATAGGTACAGGAATTCATTACCACAACAATTTGACCTGAAAGCTGTATCAAAATGTTATAAAAGTCAACTACGGGTTGGACAAGGTTATTTGCAAAATATTGAGATCAACAAATTTTACATTGTTATGGCCATGTCTTCGAAAGATCATAATTTACAAATCAACTAGATCACTTGACAAACCTGTCAAAATATCATGATCAGCAAGTTGATCAAAACCATGATCAGAACAAGTTATAACAAGATCTATAAAAAAGATATTGAGTCGACGACATCTTATGATCAACTAAGCCTCATTGCTCGTGAAATGTCGTAAAATTATTATACGATTTTTATTCAACGGTGTCAGATAACTGACACACACTTTCTCCCAGCAATATAAAAAATGTGTTAAAAGCCTCCAAACATTAGCGTCTTGACGGTTCAATAGGTTAGCTAACAGCTGAACAGGGCGCACCGAAACTGCGATCCAAAACCCATGTAGACGCCGAAACTGCGATCCTGGCACGGAGGCCGCCCCCGGGACGATACTGACGATACCGTACATAAGACGATACTGCTGCTCTTGCTCTCAAACTGAGAATGACTGATATATTTGTGGGGGAAAATAAATAAGGAATGTACACCCTGAAAGTCTTCGTTTATTGGTCCAGGTTAAGAGTCATCTTCACCCCTGGGCAAGTAGCCCATTGTTGCGCAGTCGGCAATTTTAACTATACGGCTTTTAATGCAAAACATGGTACGGTGTTTGATTTCCCTGTTTCGGACGACGTTTTTCAACCGATTTTCTTTAAACTTTGTAAGTGTTTAGTTGAATAGTTATATTAGGTCCCTCATACCTCGAAATTTTGAAAATTTAACAAATATTACTCTCTGTGACGTCGCAAAGTAACTCGATTTTCCTTAGTAATATTTGTTAAATTTTCCAAATTTCGAGGTATGAGGGACCTAATGTAACTATTCAACCAAACACTTACCAAGTTTAAAGAAAATCTGTTGAAAAACGGCGTCCGAAACAGGGGAATCAAATACCATGTTTTGCATTAGGCCTAAAAGCCGTATAGTTAGGCTAACATTGCCGACTGCGCAACAATGGGCTACTGGCCCAGGGGTGAAGATGACTCTTAAGGGGGTGGTATGTGCGAGTTTAGTACAACTTGGAAATCTCAGTTCATTGGTATTAGTTGAAAAGTGACTTGAGCTACACGTCGGACGGCGAAACATTCTAGAGCCACGGACGCTGATGGAATACCCGCTGGACCCTCCGCTACCTGCTGGGGCCTGTTTCATAAAAGTCCTTTAATACAAGCCCTGTAATACAGGACTTGTAAAATAAAAAGTACAATTCCTGTAAAATCGGTTTCATAAAAACTATTCTACAATCATAGAATCACCTGTAAAATTTCTCCTGTATTACAAGTAAATACTGGGATTTTTGTTTACTTTCTTTACTTAGATATGAATGCGTAGTGCGGTTAACTGAATTTTCAGCACATTTTTCATAACTTTTGATCAGTTTAAAACGTATTTTATTAGTTAGAACTACATGGCATATTGATTTAATAAATGTGTATAAAATTGGTAATTGCTTTTAAATATGTTTGTCGATTTTTTTTTCTTTGCGATAATTCTTCTGCCAGATAAAAAGATGCGCCTTAGCGTTCCTTAATTTTATTATTAA
The DNA here is from genome assembly GCA_030545055.2 of Neoaliturus tenellus. Classification (NCBI taxonomy): domain Eukaryota; kingdom Metazoa; phylum Arthropoda; class Insecta; order Hemiptera; family Cicadellidae; genus Neoaliturus; species Neoaliturus tenellus. The sequence goes on from CM061531.1 coordinate 298,203,745, forward strand.
TTAATTATTGTAGAAAAACATTGTAAGCTACAAAAACTTTCACTTATTCTGTCCCAAATAAATAATAAACAGTTTCATTGATTGTATATATAATCCCTAGCAGCTTGTTCTATACTTAGATCAATGAGTTCATCGTAAAATCTTGGCAAATTCGATATTATAGCACACGTTATAATGCAATTGCTACTTTTTCAAATAAATTGGTGAAAATAATTCCATTTTATCCTTTTTAAATATAGTGTTTAATAACGGCTTCGACCATAAAAACTACTTTAATTATTGAAAAATGTTGTTAAATTTTAGGTATTAAAACTTAAACCGCTTTTCTCATGTTTCCTACATTTATTTCAAGTAATTTTTGCAAGTCAAAGAATAAAAAGAGAAATGTACAGTACTGTAATGCAATAAAATCAAGAAAGTACATGGCATGAAAACTAAATATTATAATAAATCACTATCACGAGCACTATTTTAATTTTGTCCATTTACTTTTGCATCTTCAATTTGAATATCTATACAAAATCACACCATTTTATTGCAATAAGTGGTACTTGTAAAAGTTTTATGGTGGTTCGAACATGGATAAAATTCTATCCAATTTACAGGAACTGTAATACAGGTTAACTTTCTTTATGAAACAAACCCATTTAAATCTCTTGTAAAATGCACTTGTAATACAGGCTTCTGTAAATTGATTTACAGTTGTAAAACTTTATGAAACATATGATTGTAACTTTTGCCAATAATACAGGGAAGTTACCTGTAATACAAGTCCTGTAAGTTTTATGAAACAGGCCCCAGATGGGCCGCTGTGCCAGGATCGCAGTTTCGGTTGTGGGATTAGCAAACCCTTTTGAGGATTAAAACTAAGATCGCAGTTTCGGTGCACCGGCTGAACAGCACTATTTTGTCTCTACGCTGGTCTGTAACTTTTAACAACATACTGCGTTTACCGCTAAACGAAAAATAAAAACATTCCCCGCTCTTTTATCAGTATTTAGAATTTTAGTTTTGAAAATTAACCAAAATTGTTACCTAAACAAGTTCAAACGACATTTCAGTAGAGCTGTAAGGTACAAAGGCGGAACATATCTATTATACGAGATGTTTATGGGAGGGAGAAGTTGATTCTAAGTGGCAGCCAAGACTCTGGTTTACGTCTTCGCGTCAGAGACGGTCCGCCGATTCGGATGCAAATTGGCATTCCTAAATTGTCATTTGGATTTTATTGCACTAGAGTGGAGAGGAGCTTACAACATCGTTTATTGTTGCCGGGAACATTATTTTCAGAAGGAATAACTCGTGTCGACCGGTGGAAATGATATAATCAGACAATAAAACGTGGAAATTACGGCAGTGGCAGGGGGCAAACTGCCAGGACCGAAGAGGATTGGCCAAATCAAATAAGGATGAAAATACGAAGAGGACGGGAGATAATAGACTGTCGTTCTGCAGATGGGCTAAACGCATACTCGCTTTGATGTGTGTAACCTAAACTTGTTTCGCCAGACATAAATCCCAAATGGCTTTTTTCTAGTTATGTTTCTCAATGTATTGACACCATCAGGAAATTTTGCCACTAGGAGTTTTTGAGGTGGAAGTTTTTAACACGTTACAGCTCATTCGATATTACGTGATGCCATAGCGCATGATAATTATAATCTTTCAATCCTAACAGCATGAAGAACTAACTGTCACTCTTAAATGGAAAGGTGCAGGATCCATTATGCCTATACGTAAAATCCACGCGGACTCATCTTTGATCTTAAAATCTCTGGACGCAACTTTAAAAAAAACTTTGTTAAACGGGAAGGTGTTATTTATCATTTATATAACACAAAACATGCAGCCTTACTGTCATCAGTACTATTTCCTTCATGATTGCAGCATAAAGTAGGCCTATAGGAGTATAGATTTCTCATAGAATCATTTTCAACTGACCTTAGTAATGTGGTTAACGTACTGAAAGCAGATGTCACGTCATTAATCGTTATGAACTAGCAATTCTTCTTATTATGAAGTCTAAGGCATTATTTGACGGTTTTGTATGATAATATAATACTTTTGGCTGAAAAAAACCATATGAGAACCCTTACTATAATTAAAGTTATTCTTCCATGATAAGTAAACCAACAAATTATAAGTCTTTACCCAAATGCCAATGACCATCAACGGCACATCGTATTTCCGATATTATGAGTTATTATAACCTTGAAAGTTTTATAACTGGTTTAGCACAGTTTAAACAGACCAAGCCATTACTCTGCTGTCAGTTGTTAACGCACAAGTTATCATCTCACCGGAACCGCCTCGTCACAAGACAGAGAGCCACTTCACACTCGGCCGCTTGTGCACTTTCATCCGCACCTCATCCATCCGGACACCCAGCGACGCCGCGGGAGCAACCGTAGCAGACGACAGATGATCAGCTGTTGAGGCAACCGTAGCAGACGACAGATGATCAGCTGTTTTAATTACAGACCGGCCGGCAGACAAATGACTCGCCTAATTGAGGGCAACAATGGCAGTGAAACGCTCCGAGAGTTCATTATTAATTCGAAATTTTGACGCTTTCCCTGAAGCTGAGGAACGCGTTTTGTCTTTAAAATGCGTCGATAAATTACTAGAGCCGGCCCGCGGTGGCTTTCTAATAGTGTATTCAGGGCCCATAATAGGCCGGTCCTGCGAAATCTGTTATAGTTCGGAGATTGGTTGTAGGGATAGTTAACTGATTTAGACTGCTTTACATATGCCGTCAATGAAAAACTTGGAGATTAATGTCTTGTAGCTGTCCCATGGAACATTTCCTTATTGCCAGTAGCATGAACAGTAACAGCAAGAGCGAATGATGACTTTAATTATGTACACTGACGTTGATACCCTAAGTTATGCGTCGCTGGCTCAAGTGGCAGGATAAAAAAGCAAGTAGATCTACCTGCATTTTTTAGCTATCAATTAACACAGTAGTCCAACCATACTTCCTACCCTACTGCAATGCCTTTAGTGGCGGTTGTTTTTGTTTATTGTGTGGCGGAAGCTTGTTTTCCTACTAGTTAAAAAACAACATCTCTTAAAAATGAAATTTTTGTTATTTTCTGATGGTTTATAGAAAAATTGAATAGTCGTGTACCTAAAGAAAAAACTGAAAGCCGTTACATTCTCCTACCATTCACAGTATTTTTAATACGTTTTTATGTTTTACAAGTGGTTATGTAGTAATCATCACTTACGCCATTTTGTTGCATTGAAATATTACTCGAACTCCCCCATATTCTTTAAAACCCATACCAGAGTTTTTCGTGTTGAGAACACGGTACTGAAAACATTATTTCCAAAACTCATCCATAACCTTTGAAAATTTGAGTCTCTATTTAGAATAATTATACTCTTTTATTCTATGAGGTGTTTGTAGATTTATAGCGTCCCATTAAAGGCAATCACATGGGCCAATCACAATCACAAAGACATTTCAGTGGACGAATGATGAAAACTGAATCATTACCTTTAGAACGGAACGGGGCATAAATTAACTATCAGTACAATCTTACATGTGTCTAGTTCCAAGCCCCAGCGCTCTTTTTACTTATCAAGTGAGCGCCTATCCAGCTCGGTGTTTCACACTGAGCGGGTATATTTAGCCACAACAATAACCGTTCCATCGCCCATCACTCGCGCTGGTGACCTTATCCGACCCGCGCCTCGTGATGAATGACCGGCCGGGATGGGAGAGAGTGAGAGAGTGCTGACTGCTGAGTGCAGCGAGCGAGAGGATGATGTTCCGGCACCTGATCTCTCCCAACATGACGTCACAATCAGCTGTTGGCGCGCGACACCAGCGCTCCCGGTGGATAGGGGACCAACTGGTCCGGTGGGTGTGTCGTAGGCGACCAGGAGTCTGCATACTGTACATGACATTGTAGGAAAAGTATCTCCCTATACTGTTCGTGATACTGGCTGGGTGGCTGAGTGGTTATAGTGGTCGCCTTTGAATCCAAAGGTTGCCGGTTTGACCTGAAAAAAGTTAGTAGCTTTTTAAAGGTATTCGATAGTGGACCCAGTTGCCACTTGTCAAACATGTCATTGGGCTATTAATTCAAGAAAAGTTAGTAAAAAGATCGGAGGTTTTTCCGTTCACCCTCAATATATTATAAAATGCACCAATACACAAAAATACATAAAAATTTTGTGCTCAACTATGTATTGACGGTCTTTTTTGTTGCTGCTCTTATCTAGAACCTGATGACTATAAAATAACTAGAAGCTAGTGCATATGACTGAGACACATGTTAAACATCTATTTTTATTTTTTTAGAAGACAATTCAATCTTGGAAACTCATTAAAACTCATTAATCCAGTAGTGAGAGAAAATGTTTCCTTTTTTATTCAGAGTTGCACGAGCCATTCACTATTCAGCGCCCTTAAAAACGATTTTGCAGTCGATTTAGTTTCGTAGCATATTATTTATGATATGATAGATCAAAATCTAGCCAGTAAAACTTTATGACAACCTTATAAAAATTGATTATGTCATAGTATCAGAAAATAAGAGCTTACATTTTATTTGTAAATCTTTATATTTTCATAATTTTAGATTTTCTGGAAATGGAATCTCAATAGACGTGTACAAAGCATTGCTTATTACCTTACGTGCCGTTATGTCAAAAAGAGTTTTTCTTTACCATCAGTTACAACCAAACCATTATTTCCTAGCTCCCGTAGCCAAGTCGATACAAAAAAAACCTATTCCCAAAAACGCCTGACTTTCGTTATTTACCGTATAGGCTACCACTACAATGTAGTTATTCACTTGCAGGATGGAATATCGAGAATTAATTTACATTCCTCAACCCGACGCTAACTGTTGATGCCCGAGAGGAAATTACCCGGTTTGTAGTAAAGTGAATTTAATTATAAAGCTTGTAGTCACCCACAACGGTGAATAAGAGGAAATGGCAAGAGGCCAATGAAACACATGAGCCGGCATGTAGAAATCCTTGTGCGGAGGCAAAAAATGCCTGTAGAACGTTAAACATGAGTTGAATGTGAGATTGGGGCTATGTTGCTCAAACGCGGAACTTATTTGACATCAATTGAAGCGTAATTTCACTCTAATTACAGGATACTTTTTTATGTCCACGATTCTTATAAAAACTCATTGGTGCGTGTAGAGATAAATTACTGCCTCGTTTAATGATCCGCCAGTTATGATCTATTTTGACATTAGCAGATCGGTGGTTCGAAACTGCTAATAATACCTGCAATATATGTTTGTTGAACTGTATGTGTATGTGATCTGGTTATTTTAATTCTTAGTCAAATCAACTAGCTATTTCAACAACTTTTGATGCGGACGTTCAACAACATTTTCAATTCGCCTTTTTCCAACTAAATAACCAAGATCTTAATGGGTGGGATCGCGTTTATTCCCATTTGTCATTAGACTCTTAATGGCGCAAAACAGGCCAATGTTTGATAGGGAGCAATCCAGCTCTTTTTACTATCATTACGTAAAAAATGCCACTGGTTTGGGAGGAAAAATACCTATAATCACTGAAAAATTTACCACTGACAAATTGTTACCAGAAAAGGTAAACAAACGTCATAAATTTACTGTCGCATTTTATTTTACATATTTTAAAAATCTCATTATATCGGTAGCTTTTGATTTTTATGGTAATTGAATCCTATCGCTTTAACAATTTAAATACGTTTCGTTTGGAAGGTTGAAAAGCTAGCTCCGTCCTAAGTTAGATTTCGTTAAAAAATGTAATGCAAGTAAGGAGAGAGTAGTTTCCTTAAATTCCGAAAAGTATAATATTTTATAGGCTATACACTAAAAATGTCATTCAAAGTCCGTTCATTTTCAATAAATCTCCTAAATATTATCTCAAACAAAGCCCAATATTTACTCGTGTTAAAACAAGGGTGTACCAATGTGCCCTATGCTCACAAGCAACTTTCTAGACATTTCAATCTAATTAAGTATAATTTTCCACCCAATCGAACGAGTAGAAAATTAATCATTACAGTTGGCCGCTGCATCGATGATTTACCACCACCAGATGCACGGAGAGTTGCACAAATTAATTACGCCGTCATGTAATTACGTGACGGCGCAGGTGAGTTTGGACCGTTCCCACGTGACACGTGATGTAGCGAACGACACGTGGGGCTTTCACTTGGTCCACGGTTCCTTTGGTGGGCAGAAGATCAGCCTAATATAGGCGGGCATGTGGAAATTGCGTCCGTTTGATTAATTAGCTTATGATTAATGGAGGATTTGAAAGGATGAAAAATATTTCAACCTCTTAATTTGGTGCCGTGCATCCGCAGGTGGGTTGGGATTTTGGTTAGGCCTAATTTAAGAGCTGAAAAAGATTAATGGCTGATAAATTAGTGATTATGTGTACATAAGTGAATTGACTATTCACAAATAGATTTGATTTGAGTCATCAACATTTATGACCGAGGCCCTGTTGTTTAAGCTGGAGTTCAACTATAAGTTGGGTCTTTCTGAGGGCTTTATTTTTAATCTTCTTAGTCAATTTTCTTAAATTGGGACCACTAATATTCATTGTCTTTAGAAATTATATCACAGACAACTCAGGCAGCACTTCCCACTCCTTACGTATGCAAATGATACAGCCTTAATAAGAGGTAGATAAACATTCTAAGATCTTGAAATTTTCAAACAAGACGCATGAGTATTCTACCTAAAACAATGCCAGAAACATAGCTCTGGTGGAAACAAGAAAAATAATGTAACAGACAACCATGAAATACAAGGAGCAGAGCCTAGGAATACTCAACCACTGACTACAGATACACGGGCATATCCATGGCCAATAGACTCATCCGTGGTAAACTCAAAGCAGTCAATACACTGTGTTGATTTTCAGGAGTCACGTATTTTTTGTGTTCTATTAAATTTGGGGAACTCCACCAAAAGCAACATCTGGAGAGTTCTTGGGCAACAGAAGAGATTAATGTAAACTATGAAAAATCTGGGACGTTTGGAATCACGTACTCATGAAGGAATTTAAAATTTGAAAAAAAAAAATTACAGTTGTTTTAATAAAACACTGGAAACAATTCAATGCTTCAATAACTTTTTTCCCCAAAGGAGCTTTAGAGATATTTCCTCCTCTATCGTAGTTCAACGCCTGAAGAGTAGTTCAATTCGTTGGTATGCAAAGCCTCACCAAGCAAAGTTGTTGCTTTCTTATTTAATCACACATTGTAAAAAAAATCGTAAACTCTTGCAAGTAAATAAACAATAAAACCGAAACCGCGAGTTTCCGTTATATAAAGTCAACCATAAAGTGCGGCAGAATAGCTGCGAGGTTATGTGAGCCGACGGCCAGGAGGCTCGGCGTAAACCGCGCACTCTCGGGGCTTTATGAGGTACTACGTGCTGGGGCAGGGCAAACTGAGCCAGCCTCAAAACAGCATTACTCAATCCCTTAGTGCTCCGAAAATTACTACCATTTCTTTCTATGCTTACTCAATAGCGACAAAAAGTCATAGATTTAGACGCTTTTGTAGGTTAATACTGATCTTTGAGAGCATAACAGGACCAATATTACTCAGTGGAAGTACTTTAGAGCCAGAAGTGCTATAGCAGCAACATTATATGACCCATACTGCACTGATGGAGATTCAGTGGTAACAGTATTACGGAACCAGTTCGCAATAAATTTCCCATAATGTCGAGCTTCAGTATCATAGAGCCAAAAGTAATACCCTGCTCACAAGGGGCATGTTACATATGGGCATAACTGCTGTGTCCAGAATTATGGATATAAAACTTCCACATCCAGATTATAGATGAAACAGTAAACTGCACTTCAACATTGTTGTTTGACAAGTTAGAACCGACTATCCACGTCTTGCCTTGCCATCATTTACCAACTGCCCTGGCTAAGTACTGCCCTGTTCTACCATTATAAGGTCAGTACTTTCTTGTTCAAAAATTATAGTAGGGAAATTACTCACCTTTGAGAGAATAACGGACCCATTACTGACCAAGATCTTCACTATAGAGCTTGCCATTTTCTTTACGGTAAAAATTTCATGGTATGTGCTATGTTTAACGTAGTACAACTGCTAGTTTTTTATCCAACACCAACAGTGAGAGCTTCTATTTGGCCACGTCTCGTGAGAATACAGAACCGGAGTTTTGCGTTCAAACCAACCACGCTTTACCGTCCTTATTTTTAGCGTGGTCCTCCCAGATCAATCTCCAGCACCATTCCGTATCTGTGCCAGTACCGAGTGTTGCAGCATAGCAGCATGCCGCATGCCGGTCCGGCGGGTCAGGTTCGAGGAGCGGACAGCCGACTGGTCGGCTCGTCCTCGTATAATTGCAGCTCCCCAGGTCAGGTCTTGGTCTTCAGTTACGTCATTCACCCGTCGCCCGCAGCGCCGCGCCACGGTCTGTCTTCAGTTTGCATACATTCGTTCCCTCGGCTCAGAAATATTCGATTATAAATTCCGCCCAGTGCGGCACCTCACAATCATAATGATGTCTTCAGCTTTGCTCAGATGTTCCCTTTTACAATGGATGTAGAGGGGTTCAAAGATTATTCGTTGGTAGTTTTATATTTTTAAACATGAGCTGTAATAAATTTAAACGTTGACTTGTATCCATTAATTACAGGATATTTTTAGTTGATATTTTACTTTATTATCACGAACTCTACTCCAAATGCGTTTAATTAAATCTTAGTAGCGTTTCCGTGCATTTATTAAGAAAGCGAGCCAATCAAATAATTTCGTATCCCGGGGTCTTAACCCGTTACTTCTTTCAGCCGAAGGCCAAAAGCTTAACCGTTACGTTGGGCTAGCAAAATGCCCAAATACAGAGTTATGTCAAGTAACAGTCACAATGGCATGAAGGGCACCGGCGAAGAAAACCGAAAATACGCTACAACTGATTGATTGTCATATTTACAGGAAACCTGGAATCATAATGTGTGTTCGCTTACCAGGATCGACACCGTTACATTTTGGATTTCTGTTTGCTCCAAGTTGAAAAAAACACGCAATAATGTTGGGCAATAATTTCGCTGCTCTACAAAATTATAATTAGACATGATTACTGTGATTGCTATCAATCCCTGCTTATGAACCGAAGATATATCTAAATTATCCGTATAATTCAATGGTTGGTCAGATAAGGTGTTGGTTCGATCCTTGCTCCATTAGACTGAACCGTCGGCTGCAAGGGCGACTGCATCGTCAGTACGTTAGGATACAGGACGTTGAGTTATAATGTAGGACCATTGGGCCGGCTAAACCTGCAGATAAAGATCATCTCTGAGATAATAAATGCTCCATTCCGTAACGGTTCCGTAATACCAATATAGAATGATCGGATCAGGAACATGTTTACCGACGACCTTGTGTGCAGTTGTGTAACGTAATTGGAACATTCTATCCGACATTAAAACGAGTCGAGCTAGTAGGATCATTTGAAATAGATGATACACCCAGTTATGTTATCTCTCCTATGTAATGTGTAATGGGTCCTTAAGCCCAAGTAAGATTCCATAATAGGGATTATCTTGTGAACTGTAAAGGTGCTCCGCTTTTAGACGCACCAATAGTAGTGGCTTCAGTTACCTTGAATGATAAGTGTCATATCAGCTTAATATGTCTAATTTTCTTTGAACTATTACTTTTTTAAAGATAGATCATCTTAAAACTACCATTACAATAATTGCATTTTCCAATTTTACTGGCGAAATTTGACCTCGATGTTCTAAGTTCACCTTGAATAACACAAATTAAACACAAATGGTTTTACCATGAATTTTATATATTATTTTAAATGTAATAATTAATCGTTATATGTGTATTCGTTTTTTATCAGAAATTCTACAACTTCCCACCGAAAATTTTTCACTATCTGAGAGCCTGGATAGTCAGGCTTCGTAACTGTAGTTGCTTTATTTTGATGATTTAGAAAACTACGGCAAATTATGCAACTAAAAACTTGAGTTTAGGGGGCTTAGCAATACCAGTAAAGGGATACCACCCATTTATAAATCAATAACTTAGACAACGTCTTACTAAAACATAATCATTTATCATATCAAAATAAGGTATCATTTCGTCTGAAATGTTAATTTTCTGGCAACCTCGGCTTAGGTTTTAGATTTCTATGTGCGATAAAAAGTAAAGAAAGTCTCCAACAGGAAACAAGATGTACTATGCAAAATTGCAGGTATTTGTTTAAAAATGCGATACCGAGGCAAGTTATGTGCGAGGACGTATGAAGGAGATGGTGATGGCACACCGCGGGTGGCGGTGTATGGTGATGTACGATGTAGCGATGTATGCGATGTCGGAGAGGATTGATGTATGCCGAGTGATGTATGAAGCTGTGACGGCGATGGTTGTTGAGAGGACACTGGATAGGTTACGGTACCTCTGAGTTGAGGAAGTGGCGTCACATTGACGGTATATAATATTACATTTAATGAAGAGTGGTTTTATTCCCGTCGAAAAAGCCACCGCGGTGACCACAAGCGGAAAACACTGTGCGTCGACGAAACTTATGAGTTCTTCCTATTATTTACTAACCAAACAGTTTTAAACTGTAAAGTCCTAAGAGTGGTTCACTATTAAAGGTTCTGCGTCCCTAATGTATTCAGAACCACCTGCATCTAGACCAACTTTCTGGAAAAAGTTATCTCACCTCACGGAGAGTCAGAAATTGAGGTTCTGTAAGCCTATGCAACAATCTCTCTTGTTTATTTGTATGCTCGTCAGGTGCAATTAACTGTTAAAACTCTTTCTTTTTCTTTGTGTTTGGTATAAAATTCAATCTTTGGGAATACATATAACTAAAAGATATAATCTACATTTCTAATTTAGTATGATTGTAATAACCGACTTCCTCGTAGCCAAGATTTCACAGCTAATTATACCGAATGTCATTCCAAATAAAACCTAACCTCTTAGATGTAAAGATTTCGCAAATTATTCCAAAGCTATTTCCTTTCCAGCAACTCACACAATGTGCATATTATGTTGAATTTGAAAACAATCTGATGGTTTCACGCAGTGTTATAAAGATGCGCATCCCACTTTTCGCATCAGATTAAAAACTCTTCCTCAGCAGAACAAAGCCAGCGGCCCGGGTGGAAGTGACGAGACTAACGTGAGAGGAAGTGATGGCGGTGGAGATAGGAGACTTGGTCGAGCGGTAGTCGCGAGATGGTATCGCACCGTGGTATGAGTTAACACTACACTGAGCGCCACTAATGTGGACCTGGCTCCAGCCGAGTATCAAAGTCACCGCGCTGGAGCCAAAGTGATGAGATAATTGAGTGGAAATGAATAGAATGATTCAATTCAATTTTTTTAAGGATCGATCAAAACAATCGTTTGTGTGAATCGATTCTTATCCGTCTTGAAACAGTACAAATGCCTCGTAAGAATATAAATCCGACATTTTTCAATTCTTAAACAATTATCAAAAGGAAAAACCTGTAGATTTTAAATCGGTGTTTCATAAAAATCAAATAACCGGTCTAAACCTTAGTCTTTTGCTACTATTCAACGTCAATTTCTAGAAGTACCTACCGGAGTCACGTTATGTTTTCAACGATTGATAGTGATTTGTTGTTCATGTATAACCATGTATTATAAATGAATACCTTGAATACCTTGAATACCTCCCACGACGTCGCTGACCAGCACTGCTGGATAGACTGAGTCAATAATACATTTAATTATCTTATGGAAACTATTTACACTATTTACATAATCTACAAGATGGCGTCAAGCTTGGTTCGACAGTTCAAAAAACTCAGAAACCGAGTAGAGTGGCCTATCCAGTAACCAGGCCTTCATGGTTCGCTCAAAAACTGCGGGCTCCAGAACTTTGATGTCAGTTGGGAGAGCATTGAACATCCTGAGGGCAATCACCCTGAAGGAATTCTTTTTCTTCGACAGCCTACAGAAAGGTATGTCCAGTTGTGCCTTGTTACGGAGATTGTAGGGGTGATAGTCTTCTCTTGGCATGAAGGAGTTCAAATTGTTAATGACATAACAAAGGCAAAGTAGAACATACTGGCTATATATGGTCAGTAGTATCCTTAACCGCTTGAATATTGGTTTACAGTGGTCAATGTATCCGGCGGAGGCAATAATTCTAACCGCCTTCTTTTGGAGAAGAAGAATGTCATCACAGCCCGCAGAGTGTCCCCAGAGAAGCAATCCATAAGTAAGATGGGAGTGGAACAGGCCATAATAAACAGTAACGAGATAGTGCTCGGTCAGCAGCGGCTTTAATCTGCGAAGGAGGAAAACAACACGAGACAATTTGTTACACACACTGTTTATTTGGCCACCCCAAGTTATTTTGGAGTCGATGACGAATCCTAACAGTTTAAATTCCCTGGCACACTCAGCATCAATGCGGCCAAGACTGCAAACAAGTTCTTGGGTTTTGTCCTGATTCAAACTCAGAGAGTTTGAGCTAAACCATGCCTTTGCATCTTCAAATACCTCGTAGGCCCTCATTCTGCCTTCGTCCGGTGTAGGCCCCCTTGAGACAATCGTAGTGTCATCAGCAAACATCAAGATGTCGCCAAGCAGACTGAGGTCATCTATCATCACCAAGAAGAGCACCGGTCCCACCACGGACCCCTGTGGCACGCCGTGCTTGACCAGTTTCGGCATAGAGTTTGCTCCACCAACCGAGAGGACTTGTTTTCTGTCTCGAAGATAAGCTCTGAAGACACTTAGGGCACTGTCACCGACGCCAAGGCGTTCCAGTTTGAGCAACAGTAACTCGTGATTGACAGTGTCAAACGCTTTGCTCAGATCTGCTAGAATTAAAGCTGTGGAGCCCTTGTCCTCAAAAGTGTCAACAATCTCACCGACTAGCTTAGAGACAGCTGATACAGTCGACCTATTTCTCCTAAATCCATGTTGGGCTTCAGCAAGCAAGGAGTTCCGTTCCAGGTAGTAAACCAACTGATTTTTAATCACAGTCTCAAAGATCTTTCCAATGACAGGAATAATAGAAATCGGGCGGTAGCTGGTAACTGCTGTAGGGTCGCCCTTCTTGAAGATGGGAACCGTCCGCGAAACCTTCAACATGTCGGGAAAGACTCCACCTCGTAGACAGATGTTGATGACATCAGCCAACGGCGACGCTATGACCTCAGCAATATACTTTAAGGTGGTAACAGTCATACCATAGATATCAGGACTGTGGGAGTTCTTAAAACTTTTTATTATTCGTAAAATGTCATTTGGCAGTATGCTACGAAATGAGATATGTTGCAAAATCTAATGATATTAGCCCATGGTACCATGATATTAGGATATAAACAAAACATTATCTGAAGGAGGCAATGATGGACAGTGAGATGGAGAAATGCGATTTGAAAGATTTGATTCAGTTGCAAAACAATCGGATAATCGATCCTAACGCAGTATCGATTCATCGATTCTGTTCAAATAGGTTCTCCCATCACTATTACCACGTGGGTGCCAACGATCCCACTAGCGCAGGTAGTATGGTAATCATCGCCTACTGGCACTGCGCTTAGCTAATGTCTCCTCGAATTCGGTTCCGGAGAGTTTAGCCCACTCGAAAATAGTTTAGGAGGGACTATAAAATAAAGAAGAGCTGCTCTTTGTGGTTTTGACGATTTATTTTTGGTAAAATGTTGATAGTGTAATCATGTTAGATTATCCTTACCCCTATTTACCTTCCCCCCTTAACCCCAGATTTAATGGTGACGCGCTCAAAGATTAAGATGTTAACTTCTAATTACATAAAAGCTTGTAATAACAACTCGCGCTTTACGGTAAACGTAATGGTAATTCGATCTAATCAATCTAGAAGTGTTTATTACGTGTAAAATTAATTGTTCTGGCCGCACGTACACCCTCACGAACGATAAGTGAAATTTATATTGTGAATATGAATTTTAATAATTCACAATTTAAATTCAAAATTGAATCAATTTTGGATTTCTCGTGATGGTGACGACCGCAAGATTTTATACCACTTGTTTATGAGACACTTACTACTACCCAGCAATTACGATAGAAAATAACACGTCAGCCAGAACAAAGCCTGGTCGTCCATTAAGTTATGGTGACATACATAAAGACCAATCAAACAAATTGTCTATTTAAATTTTTCCATAATGACTTTTACAATACTGCAGTATATAGGCCTATCAATGTGCTATTATTGTCATAATTGTGTTATGACATCATGTTTATTTGTATTGTGTTTTATAACTATTACTGTAGCCTGCAGTTTGAACTTCCCTTGCCCAACATTTATCCACCCTGTTAGAATCCCAAGAACACCGCGGCCGGTTCCCCGGTAGTCACCCGGCCCATGAGTTACATTGTCGCGGTCGCGAACGGTGGAAAGTTTGACTAAGCCGTCCACCGCTCCTGCCCGCCATACAATGCTAATCCCGGTATATAGATGACATAATTATGTTAACTCTGTTCACACCTAAACCGTTTGCACACCTCTGAGACAAATCTTCACCGTTATTGATGGCTGTTTTCTGGCCGACGTCGAGCGTTATGTCGTCGTGTTTGGACGAACCCAAATTTATGTTGTCGCTTTCTTTTGCTCTGCAAATATTGGTAATATGTCATGTGTAATTTTAAGGTGAGAGTAATACGTAGTAAGTTTGTTGGTACATGTGGAAGATCTCAATGTTGTTAGGTAGCTTTCATAACCGTTTGGTTGTCTATCCCAGAAGAAAAATTAAATATGATTCTTGAGATTGTTTATGCCTTAACCTCTATTGCTCAGGTAGCTACTCTTGTAACATACTAAGGTTTAACAGTTGCTTACAAATTCTCCTCTCTCAACGATATGTTATGTAGTTAAAATATTGTAACGTAACCTCGTAACCATCAACAATGGACCTTGTATTCAATTACTGTTAACTGTTGTACACTATGTATACTTCCTCTGTAGAACTGAGTTTTATTATTTGCACATGTAGCATACCAACATTTTCTCATTAAATCATGGTTATGAAGTTATACTAGTCTCCTCAGCTTTTATTCCTACATTAACCACTCGTCGTCCATAAATGATTGACAGCTGTCAAATTTAAGGAACGACCTTGTCCACAACTCGTGACTATATTGCCTTACGAAATTGATAATTACCCATGACACAATTCGACTTCACCCAAGGCCGCTTGTTGTTTTATCCGCAGGTTTACTCGAGTGTTGGTCGCTCGAGGAGTGTCTTGTAAACAGGTTGGGGCCAGAATTAGATGTAGAGGAGGTGCACAATGCTCGGCCTCCTGGACGGCCTTGCCGGGACCTCAAGGACCACGCGGGGTGGCGCCCGGGCACCGGCAACTCTCGTACAGGGTACACGGTAGGCCTACAGAGAGGGTGCTACAGATATGTCCGGAGGAGACAGATGCATCGATCATCTCATGGTTTTGTTAGCAGTCAAGGACATTTCCCTGATTGTTGAGAATCAATATTTTGAAAATATGAAATGCATATGCAATGATGATAGTTAATTTACATGTAAATCAATGCCCAAGATAAATTGTTTTAAAAGTAATGAAGTTATTAAACTAGACAGTGTCATAACATCTCGAAGAACCAACAACAAACATCGCCGACATCTAACATCAAACATCGATTCAAAATAAACAAACAACTAGTGGAAATAGAACTTTAGTAGTGGCAAAAGGCGGGAGCTGGGCCCGTTCAATGACCTCAGAGGAATGCGTGACGTCATGATGACGTCACCGATGAAGCAACAAGAAAAAACCAACATCAAACGAGTAAAGTTTAAAATCAACAACAATTGCCACAAATTGTTGTGTATGATATATCCAGAAACAATCTAAAAAAGGCAGCAAAACCAAAGCAGACTGCAAAAGAAAATATTTTAAGATTAATAATCAAAACAAACAATCTTGTAAAAAACAAACAACATGACAAATAACAACTAAAAACACAAACCGCAAACTTAACTGAAAACCAACAGAAAACAACGTTCACAACCAACGACAATGCTCATAAACATCAACGAACTCTCTGAAAGAATATGCTGAAAATTTACAAGATACATCGGTGACAACCACAACAAACAGTGGCTTCCGCCGACAGTCGGTCATTGTAACCACATCAGTATGCATTCCTCGCCCGCACCGCACACATGACGTGAAACACTAAACTCTCCGCTTTACTTTCTCCTGTAATGTGCCATCTGCTGACAGTTTGTGGATGTTCAGAATAAAAATTCTCGACTAAAATCCGCGTGACTAAATCTCAGACTATGTTAGGGGACTTACCTATTATGCGAGATCCAAATCCATGACAGGTTAAAACCGATGTTTGAATACGAACCTGGTACAGTGGCTTGTTTCTCTAAAACTTTGTAATAAAACGCGATGAAAATAAAAATTAACAAAGTTTATAAATCATTTATAAAGTAGGCAAATTTTTTTAATTCCTGTTTTTTTATGTCTTCAACCGTAGTACCTTGGGGTAGTAATAAAATTAGTCGTTGAGGCGCAAACGATTTGTTTTTATTCAAGACGAGATCGTTCAAGAATGTTTTAATGTGACCTATAGGAGCTGCACTTTACTATACATTTTTTAACCACACGTTGAATGCATGTGTTGAATGTTTAACACGTGGATACTACCATTGACTATAGGCCAACTACCAAATATACAGTTGAGCCAGCTGTTTTCAACAACTACAGTAGTGGGGAATGGGGGCTTTTGGGCCAGTTCAAGGTCACCCGAGCGATGACGTCATCGATGACGTCATCGAGGTCAATGACCTCATTGATGACGTCATCGATTGCATCATCGATGACGTCATCACCAATGACGTCACATCCATGACGTCACACCCATGACGTCACAGAAATGACGTGCTAATGACGTCATCACCCCTTACGTCACCAAGATGACGTCATCGATGTCACAAAAGGTCAAGGTCACGCTGAAACCTAAAATTTTTCGGCACTTTTGCTGTTTCTCGCACTACGCTCCGAGTTTCAGTCACAGGTACCATGACCTTGACGACTTGGAGCGAATTTTCGATGAGAAACAGCAAAAGTGCCGAGGAAATTTGAAGTTTGCAACGTTACTCTGCCTAAACCGTCATGTGACACCGCTCGGGTGACCTCGAACTGGCCCAGAAGCCCCCATTCGACCATTACTGCAACCGCGATGCGCACCCTACGACAGACACCGAGCGACTGACTGTCCGGCCCCGCGCACTCTAGGTATATGGGAAGTGGTGGGGGAAATTGTGATGACCTTGGGAAACTTGAAAATGTCAAGCCGGGTAGCACCGTTTCGGTGCTACCTTAAAGTTACATGCTAAAGTGTGATGACCTTGAGTTAAAACATAGAAATACTACAAGTTGATACCGTCCCAGAGTTAAAGTGTGATGACCTTGAAGTTGTAGAAGTGTGGTGACTTTGAACTACCCCAAATTGTCAGGAATTGGAGTAGCAACCGCGATGTGCACCCTACGACGGACACCGAGCGACTGACTGTCCAGCCCTGCGCACTCTAGGTATATGGGAAGTGGTGGGGGAAATCTCAAGGTCATCCAAATTGGGTTTTAAAAAAATAAGAAACTCTAAACCTCATGCTCCTCTTCTTCCCTTTCCACCTCATTTGTAGTATATATGGTTGACGATGGTAAATTTGACAAATACTCCAGTGATTGTTGATCGTCTTGCTGCAGTATAACTTCAGACCAATCATAATCTAAAGTGACCTTGAGCTTTATTCCCGGGTTGTCGAGGAGAATAGACTTCATCCAATCGCAGATGGTTTCTAAATAATGCACGTTGTCGATTGTCAATTTCCAATTCGTATTGGGTACATCTTCGGTGGAAGACATGGCATTGCAAGCAGGAGTGTCCGCCATGGTTGTTGGAGGAGGAATGATGCTTGGTGCAGCGAGCAATGCTGGTATTACAGAGTAGTGGGGGAAATTTCAAGGTCATCCAAATGGAGTTTTTTAAAAAAAGGAAACTTTTTCTATTTACTTATAACATAACCACTTAAAACTAAAAGGATTGGGATCAACAGTACGTTTAATCATCATATTCGTTATATTCTTCCTGTTTCTCAGTTTTCACCTCCGCCCGGATAGTACCTCCACTCTTCAGCTCCTTTTCGGCTTCTTCTAGTTGCTGGGTAATCGCCATCTGACATTGAAGTTCAAAATCATCACGCGGCACAGATCCGCAAATATCCATCTGAGCCAACCAGAGCTGCCTGAGGTTCTTTTCCTTTTCCTCGACAGCTTCGACGGCTGCATGTAATTCCTTTTCTGTAATAGAGGAGTCCCACAATTGTTGATCATCGGTTTTGTTGACAACCTCCTTTTCAGACTCCTTGTACAAATTGTTCAGCTCCTGCTGAGTCTTAATGGTTACCTCCTCGTAACTAGCACAACTTACATTGAGAGACATCTTGATGTTGTACGGTTGACCGTTGGAGTTGAAATGAGGCTGAGGCACAGCGCTTGGGGGTACTATGAAAAAGTGGTGGGGGAAGTTTCAAGGTCATCCAAATTGTGTTTTAAAAAATCCTATCTTGTTACTGAGCACATATGTCAGTAACAAGATAGGTGTTTTTTTTCTCTTTTACATCTTTAATATAACAAATAAATAAACATATTCTACAATGGTAAGAAGAAGGAAGACAACTGCTAGTCAGCTGAAATAATCCAAAGTCTGGCTCGCTTCAGTCTTCATGGACGCCGGTGATGAAGTCGCTGGAGAAGAGTAATGTTCAGACTCTTCTTTTGGGTGTCGGAGATTGCGTATATTGCAAGCGTAGACTTGCACATTTATACGGTAGCCTCGCGCCACCATCAGCTGCAACTCCTTGTACAAGTCGTTCAGCTCCTGCTGAGTCTTAATGGTTACCTCCTCGTAACTAGCACAACTTACATTGAGAGACATCTTGATGTTGTACGGTTGACCGTCGGAGTTGAAATGAAGCTGAGGCACAGCGCTTGGGGGTACTATAAAAAGTGGTGGGGGTGTTTGCATCGAAGCAGGTTTAACCTTTAGCTTGGTGGGGGTAACTGTGAAATGCAAAGGTCAAAGGTCAAGGTCACCCGCGAAGTTTAAAAAAAAAATGCAACATATCAATATGTGACAAACTTCACATATTGATATGTTGCATTTTTTGTCTTTTATGGTTTATTTATTTATAAAACATTACAATAACATATGTACAACAGTAAAATTAAAATCTAACACTGCTGCTTGTCGGCGATGTGGATGGTCAACTCGGTGGAATTGCTACCCGTGCAACCGTGGGAAACCAGGTAGAGACAGCCGGGTTGGATGGAGCGCAGATCCTCGTTCTGGAGGAGATGGACGAACCGTTTCGGCAGGTAGACTTGGAACTTGGGCTCATCCCCCGGAGTGAACGGTGCCTCGCTAAGACTGCAGCAAATGGTCTCTCCAACTGAAGTCTCCATCTTCTTCATGGCGTGGATAATGTAGTGCTTCTCGTCTTTAAGTTCGGAACACTTCTTGACGGGTAGTATGGTAGATTTGGAGTGAGCATTGAACTGCTCAACCAAAGTTTGCAGGAACTGGTGAGATGCCATGGTTGAGTTAAAGATTGTCTTCTTCTTCGTCTTCTTGCTGGGAGATGTTGTCGTCTCGGAATCTCGAGTAATACTCATGCCAGGTCCCGGTCTGCTCCTCACTTATATAACCCCCGTCACCCCCACCACTCCCCACTTCCCCACTTTGAAGGTAAGATGCGAGTTTATAGGTGTTTTTTAAAGCGCAATGTCTATCTTTTTCATGTTCTGGACTTTTAGTACAAATACAAACATTTTCCATCGTATACTTGTAGTTTTTATCCAAGTCCACATCATTAACCGGAACATGAGTAAATTCTTCGATCCATCTCTTCTTTTCTAGTCCTTTTGTATAAATATTGGTAAACCTGTTTGAAAACTGATGCATGATGTTATATAAGTCCGTGTAACTTGCAAAACCATCATACCAATCGATATGATGGAAATATTTTGAAATCCACCTGTTGGTAGTAGCGGCTTTGCTAGTTAATGATGAATAAGAACATGGTGGTTTGAACAAAAATGTATATGGAACACTTGTATTGATATCGAAAAACACAAGTTCTTTTATGATAAATCTATCATCATTACCCCGAAACGCTTGGAACTCAATTATACCAGGTTTGGACTTTACTTGTTCTTCTTCCTTGTCCATTGCGAAGATCACTCGTCTGCTCATGACGAAGTCCAAAGGTCAACTGATTTCCACACCACGGTAGGTACGACTTTTATACCTGGCCGTACAGTTGTTGGCGCGTTGGTGTATATTTAACGTGGGCACCGTCCCCGGTAGGCCTAACCCCACAAAGTGTTTGATATTGTTTTAAAAACCAACCATTGTCATCTAAGTTTCCATCTTTACATTCTCCTTGTTTTCATTTTCATCACTAACACTTGATTCTTCTCCTCCTTCTTCCTCTTCTTCCTGTTTTACTGATTTCTTATGTAGTTGAGCGTATTTTTCCAACTGTCTCCACATTTGTACTTCATGAGGAACCCTATTAAATATAGAAGTATCCACAGGTCCGTACAATATAGGTGCGTCCGGTTGTTTGTCCAAAGTGTCTTCCAAATAATCTTTAATAATAGAACTTGAAAACACTAGTTGTCTCAAGTATCTTGTTATTGGTTCAGTTGCACAGGTTAGAATAAAAAACTCTTCTCGATTAAGTTGAATCTTGTTATCATGTCTTGTTGTGTCTCTAAACCGCAATTGATGGTCACCACGATTCTTTATAATATCAATTTCCACATTTGAATCCAAAAGTCCTACTCTTGTCTTTCTTCCATACATGTTACTAGTTAAATAGCATTCTAGCAGATGCAAGTGCTTCATAAAAGATTCCCAAGCACTATCGGTGAACAAAATCATTTTGGGTCCATGAGTCAAAATTACAGTAGGTGAATAATCCGTCGATTTCATAACACCGATTAAAACACTTTTGTCCAAACTGGATGAGATTGGATAAAATATTCGCAAGAATACCTCACTCAATATGTTAGGAGAAATATTATCTTCAGTATCCCTTTTCTTCTTCTGTGCATTCTTTCTTCTTTTACCTTTTTCCTCAACATTATTACTGCCGTGGAGTTGTCCGCAAGCGTTGTGTTCATCTCCCTCCGGTTGACCTTGAAGATCTAAAAAGTCGGATATCTCCTTCTCAATATCTACTACATTTTCTTGTGTACCACTAGGAGAAGCCATATTGAATAAGATGCTACCCATACAAGAACAGGCAACAAACTGATGAGGAGCGACCTGAACACTCTGCTTTTATACTCGCGGAATGCATTGGAATGTAACAAAACCGGTTTTTTACAATACATTTTTAACAATTCCAGTTAAAGGTGTGTATGTTACGATTTTATCATGTAGAATTAAACAGTATGCAGTTGTATTAGCCGATATAGGCGCGTTGAATTCCATTTCTATTTTTATATCTACACTTGATGATTTTACCGATTCATTTTGTTTAGAACAATCGATTACAACTATAGGGTAACCATCTAAGTATTTTTCCGGTGATAGTAAAGGTGCATTCGTTTTACCATAATATGAACTTTGGAATCTTGCATACATATCGTACAATATGCTGTACTTTTTATTAGCGAATGACACATTTAAATTATCGTATGGAAAAAATTGTGAATTTAAATAAACTTTAATATTTTTCAAGTTGCAATGATCAAATTGGCCTGCATGTTTGGTGATGGTGTCTCTTCTGCCTGTTTGTAAACCAAATATAATATACCTGGCTCGTTCCACATAATTAGATGTTTTAACTGTCCAAGTGTGTCGATCCGTAGTTGGCAAGCTGGGATGTTCATGAAATTCCCAACTTCTAAAAGGAATTACAATATCACGATCAGCCTTTAACTTTCTTAATAGTAGCATTCTATGCTCGTCAGCTAATTTTACATGTGGAACTCTCCATACAATTTTGTCTAATGTTAATTTCCATTCTAAAGTTGCATCTGTTGTACCGTCTGGAGCTTTAATAATATCTTTATCGTTTGAAGATCTCAACAAAACTAATTCTTGTTTAACGTTTAATATTATTTTCCTATAATCTTCAGCAAAACCAAGCAACAAACGTAACGGAATATGAAAATCAAAATTTCCATTTGTATCTGGAGTGATTGTGTCTTTTGCAGGTAAAACCCATCCTGCAGGTTGTATTAAATTGGTTTCATTAGGTGATATAGATGTTAATCCCTTTAAAGTTGTTGCAATACCTACTTTTTTAGTAGAATCAACTGTTACACCTGATATTTCATATCTAATTTCATCAAACAGGAAAGCCATGGGATTATTTATAAATGGAACTGTTGTACCAGTAGTAGTACCATCCTTTTTAGTAACTTTTCCTTCAATATACAAGTAACTTTCACATGGTAGTGTGTAAATGTCTTGATTTTGTATGGGAATACGAATTTCATCGTTATTGTTTAATTTTGATGAAGTGTAAGGGTTGTGGGTGTGATATTCTTTTTCCCATAGGGTTTCGTCGAATGTTGGACCCTGAGCTATATCCAGTATATCCATTATCGGTTACTTTTAATCCAATTCTCTCTAAGAAACGAATGTTCTCGCGTGTTAACTCCTCCACAGCTGAAGAGCTACTAATGCGTATTCCCGTAGGTTGTTCGCTTTTAAATGTTAATCCCATGATTTTGTATTAAAGTGTTGATTTTAAATGTAATCTAACCGTAATAGGCTCTTCTCGGAAATCTATCAAGTTACCGTCTTGATCCAATACGTTCAACACGATGTCTGAAATGAAAGTGGTGTTCAAAGGTAGATATACCAGGTTTTGCGGCTTTTCAACAATTTTAAATCCAGGTGGTACACTGGGGTAAAAAGTATGTATTATATGAGTATTTGCTCCATCTCTGTAAGCTCCTTGTATAATATTACAAGTTATGTCTATACTATTGACTTTTAATATTGTTACAGTTTGTTTACCGGAATGTGTTTTATTTGGTTCTAAAATCGCTCCATCTTTGGGGAATCCTAATAAATCACCAATTGAGTCTGACTTACTGAAATCTATATAATATTTTGAAGTAAGCTCAGCTTTCATTGTATTGTTATTACCTTTTAGCGTTATATTGTCTTTTCCCATTTTATTTTGCAAAAATTCATTAATATGATCAATTTCATAAGAACCTGTGGGTAGAGTGCAAACTTCCAAGTCTGTAAACTTCCCACTGGCATCTTTTCCTTTATAATAATGTAATAAGTTATTTTTACCTTCCGTAACATTGGGAATAGAGTTGTAAGTTGTAAAATCCAACAGTGCTGCCTCCCAAAATCTTCCTTTTTGCAAGCGTAACGCTGGAAAAAGGATACTTCGTAAAGTGGACGATTTTCCTGTTAATGATACCGTATAGGAAGACATCTCAATAGTGACTGATACTTTTAGCTAGGAATTCCAAACATAAATGGCCGCATATTGAAGTATTATCAGGTTGTTCTCTTTTATAGTTGTAATATATGTTTTTAGCAGATTTAAAGTAATGTTCAAGTTCTTTAGGTGGTGGCAAATTTCCAAAACTATCAAAATAATATACATTACTATTTAGTTTCTTATAACACACCCAATGGGTGCCGGACCCTTCAGTATTATCCAAATTTACGATTCCAGTCTCATTTTTCCATATTTTCTTTGGTAAACTGTCTTTCATAAATACTCCGCGGAAAAATGGTATTTTTAAACAGGAAATATATTTAAATAATTCAACATTAGTCAACGCTTTATGTGGTATAACCAATTGATTTCTTTTATTTAATATGCACGATACGGTCTTAGGTATAGACCAGCCCCGTTTTTTACTATTGACCATATTGTCGGTTTTTTATTATTTTTCCTCGGAGAACGTCTTTTTAGTCTAATATTACCACCATGTTTTCTCTTGGTTGATCCTTTTTTATTCTTACCCCTCCTTTGTCCACCTCCTACCGCTGTTTTAGCCTTCATACCTGCTGTTACCGCTAAAGCTGCTGCTTTTTCCGCAATACTAGCGTCACTAGACTTTACTCGTTGCCAAGCTATATTCGCTAGCTTTTTATCAGCGATTGACCTATTTTTTGAATCGGTAAACGTGGAATATGCGATATCGTGTTCTTTACAAGCCTGATCTAACTTATTTATGCCTGGATCACCTCTTTCCAGTCGTTTTTTCAATTTAGTTCCTGGTCCGCAATACTGATAACCTCCCGGTATGTGAAATTCGTATGGTAAAGCGTCTATTGCTCTGTTTACGATAGATCCTACTGGAATACGATTTAAAGCTTTACTTAACAGAGAAACCGCTGTGGACGTGATACCGCCTCCTTTCCGTATAGTGTCTCGATATGGACTGGTGTAATGAAACGCCATGATTGTCTTTTATATTCGAAAAGCGTAACCCATGTGTTACCTCTATGACAGGTTGCACATAAATGATGTAATATGTGGTGTTATTTAATTAAATATCAAAATCACCCCAATCTGATGATCTAAACTTTTGTGTGTTATGATTAAAAAAATATTTATAAAGAATTTCTTGTTTAATCCATGTATTTCTCATTTTTTCGTCAATAGGTTTATGTTGTCCTGCTGCAATATAATTATGCATATCAAATAATAAATTACCTATTACTTTAACAAGAAAATTAACAGTTACAGCGTTATTGGCATAATCAGGGTCTGCAACATTTGTTAATCGTTTGTTATCACAATTCCACCATTTTTTTCCAGTTGGCTCTAATTGTATTATCTGTTCATAAGTAACAGCATCACCAGGCTTTTCACCAATACCTAAATTTGTCAATAACTTTCCTTTACCATCCCAAACATAATTGTTTTCTTCAAGCAAAGTAAACTTTTTATTTCCTTGTACAAATACATCTCCTTGACGTGTTACTACTTGGTTTTGTTTCACAAAACCGGAGGTTTCTTGTTTTAAAGTTTCCTTCATTTGACCCACCGTTGCACCATCTGATGGTGCAAAACCATCTTTTACATTCGCTAAACAATTACCAAGACAGTCAATAACTCCTACATCACGTGTAATACAATGATCTTTGATGTATTTTAAATTTACAGCATCATTTTCATTTTTTGGATAACCTATATCGTTAATAACAAATTTATAAAAAGAAAACCCATCTTTTGTCTTTTCAGGTATTATAGAATGTAAATAGCGTCTATTTATGCTGTCTTTTTCATCTACAGGGTCTGCTACGTTGGATATACGCCGATTTTCAGCATTATACGTTTTTCCATTAAATTTTAACGTATTCTTTAATTCCGATGATAAATAACCTCTGTTTATTGCATCAGCGTTTTGATTTGGCTTACCAACGTTGGAAATTCTATGATTACCCGCGTTATATGTGTTTTTATCTAATTTCAGTGTTGGTACTATCTCTTTTTTTAATACTTTTAAATTTATTGCATCATTTTCATCTGTGGGATCATTAATGTTTTTTAACCGTTTATTACTAATATCATAATCTCCATCAGGTGTTTGTGGTAATCCAACACCTCTTTTTAAAGTATTAAAGTAATATAATCCATCTGATGAATACCGTCCGAACTTGTCAACACTCATGGTGCAACTGAATAACATTCTAGAGTGTAACCCATTTTTATAATATTAGTCCCGATTTCTAACCCATATCAGTTTTTATACAAATTCTTAGTCTTCATCAGTTACATTTGCATCATTCCCGGGACATTTAAAATATTTTAAATCTGCACTAATTAATGATCTGTCTGCTTCATTTCTAAATACATGATTTTTATGAATAAATTCCTCACCAGACAATTTTCTAAATCCGCTAAATGAATTTGGATCTGCAATTAATATATTTTGATAATCATTTACATCCATTAATTTAAATCTTTTGGTATTATAAATAAACTCTTGATTTGCACTATCATATTGTAATGTTTGTCCTACAGTTGCAGCATCCTTTGGATCTGTTCCTTGTGCCAAATTACCTATTTTCTTATTTTTCGCATTGAAAGTACTACCTTTTGGTTTGTCTAATATTAAAGATTGTTTTACTACAACACAATCGTAATCATCGATACCTGGAAATATGTCAATTATTCTTCTATTTGTACCCAACCAACTTCTATGATAATTGTTTGGATTAGTATGTAAAACTTGTGATAAAATCGGAACATCATGAGCATTTGTAGCTAATTGCGCATTTGATAATTTCATGTCTTTGCAATCCCAAACATTATTTTTTTGTTCAAGTAAAATAAACTTTTCATTTCCTTGTACAAACACATCACCCGACCGTGATACTACTTGATCCTGTTTTACAAATCCAGATGTTTCTTGCTTTAAAGTTTCCTTCATTTGACCCACTGTTGCACCATCTGATGGTGCCGAACCATCTTTAACATTCGCTAAACAATTACCTAGACAATCAATAACTCCTACATCACGTGTAATACAATGATCTTTTATATATTTTAAATTTACAGCATCATTTTCATTTTTCGGATAACCTATATCGTTAATAACAAATTTATAAAAAGAAAAACCATCTTTTGTCTTTTCAGGTATTAATGAATGTAAATAGCGTCTATTTACGCTGTCTTTTGCATCTTTAGGGTCATCTACGTTGGATATACGTTTATTTTCAGCAGTATACGTTTTTCCATTGAATTTTAACGTATTTTTTAATTCTGATGATAAATAACCTTTGTTTATTGCATCAGCGTTTTGATTTGGCTTACCAACATTGACAATTCTATGATTACCTGCGTCATATGTGTTTTTCTGTAGTCTTAATGTTGGTGATATCTTTTCTTTTAATACTTTTAAATTTATTGCATCGTTTTCATCTGTGGGATCTTTTATGTTTTTTAACCTTTTATTAGTTATATCATAATCCCCATCAGGTGTTTGTGGTAAACCAGCTCCTCTTTTTAAATTATTTGCGTAATATAACCCATCCGAGGAGTAACGTCCGAACTTGTCGACACTCATGGTGCAACTGAATAGTAATCTAGGGAGTAACGCATTTTTTATGAGATTACCCCACGGTTTCGGAGTTCATCCACTAAAGCCACCCATTCGTTTTCCAATCCAGTATGACCCGCTTCTTTAGCTTCATGTATTAGTTTCATTCTATCCACCAATTTATTGATATTATTGTAATAAATCACATTTGTGTTATATAGTTTCTTCATTAAACCTGTACCTGTAACAGATTTGTTTCTTTTTCTTGGTTCTGGAGCACTTATATCCAAAGTGGATGACACAAACCTTCGTTTTACAGGTTTTCTTGGCATTATCGGCATTGGTTGTCTTCTCGTTGTTGGTATTAACTTGGATACAAATACTCTATATTTTAAAGACCTAGATCTAAAAACTGGTTGGTCAGCTAAATATTTTCTCCTGTATGCATTGGTGTGTTCCAAAATCTGTTTATATGCTTCCATGTCTTCTTCTTTAACTAATAATTCTAAAGGCTTTTTTTCAAATAATAATTCAAATAATCCTCTTGTGCCCTTATATCTTTGATTACCAACAATAATATTATCATCTTCATCAATGTTTACCGGGCTATTACCAACCATTAAACCTTCTTCTGTTAATCTTACTCCATAACTATGGTAGTTTTTATTAGGATTTATTCCAGCTAACATTTTTATCATGTATTTCCTTCCTAAAGGTCCTTTGTTATGAATGTTTTCACCCAACAAGCTTATGTTTGACGGACCTTCCCTTGCTTCTTCTTCTTTTTCCTCTTCACTAGCAGTTGATACATCTTCATGTCCTCTTTTAGCTTTTACTTCATATAATTCTCTTATACCACTATAGTCTGGTGATTCTAGCTCTCTTTCAGGTTCTCCGCCGGTAAAACCACTATATGTAGAGGATTCCAGGTCTTCATCACTAAAATCTTCTGATTTTACATTTTCTCTTTCAAACTTTGTAATAGGTGCAATTGCATCTCCTTCCAAAACGGGTTTAGCAAATTTTTTGTTTAATTGTTTCAAGGGTTCAGTAATAGGTTTAAAAGTAGATTCAAGAAATTTCTCCCTTTCGCTAATACCTAATTTTAATGCTCTGTTTTTATCTCGAATAGAATCACTAAGTGATTTTATTTCCTTTATTAACTTTTCTTGGTTAACCATGTTTGTAGCAAGACGTGTTGTACAACAATGAATGTTTTACATCATGATCAGTGTATTAGTATAAATTTATCAAATCCTATCCTGTATCGACCATTGTTTAGCGGTTGTTCCTTCATAATTGTTAAAAACCCATATTTTTCAGCCCAAGCCTTTCCACACAACTCTTTAAATCGTTCAAATGGCATATCCGCACTTACATGGTCATAATATATGTGTTTTAGGTTGGTTTCATCCTGTTTAAATACAATTAACATGTTTGCATTGTCTCTAATGAGCTGTTTCGGTATTTTGCTGTAAGTTTGACCAATATAAATGCTATCTATGTTGTTATGTCGACCCATGGCGAAGTAATTTCTTATTGTATTTTGATTTTCACAAGATACGTCGTCAAATATGAATACTGAGAATGGTTTAGCCTCTTGCGGTTGCATGACACTCTCGCTCGCGTTGAATTTAAAATATTTAACTTCAGGCACATTATTGAGTATTTGTTCCAATAACTGATATTTTGGTTGTTGTAGTGACTTTGAAAATACATATAAATTATTAAAACGTAATCCTTTAGGGTTTGTAATCAAATTGAATACTACATTTGTTTTTCACAATTGGAAGGACCGGTAACCAGACAACGCACCGTGTTTGGTAACAAAACACCGTGTTTCCCAGTATTGAATTGAGAACCATCCACTGTGAGTTCATCTATATTATTAATAGTAAAATTGTCTTTTTGCGGTATTATCTCCATCCTTTGTAATGGTTCAACCCAAAATGATGCTCTATCATTATATTAGATCCTTTTTAGGTATCCAAGAATCTTCCGTTTTATTAAATCCTAACCATCGTACTTTAACCTTATCCTTTTTTCGTTGCAACACCTTTTCAACTAAATATACATCACCTACTGTTGATTTTAACATTTCATGTCCATAAAACCCTCCTTCAAGCAATTGTCCTTTATTATCTTTTAAAATGTAAGTTTCTGGTACTGTAGGTTGCACCTTAAATACGGTAAATACCTCATTTGTCCAGTTCGGAAGATATCTTTTACTGAATACACCTTTGTATTTGCTTATTCGCACTTTATCGCCAACATTAAACCTTTTAGGCTTTAGTTTTTCAACTTTTGGTTTAGTATTCATTTTTATACGTTTTAATACAAGTTTTTCATTTTTATTAGTCACCTGGCTTGGTTTCATACCGATAGTTCTATGAAACTTGTTATTGTAATCGCTTATAAGTTTTGGTAACACATCAATCCATACGTGTGATCCTCTGTTGGAAAACATCTTATACATCGCACCTTTTAAAGTTCTGTTAAATCTTTCAATTATTGATGCTTTTACCTCTGAATTGGTTGAGTAATGGTTAATGTTGTGTTTTTTCATTAAATTTGCAAATTCCTTATTAAAATATTCTTTTCCATCATCAGTTTGTAAATGTTTTATAGTATGTTTGTCTCTTTGTATAGCTGTTTCCATTGCTTTTGTAACACTTTTGCCGCTTTTATCTTTTAGTGGTAAAGCATCTGCCATTTTTGAAAAACAATTAATAATAGTCAATATGTATTTAAATCCTCTATTTTGTTTACTATAAGGAATCATTTCGATTAAATCCGCTTGATATAAATCATTTATTCCTTTTATCACTGTATTTCTTCGTGGAAACTTTCTTCTTGCAGGTTTATGAAGCTCGTTGACAATTTCTTGCTTCGAGTTCTTCATATTGCAGGTTTGAATGTTTCATGTATCACATGTATAATCACAATGAATGTTGTCTTAAATATTCACATAATTTATATAGGTCAAGGTCATCCAAACTTGTGTAAAAAAATGGGGAACACGGCGTTGGACTTGCCGTGTTCCCCATTTTTTTACGGAAGGAGAAAGGAATAAGGTCGAAGTTGTAGAAGGACGAAGAATAGGTTACTGGTTGATAGGGTTTAGAGAGTAGTGGCCGAAAGGAAGAGTATGAATCTTATCCGGCATAATATGCCTTTTATCATCTTGAGCTGATAGTGCTCTTTTAACTTCAGTGACACTGTAGACCTCATGTTTAAAGCTTCTGATAGTGTTGAACGTTGCAGACATTGTAGAATCTTCAAACAAGCAGGTCTTGTAATGGTCAAATGTCACGCGTTTCTTCAAGTACGATGTTTTGACTCCTTTAGCTTTCTTCACTGTCGGTATGTCGTTTTCCATATACATCTTGAAGGAATATAATTTGGACATCAGCGCAACTATTTCCTCCAAAGGTATTCCATTTGCTTCATCTTTAAATTTTCCAATTACTTTTTTATTCTTTTCATTGTAATTCGGATGGTTCTTCGGATAGTCAGAGAAGTCAAAGTCGTCTTTGTATGGGAAACTCCTTAGATCTTCATACATGTCCAAAGTCTTTATCCAGTAGATAAACGCGTCGGTATCCATGTATGCAACTCCAATGTTGTCTCTTCCATAGTGTTTAACCATTTTGTTGTAATGGAAAT